>CAWUFW010000413.1:4027500-4481600 GCA_963921515.1 Calotriton arnoldi | reverse complement strand
GTAGCTGCGCACTTGCGAAGACAACACATTCACGTGTTTCCGTATCTAGACGACTGGCTAATAAAAGCCAAGTCACACAATCAATGTGTACAGCACACATTCCAAACAGTTCTGCTACTACACAATTTGGGGTTCACAATAAACCATACCAAATCTCATCTCCATCCCTCCTACATACATCAGTACCTAGGAGCCACAATAGATACCTCCAGAGCTCTCGCATACCCCAATCCCACCAGGATAACAAGTATGCAAGCCCTCATCAAAAAATTCCTACCTCAACACTACCTTCCAGCTCGAGTGTTTATGCAGCTAGTAGGAATGATGGCCTCGTGCATCTTTATTGTCCCTCACGCACGACTTCAAATGCGTCCCCTGCAAGAATGCTTAGCACGTCAGTGGAACCAAGCTCAAGGCCAGCTTACAGATCTGGTGTTGGTAGACAGCCGCACTCATCGCTCTCTGCAATGGTGGAACAAACAAAACATTTCCAAAGGGCGGCCGTTCCTAGAGCCAGTTCCACAGATAGTGCTCACAACAGACGCATCTCTCACTGGGTGGGGAGCTCACCTCCTTACCCACACAACACAGGGCAACTGGACCAAGTCACAAAAACTGCTCCACATCAACCACCTAGAATTATTAGCAATATTTCTAGCGCTAAAGTCATTCCAACTACATCTTACTCACAAAACTGTCTTAGTCAAAACAGACAACATGACAGCAATGTACTATATACAAAAACAGGGGGGACACACTCTCTGCAGCTGTCTCGCCTAGCGCAAGACATATGGAGATGGGCCATTCCTCAAAGCATATACCTCCTTGCAGAACATCTTCCAGGAGTTCACAATCACCTTGCAGATCTGTTAAGTCGACAGACACAACAGATTCACGAATGGGAACTGCACCCGCAAGTTCTGAAACCTTTCTTTCAAATGTGGGGCCATCCACAAATAGACCTGTTCGCCACACAAGAAAACACAAAATGCCCAACCTTCGCCGCCAGGTTCCCACACCCGTCGTCCAAGGGCAATGCAATATGGATGAACTGGTCAGGCAGATTTGCATACGCTTTTCCGCCTCTCCCACTCATTCCCCTAGTGGTACGCAAACTCAGGCAACAGTCTCTAACAATGATCCTAGTTGCTCCCACATGGGCAAGACAACCATGGTTCACAACACTTCTCGAACTCTCGGTGGTTCCACACCACAAACTGCACCTCTCTCCACACCTCTTAACTCAGAACCATGGAGAGATCAGACACCCCGATCCAGGTCAACTGAATCTGGCAATATGGCTCCTGAAGTCCTAGAGTTCGGTTACCTTAACCTCCCACCAGAATGTATGCATGTCATTAAGGAAGCCAGACGTCCCACTACCAGAGCTTGTTATGCAGCAAAATGGAAGAGGTTTGTTATTTATTGTAATAACCACAATATCAACCCACTAGATGCCTCCATACAAAACATTATCTGTTACTTGCTGCATCTACAAACATGTAACCTGGCATACTCATCCATCAGATTACATCTTGCTGCTCTAGCCGCATACTTACAAAACAGACAGCATTTGTCACTGTTTAGAGTACCTGCAATTAAAGCCTTTATGGAAGGCCTTAAAAGAATCATTCCCCCTAGATTGCCACCCTCTCCAGCATGGAATCTAAATATTGTCCTCACCAGGCTCATGGGTCCCCCATTTGAACCTCTGCACAAATGTGAGTTACAATTTCTTACATGGAAAGTAGCCTTCCTAATTGCAATCACCTCTCTCAGAAGAGTCAGTGAGATTCAGGCTTTAACCATACAAGAACCTTTTTACAAATCCATCGTAATAAAGTAGTTCTCAGACCAAACCCCAAATTCCTACCTAAAGTAATTTCTGCTTTTCACCTTAACCAATCAATAGAGTTACCTGTCTTTTTCCAAGACCCAGACTCTGTAGCAGAAAGAGCTCTCCACACACTAGATGTCAGAAGAGCCCTACTTTACTACATTGACAGGACCAAACCTTTCAGAAAGACAAAACAATTATTTGTAGCTTTCTCCCCACCACATAAAGGTAATCCCATCTCAAAAGCTGGCATTGCTAGATGGATAGTCAAATGTATTAAAATTTGCTACCAAAAGGCTAAACGCACCTTAATAATTCCCCCTAGGGCACATTCCACACGTAAACTAGGGGCTTCTATGGCATTTTTAGGGAACATCCCCTAAATGACATATGTAAAGCAGCAACATGGTCTACACCACATACCTTTACCAAACACTACTGCGTTGATGTACACGCAAAGCAACAAGCTGCTGTGGGCCAAGCTGTTCTTAAAACACTTTTTCAAACTACTGCAACGGATACAGGTGACCACCGCTAGGGGAGACACTGCTATACAGTCTATGCACAGTGTACGATCTGCAGCTCATATGCCTCGAACAGTAAATGCTACTTACCAGTATGCATCTGTTCTTGGCATGTAGAGCTGCAGATTCGTACACGCCCACCCGCCTCCCCGGGACCTGTATCTGTTCCAGCATAATCTTAATTAGATACATTCACATGGACATCTTTTTCTTCTTACTGACTCCATCTTTTCCCATCATGGCGAAAAACAATCTAACCATGGAGTCGATGCCCATGCGCACTATCGTCCAAAGGAGGAGTCACCTATCTCGTGACTACAAAAGACTCTTCCAAGACAACAACAAAGTGCAAGCATCCGAGCCCAACACCAGATGGCGATCTAATGCACAGTGTACGAATCTGCAGCTCTACATGCCAAGAACAGATGCATACTGGTAAGTAGCATTTACCTTTTCCTCCTTAGGATAACATTGACAATTTTTCTTCCAAAAAGTTTCAAAGTGTGGAGTTTTGAAATCTAAAAATATTCTTTAAAAATCGTACAAATCACCAAAACGTATTTACTTACCTGTTTGCAGGAAATGTCCCAGTGCTGAATCTAGGTATCCAGCACTGAGTTAGAAAAGTAACGTGAAAAGTAACTTACCTGTAATTTACTGAAAAAGCCTATTCATTTTAATGTACTGTATTTGCTAAGTATTGCAACCTACTGCATCCCCTGTAAATCAAACAAAGTACAATTCCTATTGCATTTTCAAACTGTTCTACAATCAGCAACTTATTACTGTAAAGTATTTAATGCTTACCTGTGCCAGGCTTGCTTGGTTCTAAAAATAAAACAACAGTATATTTTTTATACAAAAACAATTGGTCTAGAGTTCAGTCTTTGAGTGTGTGAATTCATTTGCTGACTGAGAGGGTACATCAAATGCTTAACACTGTCCTCTGATACTGCCTTACTGCTCGACCACTCTACCACAAATAGAGAGTAAGGTTCTATCTAACTTTAACCTCTGCCTACCTCTGGGGTCACCTGGACTCTATACACACTATACCTCATTTTGGTGTAGTATATATAGAGCCAGTTTCCTACAAATGGCATTAACTATTTCATAGACACCAACTCATAGAATGTCTTTTATTTCGAAATTGGGTTATGCATGTTTATTTTTTAAGGTGTAAATATTGCAGGTCTTAACTTTCAGAAACCTTTTTGTCTGAGGTATTTGTTTCAGTGCTTTACTTCAGGGGACATTACTTCAGTTTTATATCTTTATGTTGTCATTTACTTTGGATGCTTTTAATTCACTGACCCCTCACCTCCTCTAAACACCGTCCATAACTGAACCCCTAATAAACCCTAAACATGATCCATTTTTGCCCCCTAAAAGCCCCTCACATGCTCTAAACCCTTAACACCCATCACCACCTTAAATTCCACCCATTCCAAACCCTAAAACACTTTCTGCCCTTAAATTCACCCCATCCCCAACGCCTCACTACCTTTAAACTCTTCCCATATCTGAACCCTAAAACATAAACTGTATCCATCATGGAACCTTAAAAACCCCTCACCAACACTAAACTCTTCCCGTCTGTCGACCCTAAAAACCCTCAACACCCCTAAATTCCACCCATTCCTGATCTCTAAAAAAAAACCTCACCACCCCTAAACTTCACCGATCCCTGAATCATAAAAATCCCTTTCTATACCTGAACCTCACCAATCTCTCACCCCTACACCCCCTCATCACCCATACGAGAACCCAAAAACCCTTCCCTACCCCTAAATACAATTTTGATGCAATTTTGGATTTTTCCTTAAAACTGTGGTTCCTTAAAATTGGTTTCAATGATTTGGTTTCCTTCAGTTTGGTTTCTCAGTTTTTGTTTTCCATTAGTTCACACACACATCACCATTTCTTGGTGTTTAATTTGAGCACGTGGTTGCAAGTGGGGCCCACCAACACTAATTTTGGGGTACAGGCCCTTATTTTTCCTCAACAGACTTTGATGCAGACTTTTGCTTATTTCCTACCCACTTTCTGGTTTGATTGCAACAATAGCATCGCACCTCCACCAACATCCCCTCTTGATTTTTGTCTGCTTGACTTTTGATGTAATTACCTGGCACTAGAAAACTTCATTGCCACTTTTCACCTTTTTTGCTGTGGATCACAAGTGGGCCCACACTTGCCTTTTGTATCGATTACACCATCACTGATTGTTACACGCACACATCTTACTTTGGTCTGCCTGATGTTAATGTATATATTTACCTATATCAGTTTTCCAGCCTTAAAAAGGCCACAGGCCTGCTCCTAATTGCATTTCTAAAACTCCTCTACAAAGTCTCTAGCATCTTGGCTTCATTGTAGACCATTATGGCTGTACTTGCAACCATTTATACTTCTGGATACACCATCAGCTGCCTGTTTATTACTGTTATTGATGCATTTTTACTGTTGACCACATCTGTACTTGAAGACATTTCTCCGCTATACAGATAAAGAAGGTATTGCAGGAGGCAGGGAGTGTCCTGTCCCAGTACTGTCAGCCACTCGTATGGCCCATTGATAGCATGGACAAGTAAGTTATGGTCATGCATCACATTGTTTTGGTGCCAAGTATAGGCCTTTCAGTGTCCATTTTCAAGCCTGCATTGCCACTGTCATCCACTAGAGAGCATTGTAATGCAAGCCATAAAGGATTTGGAGCCCTTCTGAGGGAACTGCTAGTGCGTTGGAGACTTACATTCAAAGCTGTAGAGGCAAAATCCAGGAATCTAATTCAGTATATAAAGAATTTTTGCCGGAAGCAGGTTTTTTAGGTATTTAAAAAATAAATAAGAGCAAAGCTCCTAAAACAAAATACATCTAAGAAGTCAGTAGGTATTTCTCTCTTCTGACTGAATCTGACTACCCAAATATATTCCATTTTACTAAGATCTAAGGAATGTGTATTAATTTGAACACAGTAAAAATTCTGATTATTTGTTTGGCAAAGCAAAACTATTGTGTGTCAAAGATGACCGTTCCTCTAAAACATTTATAGAATATAAGTAGACAAGTCCTTTAGACCTCTTGGCTGCTCCTTTAGAGCTCTTGGCTGCTTCTGGCCCCTTTTATACCCTGCTCATACTAACTCACTGTGAGAAAAAGACTCTTTTGCATGGCTAGCCCCCCACTTTGTTCCTGGTTTTGATGTGGTTTCAAATGTAGTGCACAGGGTCCCTGCCAACTAGGTCCCCTGTGCCAGTGCTCCTTCCCGAAAACAAACCTCCAATTGGTACTTCTGCCTCCTGTAAGTCCCTAGTAAATGGTACCCTGGGGCCTGTAAGCTGAAGAGGGTCCCTAGGGACCCTCTCACTGAGACCATGCCACTGCCCTTGCAGCCTGCATGCCCCTGTGAGGGAGAAAACAACAAAGTCGAAATGGCGCCCTGCCTGGGTGCCATGCCAACTAGCACTGCCTGGCAGTATAGGTAAGTCACCCCTCTGGCAGGCCTCACAGCCCTAAGGCAGGGTGCACTATACTCCAGGTGAGGGCATATCTGCATGAACAGATGTACCCCTACAATATTGGGCGCCAATATCCCAATATTGTAAGTGCAAGTGAAGCCATAGAGAGTACATGGGCTGGGAACTCGACAACTCTAGTTCCACAGCACCATAATGACTTTACTGAATATAGGAGTGTTTGGTACCAAACTACTCCTTTCAATAAATCCGCACTGAGGCCAGTGTGGGATTTATTGTACCATGTGCCCAGAGGGCACCTCAGAGGTCCCCCCTGAATCCCTACCAACCCTGACCAGCTGTAGGCAGCCAGCCACCACCAGACATGTTGGACCTCTGGGTAGAGAGCCACTGATCTCTGGGACCAGAAACAATGCACATCCTGGGCAGAGGTATCTGAAAGAAACACATAGTGATAGATTCCTTACCTTAGAATATCCCCAGGCGTCAGACTGGATCCGGAAAGTTTTCGTCAGCAGTATCCCTGCGCGTCGGTTGGTGGCGTCGTGCGGCTTCGCGTCCGTCGTGGTCGCCGAGATGACGTCGCGGGTGCTACTTAGACGCCGCCAACGCGCGCTGACGTCAGTTCTTTCTTTTTCTGCGCCAGCAAGCGCAGATCCAGGAAGAGCAGGAACCCCCAGTTAATTTTTGACTGACTTTTTGAGGCTTTTTGTCTCTATTTTTTCATCGAGTCTTCGACTCCTGGTGCAGTTAGGATGCCCGGTTTTAAGTCCTGCGGGGATTGTCCACCGCATGATGTCGGTGACGGACCCGCACCGTGTGTGTCTTTTCTGCCTGGGGCGCGACTATGACCCCAAGTCGTGCCCCGCCTGCCGGGCCATGGCGCCGAAGACTTTGCGGGAGCGGTCCCGAAAGTTGCTGGAAGCCCGGCAGTCGGCTCCGCGCCGTTCGAGGTCCCGGTCCCGTGGGAGGTCGAGGGACCATCACCATCGATCTTCGGGATCCAAGTCTTCGCACTCGGGGTCAGGTAAGACGAAGCACAAGAAGTCGATCGAAGAAACGCCATCGTTCTCCGACTTCCCCTCGCCGGTCACGCAGCTGAGGGTGCGGGTGGTGCCTCCCCCGCGGCTCCGGCAGAGCCTACGCAGTCGCCGCCCAACTACCCGCCCTTCCCGGGGTCGTCGGCGACTCCGGCCCAAATACAGGAATTCCTGTCAGCCATGGCTCGCCTCTTTGGGCCATCGGGTCCCGCTGGTGCGCCTTTGGGCCCCAACTGTGTTTCCTCGCCGGCGGCTCCGGCCCCGGCGTCGCTGTCGGCTCCAGCCTCGGCGCCGCAGGACACCCTTGGATCCAGGCCTGGATCCCGGTCGACGTCGGTTGACCTTGTCACACCTCCACCGACTCCACCGGCACCAGTTCTGACGCCGCCCGCTCCTCGGGACGACGTCGACCTCAGTTTCAGCCCCGATGTGGACGCGGCGTCGAGCCGGCGTCGATCGATGCCGTTCTCGACGTTGCTCGGGGATTTTTATCCCCATGTCCCTGCTCCTTATTTTAGACCTGTTGAACAGCCTGAGGAGCAAGGGAAGGATTGGGAGGGGTCTGAGGACCCTCTCGCAGCGGCTTGCGAGTCTGAACAGGACTAAGCTGAGGAATTGGGGTACGCCAGTGGTCTGGATACCTCACCAGACCTTGGCATGCTGTCTCCTCCTACCGTGGCTACGGAGGAGGGTGCTAGTTATGCTGTGGTGTTGCGTAGGGCGGCCGAGGCCCTACACCTCGAGCTCCCTACTGTGGCCGTCAGGACTAACCTCCTGACAAAGGTGCTTCAGCCAGCAGCTACTTCTGCGGAGCCGCTGCTTCCCTTCAATGAAGCCCTTTCTGACGTTCTTTTGGGCACTTGGTCCAGGCCCACCACAGGGGCTCCTGTGGATAGGAACGTGGCCCGACGCCATCGCCCGGCTCCGGGTGACCCCATTTTCCTCTCCCAACATCCCACCCCCGAGAGCTTGGTTGTCCAAGCCTCTGCTTCCCCCACCGCCCCACCGGATAGGGAATCCAAGACGCTGGATCAGTTTGGGAAGAATATTTTTTCTTCCACCAGCTCTGCGCTGCGGTCCGTGAACACCGCATGCCTCTTGGGCCGTTATTCCCACTCTCTGTGGGATACGGTGGCGCAAGTGCTGCCCCAGTGTCCGGAGGAGGCCCGGCCAGCTCTCTCCCAGGCTGTTGCAGAGGGGAGAGACGCAGCAAAGTTCATGATTCGTTGTGGCCTAGACACCGCCGACTCACTGGGCAGGTCGATTGCAACGACGGTGGCGGTTCGCCGTCACGCCTGGTTGAGGACCACTGGATTTTCGGGGGATGTCCAAAACACCCTTATAGACATGCCCTTTGATGGCCGTCGCCTCTTCGGCGACAAAGCGGACAGCGCGTTGGAGAGGTTTAAGGATTCACGGGCTACGGCCAAGTCCTTGGGACTCTCGGCAGTCCACCCTCCTCCGCCTTCTGCTTTTCGCTCCTTTCGTGGCACAGGAAGGGGCGCCCCGCAGCGTTCGCAACAGAGCCACAGGCCTGCGCAGCAACAATCCCAGCGCGGACACGGGTTCCGCCGTGGCGAACCAAGGGGCCAGCGGGCGGGTCGGTCCACCACCACCCCGGCCACCACTGCCTCCAAACCTTCCTAGTCCGAACTTTCAGGCCCATCAAACGCCAGTGGGCGGCAGGCTTCGTCATCACCTCCCCCACTGGCGCACCATCACTTCGGACAGGTGGGTTTTAGAAATAGTCCGGAGGGGCTACTCCCTCCCCTTCGAGACTACCCCTCCTCCAGCTATGCCACCTCAGTACCACCGCATGTCGGGTGATCACTTGGCGCTTCTTCAACAGGAAGTTGCAGCCCTCTTGGCCAAGGGGGCCATCGAGCACGTTCCGACGCCAGAAGTAGGTCGTGGTTGCTATTCCCACTACTTTCTGGTGCCCAAGAAGGACAAAGGCCTGCGTCCTATCTTAGACCTCCGGAACGTCAATCGCTTCCTCCGCAAAGAGAAGTTCAAGATGCTCACTCTGGCTCAGGTCTTTTCTGCTCTCGATCCACAAGACTGGATGGTAGCGCTAGACTTGCAGGATGCCTATTTCCACATCCCCGTCCTGCAAGCCCACTGGCGTTACCTACGGTTCACGGTAGGCCACGAGCACTTTCAGTTCACCGTGCTCCCTTTTGGCCTTACCTGCGCCCCTCGGGTGTTCACCAAGGTGATGGCGGTGGTCGCAGCTCATCTGCGCAGATCATGGGTTTCAGTCTTCCCCTATCTGGACGACTGGTTGTTGAAGGCGGGCTCACCCCATGCAGTCGTCTCCCACCTCCAGACTACGGCCGACCTCCTGCACTTGCTGGGGTTCTCCATCAACGTGCCGAAGTCGCACCTGATTCCCTCTCAGAAGCTCCTCTTTATTGGAGCGGTTCTGGACACGGCGCAGTTTCGGGTCTATCCTCCCGAACAGCGAGTCCGGGATATTCTGGCTCTGATTCCCATCTTTCAGCCCTTGTCCCGGGTTTCGGTCAGAGTGACTCTGAGGCTGCTGGGCCTCATGGCCTCCTGTATCCTGCTGATCGATCATGCCAGATGGCATATGCGGGCTCTGCAGTGGGACCTGAAGTTCCAGTGGGCGCAGCATCAGGGGAACCTGTCCGATCACGTCCAGATCTCGGAGGGCACTGCACGTCAGTTGCAGTGGTGGCTCACGAACCAACATTGGGTAGATGGCAGATCCCTCTCCCTTCCCCAACCGGAGTTTACAGTGGTGACGGATGCGTCCCTCCTGGGTTGGGGCGGCCTCATGGGAGAGGCGGAGATCAGAGGCCTCTGGTCTCCGGCGGAGTCCCGGCTCCATATCAACCTTCTGGAGCTTCGGGCGATCCGGCTTGCACTGAAGGCATTCCTTCCCTCTGTCAAGGGGAGTTGTGCAGATGTTCACAGACAACACCACCGCCATGTGGTACTGCAACAAACAAAGCGGGGTGGGGTCGTGGACCCTCTGTCAGGAGGCTCTGCGTCTCTGGACATGGCTGGAACATCAGGGCATGTCCCTGGTGGTTCAACACCTGGCAGGTTCTCTGAACGCCAGGGCGGACGAACTCAGCCGCAGGTGCATGCTCGATCACGAATGGCGTCTACACTCGGAGGTGGTGCAAGGTCTCTTTCAGCAGTGGGGAGAGCCTTGGTTAGATCTATTCGCCACCGAAGAGAACGCGCAATGTCATCAGTTCTGCACGTTGGAATTTCCAAGGCGGCACTCGCTCGGCGACGCTTTTCGTCGCGAGTGGAGTTGCGGTCTGTTGTACGCCATTCCGCCTATACCACTTCTGCCCAGAGTGCTGAAGATCAGGCGCGACCGGGCACAAGTCATCCTTGTGGCCCCGGACTGGGCTCGAAGAGTATGGTATCCCGAGCTACTCAGTATGAGCATCGATCCTCCGATCAGACTGCCTCTTCGTGAGGATCTTCTGTCGCAGCAGCAGGGGACGGTCCTCCACCCCAACCTGTCCAGCCTCCACCTCTTTGCGTGGAGATTGAGCGGCGGCAGTTGATTCCTTTCGACTTGCCTCCTGAAGTTTGTGATGTCATTCTGGCAGCCAGGCGTCCCTCTACTAAAGTGGTATACGCCTGCAGGTGGAACAAGTTTGTGGCATGGTGCATAGCAAAGGCTGTGGATCCCCTTTCTGCCCCTCTTTCTGAGGTCCTCCTGTTCCTTCTCTCTTTGGCCCGGCAGGGCTCTGCTCTGGGCACTATCAAGAGCTACCTTTCTGCAATTTCAGCCTTTCTCAGGCTACCTGATCAGCCCTCTCTTTTCAAGTCCCCTGTTGTAAATAGATTTCTCAAAGGCATTACACACCTTTTTCCTCCGATTCCTTTCGTGATGCCTCAGTGGGACTTGAATCTGGTTCTTACATACTTGATGTGCGCTCCCTTTGAGCCTCTTCACAACTGTCCTCTTCGTCTCTTGACATTGAAGACTGCCTTCCTGGTGGCCATCGCCTCCGCTAGGCGTGTGAGTGAGCTCCAGGCTCTTTCTTGTAAGCCTCCTTTCCTTTCAGTCCATCCGGACAAAGTGGTGCTCAGGCCCCGTCCTTCCTTTTTGCCAAAAGTGGTTACGGCCTTTCACATTGGGCAGACTATTACCTTGCCCACCTTCTTTCCGCCTCCGCATCCTTCCAGAGATTAAGAGAGGCTCCACCGTCTGGACCCAAAACGTGCGCTCTCATTTTATCTCAACCGCAAACAGCAGTTCCGGGTGGATGACCAGCTCTTTGTTGGCTACGTTGGCACCAAGAAAGGTCGGGCGGTACACAAGAGAACTATCTCCCGCTGGGTTGTCTTGTGTATCAAAGTCTGTTACTCTTTGGCTAAAAAAGATCCTCCGGTGGGGCTGCGTGCTCACTCCACCAGAGCTACTGCAGCCACTACTGCATTGGGACGCGGTGTCCCCCTGCAAGACATCTGTCAGGCAGCCACGTGGGCCTCGCTGCACACATTTACCAAGCATTATTGTGTGGACAGCCAAGTCCGGAGAGACGGCTTCTTCGGCCGTTCTGTTCTCCGCGACTTTCTGGTGTGATCTTAGTTCGCAGACTCACCACCGGGGTTGGTATTGCTGGGGTATCTATTCTAAGGTAAGGAATCTATCACTATGTGTTTCTTTCAGATGAACAAGTTACTTACCTTCGGTAACGATATATCTGTAAGAAACATTAGTAGTGATAGATTCCTTACCGCCCCACCCATCCTCCCCGTTCTGCGAACTGATTTCTAGGGTTAAGGTCATCCCTTTCAGGGCCCTAGTTTCAATGCACCAGTGGTCAGTATCTTGCATGGCTCTGCGTTCCTGGCTCGGAAAGTCGTGTACAGAACTGACGTCAGCGCGCGTGGGCGGCGTCTAAGTAGCGCCCGCGACCACATCTCGTCGACCACGACGGACGCGGATCCGCACGACGCCACCTACCGACGCGCAGGGGTACTGCTGATGAAAACTTTCCGGATCCAGTCTGACGCTTGGGGATATTCTAAGGTAAGGAATCTATCACTTCTAATGTTTCTTACAGATATATCGTTACCGAAGGTAAGTAACTTGTTCGTCATGCCTCTTCCCACAGGATGGGCCAGTGCTTGAAGAGGGAAAGCTTCAAAGGCCTGCCGCCTTTGTAATGCGACCCCCAGCCTCTGCTACTAGCAGCAGATGGCAGCCCCTGGTTTACACCCCTACTTTGAGCGGGAAACCGGGGGGGGGGAGGGATTAGAAAAGATAGGTGTGCCCACCTCTGCCTACCCCACCCCTAAGGTAGGGGGAAGCGAGATGAAGCACAACTTTCAGTCCCCACCATCTTGAAGATGGGGAGACCCCTACAATCAGGGCTAGGACTATGCCCCCTCCCATAGGAGGGTGGCATAATAGAGGGTGTAGCCACCTCAGGTAAGGTGCTGTAGGAAGCTGGCTCTGTATATACTATACCAAAGTGATGTATAGTGTGCACAGAGTCCAGTGGAACCCAAAGGGTAGCCAGAGGTAAAGTAGATATCACCTCACTCTCTATTTGTGATAGTGTGGTCGAGCAGTAAGTCTTTATCATAGGACAGTGTTAAGCATTTGTTGTACACAGTCAGCAAATGAATTCACACACTCAAAGACTGAACTTCAGACCAATTGTTTTTGTATAAAAATATTCTTCTAGAACCAAGGAAGCCTGGTACAGGTAAGAGATAAATACTTTGCGGTAAATATACAGTTGTAACACAGTTTGGATTGTAATTGTATATGCACTTTGTTTTGATGTACAGTATTGTTACTGAGAAATGTAATGCTTTGTAAATACAGTACATATACTTTGAATGGGCTTTTTAGTAAAATGACCAGTACATTACTTTCAGATTACTTTTCTTACACAATGTAGTATACCTGGATACTACACTGGGACATTTCCTGTAAACTGGTAAGTAAAAGCGTTTTTGTTATTTAGTACAATTTTAAAAGATTTCTTTAGGTTTTCCAACTCCACACTTAGAACCTTTTCATAGAAAAACAGTCAATGTTATCCTATGGAGGAAAATAGTGTTATCGGTTTAAAGGTAAGTACTTTGTGGTGGGAGTTGGTGTTCTGGGGTTAGACTCAGGGGTCACCTAGGGTCAAGGATGCACTCTTGTTACACCCTCAGCGGCACTAGGGCGGCCGGGTGCAGAGTGCTGAGGACCAATGTTACCCAATGGGGGGTAGGGGGCCTCCGGTTGGTGGCTGCTGACGAGCAGGCCGCTGGGTTGTGGGAGCAAAGCTCCTGGACTTAAGCTCAGGGCAAAGGGGGGTTTAGGCCAGCACAAAAGATGCACCCTCAGCGGCACTGGGGCGGCCTGGTGCAGAGTGCTGTTTTGGCGTCGGAAGCCCTGTAGCTTTCAATGGGGAGTCTCCGGTTTGCAAAAGCACTGCAGGCTCGGGGACGAAGGTCTACTGGGTACGACCACCACTTGGAGAGGTAAGTTAGGATCTTGGGGGCTGGTTAGGTACCGTTGGTTGGGCCACCGAAGGCCGTGGTGCGTATGGTACCGGGATGCCTTATAGGGTCGGATCTTCTTACCAGCTCCTGGTCGCGGTTGGGGGGATCTCCCGGTTTGAGGCTGCAGTCGTCGGCAGGAGGCTTGAGGCAAGTCAGGGGTCGCCAGATCTCGGGTCAGGATCGCCGGGGAGACCTCCTCTTGGTGCTGGGCCACTCGAACTCGGGCCGTGGGCATCGGGTGCAGAGTGGTGCAAACTCGCAGATCCTTGCGGAGCTGGAGTCTGGTATGTGAACAAATCCGGTGTTCACGGGAGACAGAGTCTTTGGATTTGAAGGCAGGCAGGTCCTCCGGGTTTCTTGAGGTTGCTGGCTGCAGGACACACCGGGATTTCGCTGGAGCAGGTTCGAGGTAGGGACAGGCCGGTAGGGCTGGGGCCAAGTCAGTGGGCGTCCTCCTCTTGTTAGCTTCGGCATGGCTTTTCGGTCCTTCTTCTTCTTTTCTTCTTGTACGATCTTGTCTCCGGAAGCAAGGTTCAGGGGTGCCCCTAAATACTAGATTTAGGGGTGTTACAGGTAGGTAAAAAGGTTGGGACCAATGGGTCCCTTCCCTGGGGTGGGTACACCCCCTTTTATGCCACCCTCCAGTGGGAGGGGGGCATAAGCCTTTCCCTGGTTGGCTGGGTCCCCCCATCTGCAAGATGGCGGGGACTGAGAGTTGTGCTTCACCTCGCCTCCCCCACCTGAGGGGTGGAGTTGGCAGAGGTGGGCACACCTCTCTTCCGCACTTGTTTTCCCTGCCAGTTCTCCCGCCCACAGTGGGGGTCAGAACCAGTGGGGACCAGTTGCTGAAAGCAGCAAGTGGCCTGGGGAAGCTCACAAAGGCGGAACACCTTTGAAGCTTCCCCTTCGTGGACCCTGCCCATCCTGGGGGAGGAGGCTTGGCACCTCGTCCCAGGATGTGCATTGTCTCCAGCCCCTGAGAGCAGCAGGCTCTCGACCCAGGGGTCCAGAAACATGTCTGGTGGTGGCAGCTGAAAGCAGCCACTCAGCCTGGACACTAGTGGTAGGTCGTTTTTTAGGGGGTTTCTCTAAGAGGCCCTCTGTGTGCATTTTTCATTAAATCCCATACTGACATCAGTGTGGGTTTAATGTTCTGAGAAGTTTGATACCAAACTTCTCAGTTACCAGCACCATATACTCTTAATGGCAGCACTGCACTAACAATCTCTAAGAATGGACTTAGATACTGTAGGGGTACAGGGATCATGCACCTGTACCCTCACCACTGGTATAGTGCACCCAGCTAGAGGGGTGATTGATCTATGCCAGGGCAATGGGTTGTAGGCATGGCACACAGGGATGTGTGCCATGTCGACTCTTCACTTTGTTCTGCACCCAGACATGCAGCCTGCAAAGGCAGTGTGTGTGTGTAAAGGTACAGGGCGTCTAAGGGTGGCACAATAAGTGCTGCAGCTCTTAGACATCTTCCCTGGTCACAGTGCCCTGGGTACCTGTGGTACCATTTGCCAGGGGCTGACCTGTGGCCAGAGATGCCAATTGGGTTTGGGTTAGTTTTGGGGAAAGAACACAGTCCCTGGGAGCCTGATTGGCAGGGACCCAGGGCACATCAAGTCAAAAGTGCATTAGTAGTCTGGGAAAACGTGGGGGGGGGGGGTTACTGCAACAGAAACCCAGCTTCTCACAGGTGCCCATTGGCCTTACCTGCTACTCCTCTAAAGCACCTCCTAAATGTAGTATTTAGGGGGCTCCCCCAGACCTAACCCTCAGATCTACGACGATCTAAGAAGAGAGAAGACACCCTGCAGCAGAAGCCAGAAGACAACTGCCTTGGCCCCAGCCCTAATGGCCTTTCTCCAGTTTTGACGACCCTGCGACCTGTCTTGCAACAACAACCTCCAAAACTCCTGGGAGGACTGCTGCCTTCAATAATGACTCCAATCTCCTGAGGACAGCGGACCTGTCCAGAAGAAAGCAACTCCAAAGACACCGGATCCAGGCAGATCCGCATCCCCATCCCACTCCACACCCAACACCCCCGGCCTGAGTCTGAGTGGCTCACCTTTGCAGTGAAGTCTCCCCAGCGATCCTGACCTTGTGCCCAGCGTTGGCTGACCTCTCCTGCCCTCCACGACTGCGCCTGCAGTGTGAATCCAGAGGCTCCCCCCGACAGTGACCGGCTCCGGTAAGAAGACTCTGACGTCCATAGGCACCCCTGCACCCGAAGCCCCCGGACCTTAGTGAGCAGAACTGAAGGTGTCCCAACATCCCCCTACATCCAACCTTACCTCTGCTGTCGTTGTTCTTCCTCCTGCAACCTCCGGCGCCACGCCTGCAGCCTCATTACCGTCAAGAAAATCCTCCTTGAAAAGCATTGGGCTCAGGACGTCTAATTTGCACCCTGCACCCGGCTGCCCCTGTGCCACTGGTGGTGTATGTTTGGTGCTGCTTTGTGATTCTTCTCCCCCTGTGCTTGTGCTAACCCCCAAAGCTTGGCCCCTGCAACTGATTTACTTACCTGCTAGTAGTGTAGCTCCAGACACCCCCTATTTCCTTTGGAAAGCATTGGGTTGAACTCCGATTTTGATCTCTGCGCCCAGCTGTCCCTGCTCCACTGGTGGTGCAATTTTAGTACCTACCTGATCCTTGGCCCTTGCTGACTTTTGGCTCCGAAGACTGAAATTGTAAGTTCGATGCTTACATGTTTAACCGCAGTATTGTTTTCGCCATAGGTTTTTGAAAGTGAAAAGTATTTTTAATTAAAAACGCACTTACCCGATTACGAAGACTTGGGTCTTAAAATAAAGCACCAAGTATAATTTTATAAAATTGGTCTGGATCTTCTTCTTGTGTCATGTGTCCATTTTTTTTTTTTTTAATATTCTTTTTATTAAGAAAAAACAAACATATAGCAGCAAGATGACAGTATATGAGTCCACAATACACATATGCATGATTCCAAGCGAGGGATATGTGGGAATCACGGTTTACATCGTCGTATACAGTCACATTGGCACTTTCAAACATGGCCATTGGTTAATGCACAACACTATGTCACAATTGCGATACAAACATTTGCAGCACTTGGTATACAATATACAGGTGATCACGTTATTCATCTCCATGCAGGGACACATTATTGACATCAGCTATGTCTCCTAGTTTAAGTCGATCACTGCGCAGTTCGAGTGTAGGGGATATGCAGATATCTCCTCTGTATCTATTCCACCCTGCCCACTTACGGTCCCATTTTTTGGGGCAGCCCCTGTTTTTGAAGACATCTTTTTCGGCTATCGTTGCCCTGTCCATGTCGACTGCCCAGTCGCGCACAGTCGGGACCACCCCCCATTTTTGTGCAATATTGTGCTTTGCGATGGCCCATCCCAATGAGGCCCATGTTTTCTCGGTGTGTGTTAGATCAGTGGCTTCCCAAATATTTAGTAGGCATAGTTGGGGGGAGGCTTTCAGAGTCTTACCGCCTGCTCTTTCCATCTGTTTCGTGACATCACCCCAGTATAGTTTCACTAGTGAACAGTCCCAAATGATGTGGAAAAAGGTTCCTATTTGGCGGCATTTCCTAAGGCACAGGGGGTCAGCCCTCCTACCCATTTTGACCAAGATCCCTGCATCTAAATATATACGATGTAAGATCTTCAATTGGACCAGTCTTAGTCTCATGGGGATAGCCACTTCCCTAGGGGAGGCTAGCGCATCACGCCAATCCTCGTCTTCAAGCTCCCCCAGGTCCATCTCCCAGTATTGACGCAGGCGTAATAAGGGGTCTGGGCGATTGTTTAGTAGTTTTTTTATATGTGAGGGAAATGGCCTTTTTATTCATGGGGTCAAGTATAAGCCTGTCCTCGAGTGGAGAGGCTTCGGGTAGGGAAACGTCCCTGGGTAGTACCGCTTTGATTGCATGACTAATTTGTAGGTACCGAAATGTTTCGAATTGTGTGAGTTGGTATTTGTGTTGTAGGTCTGCAAAGGTGGCCAACCTCCCCTTGATCCACAAATCGCCCACCGTCAAGATGCCTATAAGGTCCCATTTGTCGAACCCAGGACATTTGCTAAGTTGGCCCAATAAGTCTGGTTCCCAGAGTGGTGTGGCCCGTGTGAGTTTGTTATGCCATCCCAATTGTTTATTCACTCTATGCCAGGTATCCACCGTGCGTGCAGTAGGTCCAGTGAGATTTAGCTTACGAGGGTTCGTGTAGAGTGCCCTATTATATCCTCCCTGTCCCAAAAGCCATCTATCTGTACGGAAGTTTGGATCGTCGTGTTCCCCGTATACCCATTTATTATCCGCGATGAGTTGGGACGCTTGGTAGTAAAGCCTCATGTCGGGTAATGCAATGCCCCCGTCGTACCACCCCATTGTCAACTTTTTCATGGCTTTCCGTGGGGCTCGGCCATCCCATAACAGTCCCTGCACGGCACTTTCGATACTAGCGAAATAGGTGTCAGGGATTGCGTATGGGGTGTTTTGTAATGCGTAGAGAAAACGCAGTAATGCTAACATTTTAAAAAGGGCTGCGCGTCCCAACAGAGTGAGGGGGAGAGTTCGCCAATACTTTGTGTTGGCTCGGAGACGTGCCAGGGGTGTAAGCAGATTTGCCTCATAAAATAGGTTCGGATCCGGTGTGATATATATGCCAAGGTATTAAAATCCCTGTAATGTCACTGGTATATCGTATCCTCTAGGGTTATATGGGGGTGCGCCGCACAATACATAGAGCTGGGACTTGGTCCAGTTAATGGTGTATCCCGAGTGGGCACCAAAGATGTGGAATATATGGAGGACCCGGCGGAGGGACTGCGAGGGTGAGGCCAGATACAAGAGGATATCATCCGCATAAAGCGAAATGCGGTCCTCGTGACTCTCCGTCCACTTCAGACCGCGGATCAGCGGGTCCCCCCTAACCCAGACCGCCAGCGGCTCGAGTACAAGAGCAAAAAGCAAGGGCGACAAAGGGCACCCCTGCCTAGTGCCCCTTCCCAGTGGAAATTGACGAGAAGTGTGATTATTCACTGTTATATGCGCGGTTGGGTGGGCATAAAGCAATTGGATCCACTTTACAAAGTTCGGACCAAATCCCATCCTCTGCAGCTCTGCAAAAAGAAAGTCCCATTCGATTGTGTCGAATGCCATCGAGGCGTCTAGCGACAACATGTGTCCATTATTGATCATTTGTGTGCAATAAATGTCTTACACTCCTCTGTGTTAGGCCTAAGGCTGCTCACCCACACTACCACTAATAGAGCACTTTGGGTTTTACATTGAGCCCTGTACAATTTTGGGGAAGCCCTGGGCTCTGTGCTCGGTATTTCCACCTGATGGCAATATCATATACAGAGCCAGCTTCCTACACCTGGTAAATTTAAAGGTAAGGAATCTTCAGCAAAGGGACAAACAGACTCCTATACAGAGAAAATAAAGTTTATCTTTCCTAATTAGGGTTTAGGAATTACGAGTACATTAAAGATATAAGATAGTTAAACCTTTAAAAAGGAATTCCACCACCCAAACCACTGCCATCCAAGCAGCCAGAACGTGACCATAGGGCTTCTAATATAAAAAAAACAGCACAGTGGAAGAGTTGAATGTGAAACGAAGAGTCACATAGGAGAAAAGTACTCATCATATTGAAAAGGTGTTCAATTGAAGCAAACCTTTCAAAGGTATCTTAATTACATTCATGAACATTAGGTTATCTCTATTTCTAATGAGAAATGACACTTTACGAAAACATTTTAAATATTGCAATATATTTTCTATCTTTATTAAAGCTAAATAGAATAACATTTCGCTGAAAAAAGCAACTTGTAAATTGTGACCATTAAGTCGTCTTTTAAAAAAGGAAATAAAATAGAAAAAAAGCTGAAGACCCATAAAGAGGAAGATGTCAATCTTGTCTTGTGTCATTGAAGATGGTATTAATGGACAACTTACTTACCTTCGGTAACACCTTATCTGGTAGAGACATGATCTAGCTGCAGATTCTTTATGACATGCAGGCAAATGATCTTTTTGAAAAGTGCCCTTTTTAAAAATGTTTCTACTTTTGCTGTTCCCTCCATTATTTAGTCTTTGTCTCTTTGAATACTTCATGTTGTTTACAAATGTTTTTCTAATATATTGTTTTCTCTCTTTTGTCAGGAGGTTCCCATGATTCCTCGACCCCACTACGCCCAGCCTGGTTGTGTTTACTTCATCTGTCTGCTGCGGGATGACTTGCTGCTACGTCAAGGTGTGCGCGTGCATGTATACATATTTTTCAGCGAATTTCATTTTCTTTATGATGTATTACTTTTTAAACCCCCTTATGTCCTGCGCAACAGGGTTATAGCGAAGGGGCCGGTCTGATCCAAATAGCTTTGAAACCGTTAGAGCATCCTGATGAAACTTTGCAAAACAAAGTACATCCATGTTGAGTTCTTCATGGTATATTTCATGCAGCTCAAGTTATGGCCTACAAATAAAGGTGTCTTACACATGCCATTCCCCATTTTAACTCCCATAGGTTTCTTTGTTACTCAATAAAGATGGGACTCATCTGAAATAACCCTAACTTATATGCAAATAGCACTTTACTCAAGGAAGCGCTTTTACTTGGTTTGGTGTAAATCTGTTGAGTAGTTTCCGAAGAAATTAGCATTTAAAAAGTGTTCCAGTCTGCGCATCAAGAGGGTACATTTTGGATGTTTCTGGACCATTAATTCACCAATCTTTTGTTTAAAACAAAAGGCATACAATTGGACTGGGGAGCTTTTTCCTCCAGTTGTCCAGTGCAGATTTGCATATCCTACTGCTAATTTGCAAGTTTCCCTTGCTTGGATTGTCAGACAATCACAGAAAAATGTCTGTTGCCAGCGCCATTACCAGTCTTTGTGCATCGACCACTGTGTTGTGAAAAAGTGTAAAGGGCCGGGTGAACGTACCCTAACTTCAAGGCCCATGACAGGGCTATGTGATCTTACCAGCAATAAAATCAATATAAAAAATATATATAGTCTTACCACTGGACTCACAGAATGTATCCCAGTATGCAACAGCACCTAAATGCACAGCATAATTAAATAGCAATGCAAACTCAAACCAATAATGTCTCTTTCATAGTGTTATGGGTAATATGATATTTAATTCCATATATCAGATTATATATAATATTAGTAATTGCATCGGTTACAGCAACGGTGAGGTCAGGAGTATGGCATCCGAGTTATGGCTTGCCGTCCTAACCATAACTTGCGAATTTCGGTTGTTTTTCGATTTTAAATCACCACAGCAACTCCACTTTAACTGGGCTTTTTCAGTAAAGGTCTTAAGGATCTTTTTTTAATAAATATGTTAATGTATTATAACCAAAACCAGCAATACCTGTACTTTCCATTTTGTTTTTTAAGGGAACATATATAGTGATCTTGAATGTTTGCACTAGTTAAAAACATCATATGATTCCCCACATACAAATAATGGAACACATCTAGCCACCTGAATGAAAGAACAACTACACTTGAAGATGGTTGACTTTGATTTAGTAATTTTTCATTTTATTTATATCGTTTTGCATTTTCATTAAAATGAATAAATGCTGGCATATATACAAGTGGAGAGGTGTGGTGCAGCGGCCAGGGCAGCTGACTTCAGAGCACAGGGTTCACGGTTCGATCCCCGGCTCCGGCGGCAGCTCAGCTCAGCACCATGTGACTCTGGGCAATAGCTCACTTAATTTCCACTATGGCCCCCAGCGCCTTGAGACCCGTAAGGGTGAGTAGCTGCGCTATATAAAAACGGTCTTTTTTTTTTATATATCTGTGCATGTGCAAGATCCCAGATGACTTAAGCAAAGTTCTGTAATCTTAAAGAAATTCAATGTAAGGCAGCAATTTTCTCTTTTCATATTTTTCATTAAAGAAAAAATACAATAGAGGTCTACTAGACTCAGTAGAAGCCTTTGACATTGAATGGTTTCTCCAAGTTTAGATGGCTCTTGCCATTAAGACGGTCCTCCTTGTCATAAAAGCCTTGATGCTATAAACGGTGTAATGTCATGCAGCCCTCGTCTTTATGAAGGCCTTAAGTCAAAACGGTATTAATGCAAGGCAGTGTACCTTGAAGTCTACTAGAGATTGAGTTATCCTTCTATAGTGGCTACAGATATGTCTTACACCATTGAGGCCAGGTGGTTGCAGCCCATTAGACCATAACAAGAAGCACTGGTGCGGAACACAAGTATGTCCCTGAAGAGCCAGTACCACAAAGAACTAGTGGCCACGGTGATATGATGCAAAGGTTGAGATCAACACTTCGCTGTGGCACTTTAAGAATGCAGTTCTGAAAGCTACTCCATTCATGTGGGGCATTTTCTTCATTTGTAAACAGCACATTGAAAGGCTAACCCTAAAAGCAAAACTCCCTTAGGAAGGTTGAAGGCCTCAGATGTCCACTTTCTAAGCAGATCCGATTTACAGGAGAACTCCCTTCCAGGTGACCATTTTGCCAGCGGGCTGCACTGTGAAAGGGCCACACATCTGGTCTAGGAAGTTAGATGATCACAATCCTTAAAAAAAAAAATATGCAGTCTTAGGAAGTACCCCTAGTCCAAGGGCTTCCATTGGTACTTGAAATAATAATTACCTTGTCAGAAACCATTGATTTGTGAATTTATTAGGACTTGTACCACAATGTGGACACATGCATTTAAATCTTAACTTCAGGAAGGGTCATAGTAGAATGGTGAGCCACGTCACCAAAAAGCCTTGTAATAACTAAGCATTATCAAAGGTTAAGACAGAAAAATATATCCTCAGTATTCATGGTATCTGTAGGAAAGTGGGTTTCTGTTGCAGTAACCCCCCACTTTTTGCCAGACTACTGATGCACTTTTTCTTGGTGTGCCCTGGGTCCCTGCCAATCAGGTTCCCAGGGCCTGTGTTCTTTCCCCAAAACGAACCCAATTGGCTTCTCTGGCCACATGTCAGCCCCTGGTAAATGGTACCACAGGTACCCAGGGCACTGTGACCAGAGAAGGCCTCTAAGGGCTGCAGCACTTATTGTGCCACCCTTAGAGGTCCTGTACCCTGACACTCACACACTGCCTTTGCAGGCTGCGTGTCTTGGTGCAGAACAAAGTGAAGAGTCGACATGGCACACATCCCTGTGTGCCATGCCCACAAACCACTGCCCTGGCATGCATCAGTCACCCCTCTAGCTGGGTGCCCTATGCCAGTGGTGAGGGTACAGGTGCATGAGCCCTGTACCCCTACAGTGCCCAAGTCCATTCCTGGGCACTGTATTGTATTGTAATTGCATTTATATAGCGCTTACTACCCCTGACGAGGCGTCGAAGCGCTTTTTCGGTGAGTAGCACGCTACTCCGGGACCCATAGAGGATTAGTGTTGAATTAGTATAGTGAAACATGCAAGTAAATTTTAAGTGGTGGATAGGTTAGTCAGTTATTTGGATTTGGAAGGATAGCAGAAGGATAGAAGAGGGGAAAAAAAGCTTTGTATTTATATAGCGCTTGTTACCCCTGATGGGGTGTTGAAGCACGCTACTCCGGAAACCAATAAAGGAATAGTGCTGAATTAGTATGGTGAAATATGAAAGTAATTTGAGTGGTGGATATTAGTCAGTTATTTGGAGTGAGAAGGGTAGCGGAGGGATAAAAGGGAAGAAAGGTTTGCATTCATGTAGCACCTGTTACCCCTGATGGGTGTTGAAGTGCTTTTCTGGCGAGTAGGACGCTACTCCGGAACCCATAAAGGATTAGTGTTGAAAATTAGTATAGTGAAGTATGAAGTAATTTGAGTGGTGGATATGTTATTCAGTTGTTTGGATAGAGAAGGGTAGGTTGCGGGATAGAAGAGGGAAAGAGGTTTGTATTTATATAGCGCTTGCTACCTCTTGATGGGGTTTTGAAGCGCTTTATTGGCGAGTAGCACGCTACTCTGGAACCCATAAGGATTACTGTTGAATTAGTATGGCGAAACATGAAAGTAATTTGAATGGTGGATATGTTAGTCAGTTATTTGGATTGAGAAGGGTTGGGGAGGGGTAGAAAAGGGAAAAAGGTTTGCGTTTATATAGCGCTGGTAACCCTGATGGGGTGTTGAAACGCTTCATTGGCGAGTAGCACGCTACTTTGGAACCCATAAAGGATTAGTGGTGAATTAGTATAGTGAAATATGGAAATTGAGAAGTGAACGTGTTAGTCTGTTATTTTGATTGAAAAGGATAGTGGAGGGACACGAGTGAGATTTTTTTTTTTTTTTGAGGTCATAGCAGTAGGAGGAGGCTTTTGGATGAGTAAAAAGGGGTTTTTGAGGGGAAGAGTCAGGGGAGAGTTTATAAAGGTTTGTTTTGGGGGATCGGTATAGTAAAAAGAGGTGTCAGATGATGCAAGGAGGGTAGAGTAGGAGAGAGTCTAGAAAGGGTTCTTTTGGGATCATAGTAGTGGTATGGGATAAATGAGAGAGTGGATGTAGAGGATATATTGATAGATGTATAGGGTGAGAGATAGGGTAGTGCATTGGAAAGAGTAGTAGAAAGAAGTTTGAGATGAGTCAGAAGGTTGGGCCAGAGGATATATTGAGAGAAGTATAGGCTTAGAAATAGGGAAGTGCATTTGAAATGCTAAATTAGAAGAAAGTGATAAATATATAGATCCATAAGTACATTGAAAGTATATAGATGCATAAAGGAGGTAAGTATATATAGATTAAAGATATTGATAGAGGTACAGGATGAGAAATAGGGTAGTGCATTGGATATGCTTTTTTAGGAGAAAGGTAACAGACACACAGATCCAAGTACATGGAAGGTACATAGCTGCACAATGGAAGTAAGTACATGTAGACCAAAGATGATTTTTATTTATTTATTTACAACAACATAATTATTCTACATGTTTATACAACAACAACAACCACCAGTAGCACAGGCAATGGAAAAAAACGTCAGCTCAGACAATGCAACAGCCACCAGTAGCACAGGCAATGGCACCATCAGCAGCCCGGGAAATGCAACAACCACCAGTAGCACAGGCAATGGAACCATATGCAGCTCCGACAAATCAACAGCCACCAGTAGCACAGGCAATGGAGGCATCAGCAGCTCAGACAATGCAACAACCATGTATTGATCCAATATGATCGCACTCTAAAAAATGTGCGAATCCCAAATTGGTTCGTTTGTCCTTTTTCTTTGGGTCTTTCTTTCAAAAGTCCTATTTCTTCTTTCACATGTTACAACTAAAAACCGGTAACGTCACATGTGGAAACCTATCAGCGAACCCTCTTTATTTTTGATTGTTTCCAAGGGTGGTGAATACTGCAGGATGAGCCTAAAACATGTGCTGCTCTTCAAGTGCTTGGACTGCAGGATGAGTTTACAGCACACACTGCTCTTCCAGTGCTTGCAGTGCACCATCAGTCTACCAGAAGCGCTGCTCTCCCAGTGCTCAGACTGCAAGATGAGTTTACAACACAAGCTGCTCTTCCAGTGCTCTTGCTGCCGCATGAGACTACCAGAGGTGCGTCTTGCTCACATGGGAAGACGGGACTAGCCTAGGAGTTGCTCATGCACTAATTGCAGTGCAGGGTGGGACTAGCAGACGTGCTACTCCTGCAGTGCTAAGAGTGGAGGATGGGACCAACAGAGGTGCAGCTCTTTCAGTGTTTGCAGTGTAGGATGGGACTAGCAGATTTGCTGCTTTTGCAGAGGTCGCAGTGCAGGATGGGACGAGCAGAGGAGTTGCTCTTGCAGTGCTCGTATTGCAGGATGGGACTTGCAGAGAAGCTGCTCTTGCAGTGCACACATAGAGGAGTTGCTCTTGCAGTGCTCGCAGTGGAACTAGCAGAGGTGCAGCTCTTTCAGTGTTTGTAGTGCAGGATGGGACTAGCAGAGGATCTGCTTTTGCAGTGCACACATAGAGGAGCTGCTCTTGCAGTGCTCGCAGTGCAGGATGGAACTAGCAGAGGTGCAGCTCTTTCAGTGTTTGCAGTGCAGGATGGGACTAGCAGAGGTGCTGCTTTTGCAGAGGTCGCAGCGCAGGATGGGACTAGCAGAGGAGTTGCTCTTGCAGTGCTTTTATTGCAGGATGGGACTAGCAGAGGAGCTGCTCTTGCGGTGCTTGCAGTGCAGGATGGGCCTAGCAGAGGATCTGCTCTTGCAGTTCACACATAGAGGAGCTGCTCTTGCAGTGCTCGCAGTGCAGGATGGAACTAGCAGAGGTGCAGCTCTTTCAGTGTTTGCAGTGCAGGATAGGACTAGCAGAGGTGCTGCTTTTGCAGAGGTCGCAGCGCAGGATGGGACTAGCAGAGGAGTTGCTATTGCAGTGCTTTTATTGCAGGATGGGACTAGCAGAGGAGCTGCACTTGCGGTGCTTGCAGTGCAGGATGGGCCTAGCAGAGGATCTGCTTTTGCAGTGCACACATAGAGGAGCTGCCCTTGCAGTGCTCGCAGTGTAGGATGGAACTAGCAGAAGAGCTGTTCTTGGAGTGCTTGCCGTGCAGGATGGGGCTAGCAGAGGAGGTGCTCTTGCAGTGTTCACAGTGCAGGATGGGACTAGCAGAGGAGCTGCTCTTGCAGTGCTCACACAGAGGAGCTGCTTTTGCAGTGCAGGATGGAACTAGCAGAAGAACTGCTCTTGCAGTGCTAGCAGTGCAAGATGGGACTAGCAGAGGAACAACTCTTGCAGTGCTCGCAGTGCAGGATGGAACTAGAAGAAAAGCTGCTCTTACAGTGCTAGCAGTGCTAGATGGGACTAGAAGAGGAGCCGCTCTTGCAGGGCTCACAGTGCAGGATGGGACTAGTAGAGGAGTTGCTCTTGCAGTGCTTGGAGTGCAGGATCGGACTAGCAGAGGAGCTGCTCTTGCGGTGCTTGCAGTGCAGGTTGGGACTAGCAGAGGAACCGCTCTTGCAGAGCTCGCAGTGCAGGATGGGACTAGCAGGGGAGCTGCTCTTGGAGTGCTCGGAGTGCAGGATGGGACTAGCAGAGGAACCGCACTCAGTGCAGGATAGGACTAGCAGAGGAGCTGCTCTTGCAGTGCTCACACAGAGGAGCTGCTCTTGCAGTGCTCGCAGTGCAGGATGGAACTAGCAGAAGAGCTGCTCTTTCAGTGCTAGCAGTGCCAGATGGGACTAGCAGAGGAGCTGCTCTTGCAGAGCTCGCAGTGCAGGATGGGACTAGTAGAGGAGTTGCGCTTGGAGTGTAGGATGGGACTGGCAGAGGAGCTGCTCTTGCGGGGCTTGCAGTGCAGGTTGGGACTGGCAGAGGAACCGCTCTTGCAGAACTCGCAGTGCAGGATGGGACTAGCAGGGGCGCTGCTCTTGAAGTGCTCACACAGAGGAGCTGCTCTTGCAGTGCTCGTAGGTGCAGGATGGAACTAGCAGAAGAGCTGCTCTTGCAGTGCTCACACAGAGGAGCTGCTCTTGCAGTGCTCGTAGGTGCAGGATGGAACTAGCAGAAGAGCTGCTCTTGGAGTGCTCGCAGTGCAGGATGGGACTAGCAGAGGAACCGCTCTCACAGTGCTCACAGTGCAGGATAGGACTAGCAGAAGAGCTGCTCTTGCAGTGCTCACACAGAGGAGCTGCTCTTGCAGTGCTCGTAGGTGCAGGATGGAACTAGCAGAAGAGCTGCTCTTGGAGTGCTCGCAGTGCAGGATGAAACTAGCACAGTAGCTGCTCTTGCAGTGCTCGCAGTGCAGGATGGGACTAGCAGAGGAGCTGCTCTTGCAGTGCTCGCAGTGCCGGATGGGACTAGCAGAGGAGCCGCTCTTGCAGTGCTCACATTGCAGGATGGGACTAGCAGAGGAGGCGCTCTTGGAGTGCTCGCAGTTCAGGATGGGACTAGCAACGTAGCTGCTCTTGCAGTGCTCACACAGAAGAGCTGCTCTTGCAGTGCTCGCAGTGCAGGATGGAAATAGCAGAAGAGCCGCTCTTGTAGTGCTCGCAGTGCAGGATGGGACTAGCAGAGGAGCCGCTCTTGCAGTGCTCGCAGTGCAGGATGGGACTAGAAGAGGAGCTGCTCTTGCACAGCTCGCAGTGCAGGGTGGGACTAGCAGAGGAGCTGCTCTTGCAGTGCTCACACAGAGGAGCTGTTCTTGCAGTGCTCACAGTGCAGGGTGGGACTAGCAGAGGAGCTGCTCTTGCAGTGCTCACACAGAGGAGCTGCTCTTGCACAGCTCGCAGTGCAGGGTGGGACTAGCAGAGGAACTGCTCTTGCAGTGCTCACACAGAGGAGCTGCTCTTGCGGTGTTTGCAGTGCAGGGTGGGACTAGCAGAAGAGCTGCTCTTGCAGTGCTCGCAGTGCAGGATGGGACTAGGAGAGGAGCTGCTTTTGCAGTGCAGGATGGGACTAGCAGTGGAGGTGCTCTTGCAGTGATTATAGTGCAGGATGGGACTAGCAGAGAAGCCGCTCTTGCACTGCTCGCAGTACAGGATGGGACTAGCAGAGGAGCCGCTCTTGCAGAGCTCGCACTGCAGGATGGGACTAGCAGAGGAGCCGCTTTTGCAGAGCTCACAGTGCAGGATGGGGCTAGCAGAGGAGCTGCTCTTGCAGTGCTCACACAGAGGAGCTGCTCTTGCAGTGCTCGCAGTGTAGGATGGAACTAGCAGAGGAGCTGCTCTTGCAGTGCTCGCAGTGCAGGATGGGACTAGCAGAGGAGCTGCTCTTGCACAGCTCGCAGTGCAGGATGGGACTAGCAGAGGAGCTGCTCTTGCACAGCTCGCAGTGCAGGATGGGACTAGCAGAAAAGCTGCTTTTGCAGTGCTCGCAGTGCAGGATGGTACTAGCAGCGGAGCTGCTCTTGCAGTGCAGGATGGGACTAGCAGAGGAGCCGCTCTTGCAGTGCTCGCAGTGCAGGATGGGACTAGCAGAGGAGCCGCTCTTGCAGAGCTCGCACTGCAGGATGGGACTAGCAGAGGAGCCGCTTTTGCAGAGCTCACACTGCAGGATGGGGCTAGCAGAGGAGCTGCTCTTGCAGTGCTCACACAGAGGAGCTGCTCTTGCAGTGCTCGCAGTGCAGGATGGAACTAGCAGAGGAGCTGCTCTTGCAGTGCTCGCAGTGCAGGATGGGACTAGCAGAGGAGCTGCTTTTGCACAGCTCGCAGTGCAGGATGGGACTAGCAGAGGAGCTGCTCTTGCACAGCTCGCAGTGCAGGATGGGACTAGCAGAAAAGCTGCTTTTGCAGTGCTCGCAGTGCAGGATGGTACTAGCAGAAGAGCTGCTTTTGCAGTGCTCGCAGTGCTGGATGGTACTAGCAGAAGAGCTGCTCTTCCAGTGCTCGCAGTGCAGGATGAGACTAGCAGCGGAGCTGCTCTTGCAGTGCAGGATGGGCCTAGCAGAGGAGCCGCTTTTGCAGAGCTCACAGTGCTGGATGGGGCTAGCAGAGGAGCTGCTCTTCCAGTGCTCACACAGAGGAGCTGCTCTTGCAGTGCTCGCAGTGCAGGATGGAACTAGCAGAGGAGCTGTTCTTGCAGTGCTCGCAGTGCAGGATGGGATTAGCAGAGGAGCTGCTCTTGCAGTGCTCGCAGTGCAGGATGGGACTAGCAGAGGAGCTGCTCTTGCACAGCTCGCAGTGCAGGATGGGACTAGCAGAGGAGCTGCTCTTGCACAGCTCGCAGTGCAGGATGGGACTAGCAGAAAAGCTGCTTTTGCAGTGCTCGCAGTGCAGGATGGTACTAGCAGAAGAGCTCCTTTGGCAGTGCTCGCAGTGCAGGATGGGACTAGGAGAGGAGCTGCTCTTACAGTGCTAGCAGTGCCAGATGGGACTAGAAGAGGAGCCGCTCTTGCAGGGCTCACAGTGCAGGATGGGACTAGTAGAGGAGTTGCTCTTGCAGTGCTTGGAGTGCAGGATCGGACTAGCAGAGGAGCTGCTCTTGCGGTGCTTGCAGTGCAGGTTGGGACTAGCAGAGGAACCGCTCTTGCAGAGCTCGCAGTGCAGGATGGGACTAGCAGGGGAGCTGCTCTTGAAAGTGCTCACAGTGCAGGATGGAACTAGCAGAAGAGCTGCTCTTGGAGTGCTCGGAGTGCAGGATGGGACTAGCAGAGGAACCGCACTCAGGGCAGGATAGGACTAGCAGAGGAGCTGCTCTTGCAGTGCTCACACAGAGGAGCTGCTCTTGCAGTGCTCGCAGTGCAGGATGGAACTAGCAGAAGAGCTGCTCTTTCAGTGCTAGCAGTGCCAGATGGGACTAGCAGAGGAGCTGCTCTTGCAGAGCTCGCAGTGCAGGATGGGACTAGTAGAGGAGTTGCGCTTGGAGTGTAGGATGGGACTGGCAGAGGAGCTGCTCTTGCGGGGCTTGCAGTGCAGGTTGGGACTGGCAGAGGAACCGCTCTTGCAGAACTCGCAGTGCAGGATGGGACTAGCAGGGGCGCTGCTCTTGAAGTGCTCACAGTGCAGGATGGAACTAGCAGAAGAGCTGCTCTTGGAGTGCTCGGAGTGCAGGATGGGACTAGCAGAGGAACCGCTCTCACAGTGCAGGATAGGACTAGCAGAAGAGCTGCTCTTGCAGTGCTCGTAGGTGCAGGATGGAACTAGCAGAAGAGCTGCTCTTGGAGTGCTCGCAGTGCAGGATGAAACTAGCAGAGGATCTGCTCTTGCAGTGTTTGCAGTGCAGGATGGGACTAGCACAGTAGCTGCTCTTGCAGTGCTCGCAGTGCAGGATGGGACTAGCAGAGGAGCTGCTCTTGCAGTGCTCGCAGTGCCGGATGGGACTAGCAGAGGAGCCGCTCTTGCAGTGCTCACATTGCAGGATGGAACTAGCAGAGGAGGCGCTCTTGGAGTGCTCGCAGTTCAGGATGGGACTAGCAACGTAGCTGCTCTTGCAGTGCTCACACAGAAGAGCTGCTCTTGCAGTGCTCGCAGTGCAGGATGGGACTAGCAGAAAAGCTGCTTTTGCAGTGCTCGCAGTGCAGGATGGTACTAGCAGAAGAGCTCCTTTTGCAGTGCTCGCAGTGCAGGATGGGACTAGGAGAGGAGCTGCTCTTCCAGTGCTCGCAGTGCAGGATGGGACTAGCAGAGGAGCTGCTCTTGCAGTACTCGCAGTGCAGGATGGAACTAGCAGAAGAGCTGCTCTTGCAGTGCTCGCAGTGCAGGATGGGACTAGCAGAGTAGCAGCTCTTGCAGTGCTCACACAGAGGAGCTGCTCTTGCAGTGCTCGCAGTGCAGGATGGGACTAGCAGAGGAGCTGCTCTTGCAGTACTCGCAGTGCAGGATGGAACTAGCAGAAGAGCTGGTTTTGCAGTGCTCGCAGTGCAGGATGGAACTAGGAGAGGAGCTGCTCTTGCAGTGCTCGCAGTGCAGGATGGGACTAGCAGCGGCGCTCTTGCAGTGCAAGATGGGACTAGCAGAGGAGCCGCTCTTGCAGTGCGCGCAGTGCAGGATGCGGCTAGCAGAGAAGCCGCTCTTTCAGAGCTCGCAGTGCAGGTTGGACTAGCAGAGGAGCCGCTCTTGCAGAGCTCGCACTGCAGGATGGGACTAGCAGAGGAGCCGCTCTTGCAGAGCTCACAGTGCAGGATGGGGCTAGCAGAGTAGCTGCTCTTGCAGTGCTCGCAGTGCAGGATGGAACTAGCAGAAGAGCTGCTCTTGCAGTGCTCGCAGTGCAGGATCGTACTAGCAGAGGAGCTGCTCTTGCAGTGCTCGCAGTGAAGGATGGGACTAGCAGCGGTGCTGCTCTTGCAGTGCAGGATGGGACTAGCAGAGGAGCCGCTCTTGCAGTGCTCGCAGTGCAGGATGGGACTAGCAGAGGAGCCGCTCTTGCAGTGCTTGCATTGCAGGATGGGACTAGCAGAGGAGCTGCTCTTGCAGTACTCGCAGTGCAGGATGGAACAAGCAGAAGAGCTGCTCTCGCAGTGCAGGATGGGACTAGCAGAGGAGCCGCTCTTGCAGAGCTCGCACTGCAGGATGGGACTAGCAGAGGAGCCGCTCTTGCAGACCTCACAGTGCAGGATGGGGCTAGCAGAGGAGCCACTCTTGCAGTGCTCGCAGTGCAGGATGGGACTAGCAGAGTAGCTGCTCTTGCAGTGCTCACACAGAGGAGCTGCTCTTGCAGTACTCGCAGTGCAGGATGGAACTAGCAGAAGAGCTGCTCTTGCAGTGCTCGCAGTGGAGGATGGGACTAGCAGAGGAGCTGCTCTTGCAGTGCTCGCAGTGCAGGATGGGACTAGCAGCGGAGCTGCTCTTGCAGTGCTCGCAGTGTAGGATGGGACTAGCAGAGGAGCCGCTCTTGCAGTGCTCGCAGTGCAGGATGGGACTAGCAGAGGAGCCGCTCTTGCAGAGCTCGCAGTGCAGGATGGGACTAGCAGAGGAGCCGCTCTTGCAGAGCTCGCAGTGCAGGGTGGGACTAGCAGAGGAGCTACTCTTGCAGAGCTCGCAGTGCAGGGTGGGACTAGCAGAGGAGCCTCTCTTGTAGTGCTCGCAGTGCAGGAAAGGACTAGCAGAGGAGCCGCTCTTGCAGTGCTCGCAGTGCAGGATGGGACTAGTAGAGGAGCTGCTCTTGCACAGCTCGCAGTGCAGGGTGGGACTAGCAGAGGAGCTGCTCTTGCAGTGCTCATACAGAGGAGCTGCTCTTGCAGTGCTCGCAGTGCAGGGTGGGACTAGCAGAGGAGCTGCTCTTGCAGTGCTCATACAGAGGAGCAGCTCTTGCAGAGCTCGCAGTGCAGGATGGGACTAGAAGAGGAGCCGCTCTTGCAGAGCGTGCAGGGTGGGACTAGCAGAGGAGCTGCTCTTGCACAGCTCGCAGTGCAGGATGGGACTAGCAGAGGAGCTGCTCTTGCACAGCTCGCAGTGCAGGATGGGACTAGCAGAAAAGCTGCTTTTGCAGTGCTCACAGTGCAGGATGGTACTAGCAGAAGAGCTCCTTTTGCAGTGCTCGCAGTGCAGGATGGGACTAGGAGAGGAGCTGCTCTTCCAGTGCTCGCAGTGCAGGATGGGACTAGCAGAGGAGCTGCTCTTGCAGTACTCGCAGTGCAGGATGGAACTAGCAGAAGAGCTGCTCTTGCAGTGCTCGCAGTGCAGGATGGGACTAGCAGAGGAGCTGCTCTTGCAGTGCTCGCAGTGCAGGATGGGACTAGCAGAGGAGCTGCTCTTGCAGTACTCGCAGTGCAGGATGGAACTAGCAGAAGAGCTGGTTTTGCAGTGCTCGCAGTGCAGGATGGAACTAGGACAGGAGCTGCTCTTGCAGTGCTCGCAGTGCAGGATGGGACTAGCAGCGGCGCTCTTGCAGTGCAAGATGGGACTAGCAGAGGAGCCGCTCTTGCAGTGTGCGCAGTGCAGGATGGGGCTAGCAGAGAAGCCGCTCTTGCAGAGCTCGCAGTGCAGGTTGGACTAGCAGAGGAGCCGCTCTTGCAGAGCTCGCACTGCAGGATGGGACTAGCAGAGGAGCCGCTCTTGCAGAGCTCACAGTGCAGGATGGGGCTAGCAGAGTAGCTGCTCTTGCAGTGCTCACACAGAGGAGCTGTTCTTGCAGTGCTCGCAGTGCAGGATGGAACTAGCAGAAGAGCTGCTCTTGCAGTGCTCGCAGTGCAGGATCGTACTAGCAGAGGAGCTGCTCTTGCAGTGCTCGCAGTGAAGGATGGGACTAGCAGCGGTGCTGCTCTTGCAGTGCAGGATGGGACTAGCAGAGGAGCCGCTCTTGCAGTGCTCGCAGTGCAGGATGGGACTAGCAGAGGAGCCGCTCTTGCAGTGCTTGCATTGCAGGATGGGACTAGCAGAGGAGCTGCTCTTGCAGTACTCGCAGTGCAGGATGGAACTAGCAGAAGAGCTGCTCTCGCAGTGCAGGATGGGACTAGCAGAGGAGCCGCTCTTGCAGAGCTCGCACTGCAGGATGGGACTAGCAGAGGAGCCGCTCTTGCAGACCTCACAGTGCAGGATGGGGCTAGCAGAGGAGCCGCTCTTGCAGTGCTCGCAGTGCAGGATGGGACTATCAGAGGAGCCACTCTTGCAGGGCTCGCAGTGCAGGATGGGACTAGCAGAGTAGCTGCTCTTGCAGTGCTCACACAGAGGAGCTGCTCTTGCAGTACTCGCAGTGCAGGATGGAACTAGCAGAAGAGCTGCTCTTGCAGTGCTCGCAGTGGAGGATGGGACTAGCAGAGGAGCTGCTCTTGCAGTGCTCGCAGTGCAGGATGGGACTAGCAGCGGAGCTGCTCTTGCAGTGCTCGCAGTGTCGGATGGGTCTAGCAGAGGAGCCGCTCTTGCAGTGCTCGCAGTGCAGGATGGGACTAGCAGAGGAGCCGCTCTTGCAGTGCTCGCAGTGCAGGGTGGGACTAGCAGAGGAGCTACTCTTGCAGAGCTCGCAGTGCAGGGTGGTACTAGCAGAGGAGCCTCTCTTGTAGTGCTCGCAGTGCAGGATGGGACTAGCAGAGGAGCCGCTCTTGCAGAGCTCGCAGTGCAGGGTGGGACTAGCAGAGGAGCTACTCTTGCAGAGCTCGCAGTGCAGGGTGGGACTAGCAGAGGAGCCTCTCTTGTAGTGCTCGCAGTGCAGGATGGGACTAGCAGAGGAGCCGCTCTTGCAGTGCTCGCAGTGCAGGATGGGACTAGCAGAGGAGCTGCTCTTGCACAGCTCGCAGTGCAGGGTGGGACTAGCAGAGGAGCTGCTCTTGCAGTGCTCATACAGAGGAGCTACTCTTGCAGTGCTCGCAGTGCAGGGTGGGACTAGCAGAGGAGCTGCTCTTGCAGTGCTCACACAGAGGAGCTGCTCTTGCGGTGCTTGCAGTGCAGGGTGGGACTAGCAGAGGAGCTGCTTTTGCAGTGCTCACACAGAGGAGCTGCCCTTGCAGTGCAGGATGGGACTAGCAGAGGAGCTGCTCTTGCAGTGCTCACCGTGCAGGATGGGACTAGCAGAGGAACCGGACTTGCAGAGCTCTCACTGCAGGATGGGACTAGCAGAGGAGCCGCTCTTGCAGTGCTCGCAGTGCAGGATGGGACTAGCAGAGGAGCCGCTCTTGCAGTGCTCGCAGTGCAGGATGGGACTAGCAGAGGAGCTGCTCTTGCAGTGCTCACACAGAGGAGCTGCTCTTGCAGTGCTCGCAGTGCAGGATGGAACTAGCAGAGTAGCTGCTCTTGCAGTGCAGGATGGGATTAGCAGAGAAACTGCTCTTGCAGTGCTCACAGTGCAGGATGGGACTAGCAGAAGAGCTGCTCTTGCACAGCTCGCAGTGCAGGATGGGACTAGCAGAGGAGCTGCTCTTGCACAGCTCGCAGTGCAGGATGGGACTAGCAGAGGAGCTGCTTTTGCAGTGCACGCAGTGCAGGATGGAACTAGCAGAAGAGGTGCTTTTGCAGTGCTCGCTGTGAAGGATGGGACTAGGAGAGGAGCTGCTCTTGCAGTGCTCGCAGTGCAGGATGTGCCATGCCCACAAACTACTGCCCTGGCATACATCAGTCACCCCTCTAGCTGGGTGCCCTATGCCAGTGGTGAGGGTACAGGTGCATGAGCCCTGTACCCCTACAGTGCCCAAGTCCATTCCTGGGCACTGTAAGTGCAGTGCTGCCATTAAGAGTATATGGTGCTGGGAGTTTGTCATTACGAACTCCACAACACCATAATGGCTACACTGAAGACTGGGAAGTTTGGTATCACACTTCTCAGCACATTAAACCCACACTGATGCCAGTGTGGGATTTAATGTAAATGCACAACAGAGGGCATCTTGGAGATGCCCCTGAAACTCGACCAACTTCTAGTGACCTGACTGAGTGGCTGCTTAGGCTGCCACCAACAGACATGTTTCTGGTCCTCTGGGTCGAGAGCCTGCTGCTCTCGGGGGCCTGAAACAATGCACATCCTGGGATGAGGTGCCAAGCCTCCTCCCCCAGGATGGGCAGGGTTCATGAAGGAGAAGCTTCAAAGGCATGCCGCCTTTGTGAGCCTCTCCAGACCATTTGCTGCTTTCAGCAACTGGTCCCCACTGGTTTTACCCCCCACTTTGGGCGGGAGAACCGGCGGGAAAAAACAAGTGAGGAAGGGAGGTGTGCCCACCTCTGCCAACTCCACCCCTCAGGTGGGGGAGGGGCGGTGAAGCACAACCTAGAGTCCCCGCCATCTTGAGGATGGGGGACCCAGCCAACCAGGGACAGGCTCCTGCCCCCCTCCCACTGGAGAGTGGCAGAATAGGGGGTGTACCCACCCCAGGGAAGGGACCCATTGGTCCCTGCCCTTTACCTACCTGTTTGTTAGTTACCTAGAAGGGTAAACCCAAATAAAGTCACTGGGACCTGGGTATCAAACAGTACATTGGAACAGTGGTCCCAGTGAACAATTGAATATACATAAAGAAGAACAATATTTACAAAAGATGAGAAAGATGTATTCAGCTTTGTGTGCAGTGTTGTTTAATCACACTGGACTACCGATGATTCATAACATTTTTAACACTGTGATAAAACAGTGCCCCAGGAGGGAAGGGGAGGGTGGGGGTATTTGTGATTGAAGTGAGGATGAGGAGTGAATAAAAAGAGAGTGCGATTCACAAAATCTAGTATTTACACAATGAGAGGGCTCCTATTTAAGCCAAGTTATTCACACAATATCAAAGAAATTTTTCATAGCCATAGTCAATAGTAGAAACACAGTGATTCATCGCTGCTGTTAAGACTGGCCAGTGTATCAGATGTCGATGTTTCGACCCCTAGAGGATAGTAGGTTATTGAGTCCCTTACGGCGGGGTCTTCCTCAGGACAGTGATGGGGGGAGGGAGGGGTGGTTACCTGGGAAAAGAGCATAAAAAACTATTCAAAACTACGAATTTCCATGTGGGTAAAGGCAATGCATCCAGGGCCTCGGCCAGTGAATTACCATGAAACGGTCATCGATGGGCCTGGAGGGGAGAATGTGAGCGCGTGGGCTCCTGTTGGTCGAGCGAGAACAAAGATCTGCAAAAATAATAAGCGGGTTCAATAATGTGTCCATGGCCCACTCTGTCCAGTTGGGATGGTTGGGCCTGTTGGTCTACTTACAAGAGAGGGTATCAATCCACTGAATGATTTGAGGGTGGTCACGCTTGAAAAATCAGCTGGGCGTCAGAATTATTCCAATTTAGTTATAACACCTCGGGCAAAGTAGCTCCATTAGGTAGTCTCTGAAAAGGGGAGAGTAACAATAATGAAGTTCCGGTGTGAAGGACCGACTCCAAACAAGGGTTTTTAAGATACCAAAATTAAGATAAACTGCGCGTTGCCTGGGTCTCAGCGTGTGTGCTGGCCCCTACGGAGTAAAATTAAAACTTGCCGTCTGTTAAAGGTACGAGCACAAAAGAAATATTAAATATTAACCAGCTCGGGGACGCTAAAGGTGTGAGAAGTAACCAGTGAGTCTTACGGGCCTAAAAAACCTGTTGTGTTAGTGTTATATGGGAACACGGGGGCTGTGTACAGCTGTCCGCATAAACGCGAGTTGCTCATGGGCGCGCCACATCATGCTGTTTGTTAAAGACACTACAGCCAGTTTGTTAAAGACTCGACAAAGTTGCATGCCTGCTAACGGTTAAACAGTTTAAAAGGGCAAAAAATTACCCGCTGGAAGAGCCACATCAAAGGCTCAAAAGAATGTTATGCATGCTAAGGGTTGATGGGTTAGATTGACAAAGCTTACCGCTGCTCGCATGAACGTCTCACTCCTTGAAGGTGGCACCGGAGTACTGACTCGTGCTCTTTATAAACGTATGTTTGGACCAGTTAATGACACGAGCGTACGTGTCAAACAGCAAGTGCTGACTTTGTGAAATGGAGCAAGGGAAAACAGACTCGGTGGCCGAGTTTATCCGAGCTGAAACTTAACGGGCTGAGGTTTTGGAAATAATTTAGAGCCTGCACCGGACTCGTGAACATGATGAAGTTAAAATGAGAAACACAAATTGTAACTTAAATAAAAACATCGTATAGCATTGGTTGGCTGTAAAGACATGCACGTTGTGCCTGCATATGAGAAAAAGAGCACGATGGGGGTGTACCCACCCCAGGGAAGGGACCCATTGGTCCCTGCCCTTTACCTACCTGTAACGCCCCTAAATTTAGTATTTAGGGGGCACCCTGAACCTTGCTTCCTCCGATCCAGCTTACCTACAAGAAGAAAAGAAGAAGGACGAAGAGCCGTGCAGAGCTAACAAGAGGACGACGCCCACTGACTTGGCCCCAGCCCTACAGGCCTGTCTCCCCTCGAACCTGCTCCTGCGAAATCCCGGCGTGTCCAGCAGCCAGCAACCTCACAAACCCCGGAGGACCTGCCTGTCTTCACTTCCAAGACTGTTTCTCCCGTGAACACCGGACGTGTTTAAACTGCAGCTTCTGGCTCCGGCCGGATACCGCGAATCCAGCCCACTCTGCACCCGCCGAACCCGGCCCGAGTTCGAGTAGAAAAACACCACGAGGAGGTCACCCCGGCGATCCTGACCCGAGATCCGGCGACTCCTGACCTGCCTCAAGCCTCCAGACGACGCCTGCAGCCTCAATCCAGAGGATCCCTCTACCGCGACCAGAGCGGGTAAGAAAATCCAACCCTAAAGGCACCGCTGCACCCGGCGCCCACGGCCTTGTGTGCCCAAACCAACGGTGCCTAACCAACCCAAGACATCCCAACTTACCCCTCGAAGTGGTGGTCGCACCCAGAAGATCCTCGTCCCCGAGCCTGCAGTGCTTCTTCAAACCGGAAGTTCTCCATAGAAAACAACAGGGAGCCCGACGTCGAAACAGCACTCTGCACCCTGCCGCCCCAGTGCCGCTGAGGGTGCACTTTTTGTGCCTACTTGTTTCCCCATCTGCCCTGAGCTAAAGTGCAGGAGCTTTGCTCCCACAACTCAGTGGCCTGCTTGCCAGCAGCCACCAACCGGAGACCCCCCTATCCTCCATAGGATAACATTGGGCCTCAACACTCTGCACCCGGCCGCCCTAGTGCCGTTGAGGGTGCAACAACAGTGCATCACTGACCCTGGGGGAACCCTTGTTCTAACCCCAGAACCTTAACTCCCTCAGTCGTTTACTTACCTGCAAACCGATAACCTGTTTTTCCTCCATAGGATAACATTGACAATTTTTCTTCCAAAAAACGACTAAGTGTGGAGTTCTGAAAACTAAAGATATTCTTTAAAAATCGTACAATTAACCAAAACGTGTTTTCTCACCTGTTTGCAGGAAATGTCCCAGTGCTGAATCCAGGCATCCAGCACTGAGTTAGAAAAAGTAACGTAAAAGTAACTTACCTGCATTTTATTGAAAAAGCCTATTCATTCCAATGTACTGTAATTGCTAAGTGTTGCATACTACTGCTCCCCTGTAAATCAAACAAAGTACAATTTCTATTGCATTTTTCAACTGTTCTACATCCAGTAACTTAATACTGAAGAGTATTTAATGCTTACCTGTGCCAGGCTTGCTTGGTTCTAAAAATGAACAACAGTATATTTTTATACAAAAACAATTGGCCTAGAGTTCAGTTCTTGAGTGTGTGAATTCATTTGCTGGCTGAGTGTGTACATCAAATGCTTAACACTGTCCTCTGATACTGCCTTACTGCTCGACCAAGCTACCACTATTAAAGAGTAAGGTTCTATCTAACTTTAACCTCTGCCTACCTTTGGGGACTCTTGGACTCTATACACACTGTACCTCACTTTGGTGCTGTGTATATATAGAGCCAGTTTCTTACAGTATCAAGAAAGTGTAAGATTGCAACAGGAACCCATACCATCATAAGAGCTAGAAAATGTTCTCTTTGGAATGAGTCTCCTTACAAAAGAGCTTGTCAGTTTCAAGAATGTATTGGGTCCAAAAGCAGTTTTCTACTCCTAGCCTGCACACAGGCACTAGAATCCTGACTCAATCATTTGCCTTCTTCCTTTGCCACACATTCTGGGAAAAGTCCACAGAGGTTAGCCCAGTGATGGCTCAGTGTATCTACTTCATGGACCACTCATCCTTTCATCTTCCAGAGGTTGATAAAGTGAGGACCGTTGACTTGGGTGGCAATCGGCCTTCTTAAATCAGCGTCAAGATAACCATGGAGGTGCATGCATCTCACTGATACATAGGAAAAGGGCATGGCCGAGCCACCATCTAAGATGGCTGCCTGACTTGGGACCTCGATCCCCACATTTCTTAGTTTGTGAGATATCAAAGCCAGGGTACATCACAACTTCAAACTATCTCCTGGAGCACTCTGCGCACTTCCCTTGAGGTTCAGGGTGTTGTCACCTGAAAACTGCAGAGAATTTGCCCTCTTTGCATCCTGGCAAACCTGCGGCCTGCCAGGCCTTTATATTCGAGGAGATTCACCCAGAGGCCTAAGACGGATGGTGTCCCATCGCAGGCAGTGCTGCTGAATCCTGCCAGGGCCCTTTCACCTGAAACCCCACGTCGACAGTCTTGTGGAACTGTAACACCACACCTCAGACCCGCCTTCAAGAGCGTCCCAGATCCCTGCTGCTGGGATCGCCAAACAAATGAGGGGCCCGACATGTGGACTGCAGGTCGGCCAATGGGGGTGTTATCTATTGACCAATGTCCTGACCACCATGCTCCAAAACAACAATCCCCGCCCCTGAAACCTGATTCAAACAGAGTTAAATATCTGGCCATCTACAAGGACGACAGAGGAGCATAGGCACATATCCTACTGCCACTAAATCCCATACAGAAAATGTAGGACCCACCCACATCGCCTATTTATATGTGCCTATACTAGAATCACTTGCCACAACTTCCTCATCCACGAACAGTCACCTGGCTTTGGCGGTTGCATCCTCTGTTTTGCTTGTACTTGTACACTGACATCCAAGGTGGCATCAGACCAACACTTTTTTAAATACACAGTCTACAGGCAATTAACTCTATATTAGACACCTTAATAATGCGGCTAGATCACATGAAAAATGCACTGACAAACACGGTAGCAGATTTGACACTGCTGAGCAGAGAATTTCAGTCTTCATAGACCGTATTATTTAATCTAAAAATGGCTGTGACAGAATGGACAGAACCATGTTGGAAATAAATCAAAGTCAGAAATTAAAACCTTTGAGCACAATCTTAATGATATAATCTCTGCATAATTTAGATAGCTGAATTCTCATCAATCAGTAGATTTGAGACAGCGTCGAACAAGCTCACAGATCACTGTTCCCGAGTCCACCACCAGGTACCACTCCACAATCCATCATAGACGAGATCATTAAATTACATTTAAAGGGACAACTCACTTTGCCTAGTAAGGGCTAAAGAATTGCTAACCTTCCAAGGCAATACATTGTCTATATTCCCAGATACCACAACATAGATGCAAGAAGTGTGCAGGCCTACTACACTGGGCAGAAAAAACTCATAGCTGCAGAAATTAACTATGCTATGCTGCACCCTACCTACCTCGAGGTGGAGTACAGTGGCAAAACAGATTTCTTCTTGAAACCATCGGATGCAACAATCTTCATCAAATAGCATATGCACAGATAAACACAGCTTATCAATCCAAGTCTCCTGTGAGACTTCATCTGGATTCCTCCCTTGGGCTGTGCTCAGAATCTCAAACAGGCGGGTTGATAGAGGAGTAAATTCAGCTGTCACTGTGTAGAATGTGCAGCACAGTAGACACAGCATTCAGAATAACGACAAACACTCTCAAAGGTTCAGAGTATCCAGATCAGGTTTTATGGGAGCATCACTGCTGTATAGCAAGCTTTAAAGCTCTTTCCCTCTATATACAAATAGCAGCTTTCTATACATGTAAAAGACAACCCCTTGGCACTCACCAAACTCCTTATTCATTTGCCTCTATTTCCTGGTTATGTGGAGCAGAAACTGCAACTCTATTATGTAAAACATCAAATTTGCAAAAGTTGCTGGAGTTTATTTAAAGAGTCCTTTAATTGTCTCTGTTCTATCCTTCCGTGTCTGAGAGATGATGTTGTCCATTTTGCCAGGATTTTACCAGACGACTCGTTTGTTCCTGTCAGTTATATTGCTTTAGTTTGAGTAGGGTGAATGCATTTCTAAACTGTCTGGGTTTGATCAGACACAGCTGACAGTTGTCATGGTGACCATTACAGTATCTGGAAAACCAAGATTATGTTTATTGAGCTGCTTCTCCGGCAGCTATACATCGTGTAAAGGTGATGTTACAGCAGTTGACACTGAGAATAGACATACTAACTACATTAAAAATAGAAAATGATAAACATGGAAGGGGGGGTAACAGCTTGCTTGCTTGGTTGGACACCTTCATGTATTACTTTTACACATGCTGGAGTCAATTTTCTAATTCTGTCCACAGATTCTGCCAACATCTCATCCACGACTACTAGTGATGTTGAGCCGCATAATTGTACACCAAACCTGAATGAACTTAGTCAGATCTTAACCAAACTGTAGATCCTGCAACTACAACCACTTAACTGTATCTTGTTCAAGGATCATGAGATGGACACTGTCTATTATTGATGTTTTCCCGGAGTAGTTATTGGTATTATCTGATAGAGACATCTAGCCGCAGATTCCTTACCTTTGATTTTCACAGGTGTCAGACTGGATCTGGAAGATTTTTCTTCGAGCAATACCCCTCTGCGCCGGTAGGTGCCGTCAGTCGGCTCCGTGTGATGTCGTGTGCGACATTGTGACGTCTACGCCACCTGTATAGGTACCACCTGTAAGAAAGTACCCTCTTTTTGCATGGTTGCACCCACTTTTTGCCAAACTGCTGATGTACTTTAACTGAGTGTGCCCTGGGTTCCTGCCAAACAGGTACCCAGGGCCTATGCCCTCTGTTGTGCATTTTACATTAAATCCCACACTTTCGGGGGTCTGAAACAATGCACATCCTGGGACGAGGTGACAAGCCTCCTCCCCCAGGATGGGTAGGGTCCACGAAGGGGAAGCTTCAAAGGCTTGCCGCCTTTGTGAGCTACCCCCAGCCCTTTGCTGCTTCCAGAAACTGGCTCCCACCGCTTCTGACCCCCACTTTGGGCGGGAGAATCGGCGGGAAAACCAAGTGAGGAAGGTAGGTGTGCCCACCTTTGCCAACCCCACCCCTCAGGTGGGGGAGGCGAGGTGAAGCACAACTCTCAGCCAGCAACCTCAAGAACCCGAAGGACCTGCCCTGCCTTCCACAAGAAAGACTTTGTCTCCCGTGAACACCGGCTTTGTTCACCCACAGACTCTGGCTCCGGCCAAATCCGCAAGTCTGCACCACTCTGCACCCGACGCCCACAGCCCGAGTTCGAGTGGCCCAACACCACGAGGAGGTCTCTCCGGCGATCCTGTCCTGAGATCTGGTGATATCTGACCTGCCTCGAATCTCCAAGCGAAGCCTGCAGCCTCTTTCTGGAGGATCCCCCCGACCGCGACCGAAGCTGGTAAGAAAACCCGATGCCTAAAGACATCCCTGCACTTGACGTCCCACGGCCCTGGGTGGCCCAACCGACGGTGTCCCAGCATCCCCAGGCATCCCAACTTACCTCTCCAACCGGTGGTCACCTCCAGAAGATCTTCGTGCCCGAGCCTGCAGTCTTTGTTGCAACTGGAGAATCCCCATTGAAAACAACAGGGCACCCGACGCCAAAACAGCACCCTGCACCCAGCCGCTGTGAGTGTACTTTGGGTACTAACTCGGATCCCCCTTTGCCCTGAGCCTAACACCAGGAGCTTTGCTCCCACAACCCTGTGGCCTGCTCGTGAGCAGCCACCAACCGGAGGCCCCCTATCCCCCATTGGATAACATTGGGCCGCCTCACTCTGCACCCGGCCGCCCTAGTGCCACTGAGGGTGTTTCAAGGGTGCATCCTTGACCCTGGGGGAACCCTGGTTCTAACCCCAGAATACCAACTCCCACAAATTTGTACTTGCCTGTTAACAGATAACTTCATTTCTCTCTATAGGAATACATTGACTGTTTTTCCTTGAAGATTGTTGTGTGTGTGGAGTTGGTTTGTATGGAACATTGACAAAACTGCAAATATACTAAAAGTGATTTGCTTACCTTTTGTTTAGTAAATGTCTCAGTGTGATATCTAGGCATCTCACAACTATTAGCAAACGTGATCCAATAAGTCATGTACAAAGTAATCTGAAAAGTAATTGAACAGTAATTTCAAAACATTGACTTACCTGTAATTCAATCAACTGCATTTGAACCTGCATTCAATTGTAAAACATTGCATAAGATTTTGCAAAGCATTTATTTCACTTACCTGTACCAGGCCTGGCTTGGTTCTAGAAATAAAAGAACTAAATAATATTTTTGATACAAACAAATTGGTCTGAGTTCAGTCTTTAAGTGTGTGACATCATTTGCTGATTGAGTGTGTACAACAGATGCTTAACACTACCCTCTGATAAAGCCTTACTGCTCGCCCACACTACCACAAATAGAGAGTAAGGTGCTATCTACTTTTACCCCTGCCTACCTTTGGGGTTCCACTGGACTCTGTGCACACTATACCTCATTTCGGTATAGTATATACAGAGCCAGATTCCTACAGTCCTGCAGCTGTGCATCCTCCAAAAGCCTCGAGGGCTGCCAGCACTTCGCCAAGCCGCCAGCATCTCCCTTGAAGTGGAGGAGCCACTTGCCTGCAGACCCCGACCGCAACGTCCGGTTCACTGATCTGCTGACCCCTGGTCCACCGACGCAGCAGTCGCCCAGGAGGAGGTCAGATCCGTCTCCCCACCAAGTTTGGAGACGCCGGACACACCAGAGCAGGTAAATCAAAACTGCTGGTGGATCTAAGGACCTTCACACTTACTTATCTTAAGTGCAGAAGAACTACCTTGTAATTCGATGGCAAGTACATCTATGCAGTGCATGTTTCACCCATAGAATAACATTACTGTGTTCGAGGCTCATGCCTCAAATCTGACAGCTGTATTTTCTATGTGTCTGAAAATCGCTAACTCGAAAAGTACTTACCTAATCTCATAGATCTTAGTGTCTAAATAATAAAAATCTTTTATTTTTCTAAATTGGTGTCTGATTTCCTTATTGAATGTGCGTGTCATTTATTGACTCTGTATGTGCAACAAATGCCTAACACACCCCTCTGGTAAACCTAAGGCTGCTCGACCAACCTACCGCAAACAGAGCACCTTGGGATTGTTGAAGCAAGCCCCTATACACTAGTAAGGGATACCTGGACTCTCTGCACAGTGCACCTCATTTTGGTACAATATATAGAGAGAGCCAGCTTCCTACAGATGTTGGCGAGCGGTGTCCTGTGTATGTTGAAAAGGGTGGGTCTGAGGCACGATCCCTGTGGTACTTCGCATATAAAGTTTTTGATGGCAGCCTGACCCTTTGGGTTCTTCCTGTAAGGAAGGGACAGATCCATTTGAGAGCGTATTCTTGTTTGCCAATCTCGTGGAGTCTTGTGACGAGGGTGTAATGGGTGACAGTGTTGAGGCCGTAGAGAGGTCAAGCAGGATGAAGGCCGCTGTTTCTCCTCGGTCCAGGATGACCACCTCCAGCAGGATGGCTAGTGATTTAGCATAACAAGGCCATGGGCTTCAAAGCCCGTGCTGCCTATGATATGTGACTCCGGCTTCCCCCAGACCTGGGAATGCCATCTCCCTGAGGCCCATCTGGCACCAGGACATGTGGGAAATTGTCTAGGCGTGTTGCAGCACCAGGCTAGTTTCACACCTAAGGGGGGGCTGCCTGATGTGCTCCACAAAAGAAGGGTTCTGCAATCTTTATTTTGTTGGAATTAGGAACTCTGGGACCGGGTTATGCCCACTCCCCACAGGAAGTGGTCATATAGGCGGCGTAGTGACCCCAAGGGTAAGTAGCTCATTGGCTATTACCCTTCAGTCCCCTTAACGCCTCTAAATTAAGTATTTAGGTGGCCTCCTGACACCAGGAACTCAGATTCACTTGAGTAAAGAAGAAGGACAAAGAAGAGCCGAAGAACGCGAGAACTGTGGACTAGCTGTAGACTTGGCGCCAAACCCAGCCTGCCTTCGCCTGTCCCGACAATTGCAAAGATCCAATTCGTCCTGCAGCTGTGCATCCTCTCAAAGCCTCAGAGGGCTGCCAGCACTTCGCAGACCAGCCAGCATCTCCCTTGAAGTGGAGGAGCCACTTCCCTGCTGCACTGACCGCACAGTCCGGTTCACCGATCTGCTGACCACTGGGTCACTGACGCAGCTGCAGCCTAAGAGGAGGTCACTGAGAGTCCAGGAGGTCAGCCTTGTCAATCCATCCGGTCTTCGAGATGCTGATCCACCCTGGAGGGTACCTGCACCAACACCCGGGGTACCAGAGCATGTTGCAAGCACCAAGCTTGTTGTGTCCTGTCTGGACATCACTGCCATTAAAAAACTTACCTGCACATCAAGGGACTCCAACAGCTGCCTGCTCCATGCCGGAAGTCGTCTTGCTGTGTTTCTTTGCACTCTTTTGTAGGTACCGCCGAGAACCATGAAAGCCTCTACCTTTAAGTGGCCCGCCAGCTAGCACCCTTACACCCGAGCCCCACAGCCCGAGAACACATCTTCTACCGGTATCCCCTTGGCCCAGGGGTCCCCACGAGCCGAACCCCTCGTTGGGTTCCTCCAGACTTGTCCCCCCTTGCAGACTCTGTTGTTTGACAGTTCTCTTTAAACTTTGACAGCTCAACTGCGTAGCGTTCGAGGCTACCAACGTGACCAGCACCTCTGCACCCGGACTTCCTTGGGTAGTGCGACCAGAACTGCTGGTAATTTCTTGGACCCTTGGCTGTAAGCACCTTAACCCCTAAGCGTCACCTTCTCCACCTGAGTGCAAGTATACCTATGTAGTGTATGTTTCTCCCATAGTAATGAGTGAAGGTAGTTTATTAGTCAATTAAAACCATAAACATTGCAGAAATCATACATTATAAGACATTTAGCTAAAAAGGTCTAAAAAAACGTTTTATACATCAGAGCAACCATTGCACGTACTAATTGGGAGACAATTTCATTTTTTGCTGCCCTTCATAATTCCAAAAGTAAAAGTACTAGTGTACAAAAGGTTAGAGGGGGTCGGATAAATCGAGCCAGCCACAACACCTTCCTACAAATCTAAAAGTAATTCTTCATAAGCCAGCTTTTTCCCTGATTTGCGAGAATATGTATACTTGACTGTGCGGCTAGTTGTAAATCTCCCCATAAAGTGCCAGTGTGCAAGACTACTGAGCGGATAAAGTGCCAATGTGCAAAAAATAACTGCTTGTTAGGCAAATATTTCCATAACTTGGCAGGGTAGGGAGCAGCTTCTATTGCTTTCCCTAGCAGCCCGTCCTTACACATCAATTTACCCGTTCACGATTATTTGCAAAACTTGACGGGATTGACCGAACCTTATATCAATCATAGCATAACATTACCACGTTCGTGGCTCATGCCTCAAATCTGACAACTGTGATTTTCTACTGTGTTTTGTGTAAAAATCTACGACGTCTAAAGTACTTACCTGATCTCGAAGATCTGGTGTGTAAAATATAAAAATATATATAAAATACTATGTTATTTTTCTAAATTGGTGTTGGATTTCCTTATTGAGTGTGTGTATCATTTATTGACTCTGTGTGTGCAACAAATGCCTAACACTCCCCTCTGATAAGCCTAAGGCTGCTCGACCTCACTACCACAAATAGAGCATCTTGGAATTGCTAGAGCAAGCCCCTGTCCACTAGTAAGGGATACATGGACACTGCACAGTGCACATCATTTTGGTACACTATATAGAGAGCTAGCTTCCTACAACAAACTAATGGTTTGTGTTTTTTGGGACAGAAAAAAGAATTACCCCCACTCTCTGGCAGGAAACTCCAAGGGTGTCAGGGTCATTATTTTTTTAAGTAACAAACTCCCACTTTGGGACTTGTTTTTGTAAATAAAAATGTTAAAAGTTTGGTAGACGACTGTCAAAACTGACAGTTGCCGCCCAATAAACTTTCTGTACCTTGACAGGAACAGCCATGACGGCGGTTCCTGTCAAAATAAAGAGACTGCCACTGAACCATCAATGATCTCTCAATTTGGTGGACTGTAATCTTTCAGGGTGGCAAACCTAATGTGTCTGCCACCCAGACGCTCTGACTTCCGGTCTGTCAAACTGTACATCTGGTCTCAAGTCCTGAAAAGCTGAGATGATGTCTGGGTAATCTGTGGTCATCGGCCCAGAAGTAAACTTTATGGGTCACAGCAGCATACTGGTTGCCTGTCAGTGCTGCTGAAGATGTTAGCTGAGGCAGGAGTGAATGTTAACTACGGTAGCATTTAGGGGCAGGTCCCTGGAGAAAGGTAGGGGTTCACAATGGTACAAAATGAGAACTGGATTGCAACATAGTGTTCAGTTGTTAATTGTACCAGGGAGAGGGGTTGGTTGGGGGCACACATATACTCACACACCCATGCATTCACACAGGCACACCAATTCACAACACTCACTCACAAATACACTTATGTTCATACATACACGCATGCACGAAACATTAAAAAAAACATACAACTTACCTTCACTGCAGCTCTCCGAGAGGTAAGCCTCAGAGGTCCCAGGGGGGATGGGACTGCTGCCTTCCCTAATTGGCTGACCTCAAGTCAGCCAGTGAGGGAAGGCAGCAGTCCCTTACTCGTCACAGAGTGGGATGGGTGTCAGTGAGACTGCTGACCCCACCCCACTCTATGACAAGATGTCACTGATTGATACTCTTCCCTGGGCATTTCAGGCCTTAAAACCGAAGCACACAGGTCCGAGGCAACCAATGATGCTCCCTCTCATCACAAGGAGGAGGGCCTCGAGGCACTTTTGCCAGGCTGAGGAGGTCATGCCCACAAGGCTGTATAATCCTCCGCCTGGCAAAGTTCAGCTCTGGCTGCCTGACCTGAGCATGAAGAGTGTCTGTCTGACCTTTGCTCAGCTAGACATTGCCAGGAAAAAGGTGGGGGGCTTGGCCACTCAGCCCATTCAGACGGGTCACGGGTGTCGCAACAACAAAAGACTGGCCTGATATAGAAGAAAGGCTGCTCCAGGTTGGGGAGCACAACTGGTGCCTGGAGTTCTTCAAGTTTCCGTAATGATCAACCACATGGATTGCAGTGGCTTAATCGTTGCCAAGCAATGTGGGTGATGGCTGAGGGAGCTGGGAGAGCAAGGTGTGTAAACATTCAAAGACAGATTGCAGTTGGTTTACAGCAGTGAGCCTCAAGTAAGAATAGATAAAATGACTGGTACATGATGTTTGTTTTGGCACAACCCACTTCACAGATGTTCCAATATCCTGGTTAAAGTGTAAGCATGAGAAGTAATTCTAAGAACTTTTGGCCTTAAATTTGTGCTTGATAATAATCTGCTAAATACCCTGAGAAAAGGCAATGCTGCTTACCAGTGCGCTCTAGATCTGTCCTGGTTCGTATTGCTTATTTCTCTGGCAAGTTTCCTTATAGTCCAAATGCCCCATTTTTCTGCCTAGCAACTGCAGATAGACCAGACCTGTTGGTCAGTCTTTTACATCATGTTCGACTTACAGAAACATGTAAGCTCGGTGTTACATAAAGGTAAGATTCTCTGGCTCGCTCCAAAACGGGGTTACCTCTCCTCTGGAATAACAAAAGACTTGTAAAATTGGATCAGTCAGATCCAAGATAAAAGAAGTAATATTGAGGAAAAAGTTGGTGGTGTTTTTTTTAAGGAAATTAGAGAGTTTTTTCCTATCTACATGAGAAAGTGTTTTTTTCAGGATTCTGTATAAAGAAAGTTATATTCCCTCTTTATGAATGCAATGAACACACTCATGATGTAGAAATGGTGTTCCAGGTAAGGATCTTTTCTTTGGATACCTTCCCTTACACTAAGAACATCTGCCTTTCGTTGTGGACAGTGCTCAGAAAATATAGCCTGGCACATCTTGTAGTTGGAGAATTCGATCACACAAGCCTGTATCATTTTGTGGGGGTGAGTTCACTGAGCACTGGAATGACACCTCAAGAAAAAGGTTTCAACAGCCCTTCATCTAGCTCCCTACAAAACCTAAAAGGTTTAGCAATTTTCTCCTCCCAGGAAGCCCTTCCAGTTTTGCACCACTTCACCGACATCTGGAAATAAAATAACTTCAAGCTCTCATTCCATCAGATTACAGTCACTCTGTTTCCAAAAAGCAAGTCCTTGTAACACACTGTATATGATGCTTGCACAGGATTACAGTGATTTTATGCTCAAATCTCTGAGCTCAACATGACTGAGTAATAATGAACAGTATTGTGGTTCTGTATATTGAGTCCTAATTCATAGTTTTGAGCCACTATATACTAATTTGAGTCCTAATGCACATTGCAGACTCGTGAGATATTACCTTAAATTTAGTGGGCCTTGCCTTCAGTTGGATTGCTACTTGTAAGACAGACGTTTAAGCTCCTTGACATGATAATCACTAAAGTATGTTGCAGTTAGAAGCAAGTGCAGAGAATATTTTTTCCACAAGTTCCACTGAAGATGATTGACAGTGCTGTGTGTTTTTTGCTTTGTGGTAGGTGAATCTGTGTATCTGATGAGGGACAGCCGACGAACACCTGATGGCCATCCAGTAAGACAGTCCTACCGACTGCTGTCTCACATCAACAGGGACAAACTGGACATCTTCCGCATAGAGAAACTTTGGAAAAATGAGAAGTATGTGTTGTTTTCACTCCTGTTTAGCTGATCTCTTCAGAGACAGCAGCAGTAACCACGTTTGAGAGCCTAAAGAAAATTGAAAGCAGCAAAAAGGTCTGGCGTGCGGGGTGGGCGTTAAAATCCTAACACCATAACCAGCTACTGGTTTTCAGGTTTCATGTGTTTTGTCCACATGTGTTATAAAGTATTGTACATAAAACTTTGTCGGAGCCCCTTTATTGCGTCCTAGTACTCAGATTGTGTGCCAAGGATATCAAAATGTGCACCCAAGATACCAAATACAAGAACTAGATAAATGGCCACTTACAATTTCTTAACCCTCCAAAGAGGTGTTGATTCATATATGTTTGGCAGGGTACCAGAGAACCCCATTTCTGCTTATTTCATTGTATTTGTTCTTTTGGTAACTGGAAGATAACTCCATCTTGCACTATTGAATAGCAATGACATCTCATTAAAAAAGTATATTACTGTTTTCTTTTCTGTCACTATATCACTGCCACATCAAACTACTATGTGTTCTCCCCTCGGGATGGGCCTTAGTGTTTAAAGCTCTAAACTATGAGGGCCTGTGCATAACACACCCTTCATGCCATACACTTCCCCCACATATCCATAACGCCTTAAAAAAATGGAAAACCCTGTTTTTAATTTATTTACAGCCAGAAATAAACTCTTTCTGTGTGCACCCAAAGCATGGGGCAAACTCCTTTTCACATGGCATTATTTGATCAAGCCTTTTGCATGCATGTAAATATTACCTGCTGCTTTTGGGTCCCGCATTCCTAGTAGAATTTTAAAAGCATACTTTTGGCAACTCCTTTTGATACCCAATTTCCAAGCATAAGCTTTTCAAATTGTACAGGGAATTCAATACTTGAAACAGAGAGACATCTTTATCCAGTGACATCAGAAGAGTGGGTGGGTATCGTCTATCTTTCCCATTAGAAGGTATATAGTGAATAATCCCTATAATAATGATCTTATGATTATTGTATTAGAGGATTTCTTTTACTCTCGTATGTACTCTTAACTCTGCAGAAAATGTTTATATGTAGAAAATGGTGGTGTTATGTTTAACTTTGTAATCATATGACCCTTACATAGTTTCATCATTTTTTTTTATATAAAGTGGTCAGATTGTGGGCTTGACCAGACAATGACATCTGATTGAAAAGAATAACTGCTCAGTATTGGGTAGATTTTTTTTATATGTGTAAACTTGGGGTCATTTGATCTTTTACATTATAATAAGGGCATTGATGTCCTTTGCAATTAGGATATATATATATATATATATATACTTGTAAAGCTCGTTCTGTTGTAGGCAGGATTAAGAAAAATTTGATAGTTGTGATTTTTGTAAGGTCTAAGAAGGTGCATAAAACTAGTTGAAGTTTGCTGTTATGCTGCTAAAAAATATTCGCTTGTATTTTGTATTACAGAGGTGAACGGTTTGCGTTTGGTCATCATTATTTCCGTCCACATGAAACACATCACTCCCCATCACGAAAGTTCTATCATAATGAGCTTTTCCGCGTTCCATTGTATGAAATTATTCCATTAGAGGCAGTGGTTGGAACTTGTTGCGTGCTGGACCTCTATACTTATTGTAAAGGTAAATTGGCTCTGTTATCTTTACTCCTCTTCAGGGCTTGCTTATTTCAAGGGAAAGAAAATTATTTTATGCAAGCAAGAAATTTGCCTTCTACAATCATGTTGTTGCTTATTGTTTGGTATAACAGGAAGGCCAAAAGGAGTAAAAGAACAGGATGTGTATATCTGCGACTACCGACTTGATAAATCAGCACACCTTTTCTACAAAATTCACCGGAACCGGCATCCTGTCTGCACTAAACCATATGCCTTTGATCACTTTCCCAAGAAACTTACACCCAAGAGGGATTTTTCGGTAAGAGAAATACTGTAGAAGTATGTTCTGCACAGTTTGCGCAAGTTGTATTTGACTTTACTAATAGTATTAATATCACTCTGATATGTGATTATATACAACCCCCTTGCTAGATTATTACAAAATTCAGAATTTGTGTTACCAAATTGTGGGTGATCTACTGTTTCCTTTGTTGTTTTTTTAATCTTCTGCATGTAATGTTCATATTCAAATGTGCGGCCTTATTCTTATATTTATCAGTATTGCCATTTGAAATAATAATTACAATTCCCTTTTTAGACTATAGTAGAACACAAAAAATGCACCTAGATACTTTGAGCCTTATTTAGAGTTTGGCGGATCAACATCTGCCACTTTTTGGTGGATGTCCCACATCCACCCAACTGTAAGGGCCTGGCCTCAATGAGTAATCCAGAGTCCACTTAAGGTCGATGCAGAAAGTAAAGGTTTTGTAAATAAATAGTTATGGACCGAACTGTTAGATGGCAGAATAACGCAGAGCATGTGAATCTAGAAGAGCTTGAAGCTTCAAAAGTATTCTTACAGTTAAGTAACTCTTTCTTTTGTATGGTATTTTATTGTAATTGCATTTATATAATGCAATACAACATACGAGATACTTAAGCCCTTTAGTTGACACGTACTGCACTACGCTTTTGGGGAGTATTTGATTGAAAGAGTGTTAAATTGCAGTATGGCCTTTGTGGAAAGCTTTTTGTTTTCAGATGTGTAATGACAAGATAGGTGCTCTTATATTGCTTTAGATTGCAGCGCCTGTGCTTGTAACGATGAGAAGAGATGTGAGAGACAGAATGCAAGCACTTTGCATTATTTTGACTGTTGTACATGCTTGAGCATGTCTCTGTAGAATGCAGCAAGGAATATTGTGTCCCAACCAGATAGAAACAGCAGCACTTTACTATTAACACATGTATCTCTAAACCTTTGAATTATGCATGCACTACCCCTCTAACAAATAGACACACTCTTTTAACTTGTGGCTCCAGTTGGCTATAACAAAGGGAATGATAAACAAATTATTTCCTTACTGATGCCTCTTTAGCCACAATTCCATAGAAACTTTGCAGAGATTGAAATGCCCCTTTCTTTCCATTCTGTGTAAAGTTTAGAGGACATCCAGTGAATGTCACAATAGGTGGCAAAACCCTAGCAGTAATTATCAAACATAGCAGCATTTCGATTGCTGCTGTTGGGCAATGTTAGAGATGTGGTGCTGGATAAAGAAAATTACTTTATATTCGTAGCACGTGTTGGCCGTAGATACATATGCTTAGCATACACCTGCCATCTTGTGTTGGGCTCGGACGTTGCAAGTTGTTTTTGTTCGAAAAGTATTTTGAATCACGAGGTATAGGGACTCATCCTTTATTCTGTATTGTGCATGATCATCGGCTCCTTTATTAGATTGTTTTTTTCCGCCATCGGGTTCAGATGTCTACTTCAGAACTCAGGGATCGAAGCTTTGACACAGTGTACCGACCCTTCTGTGACTAATATACATCACCCAATGACTAAGACGCGCAAGAAAACTGACAGATTACTGATTTCTTCGACTTTCCGCCCACCCGCCCTCGGGCCTAGCTCGACTTCAACAATTCAACCAGAAGAACGCAACACCCACGTACAAGCAGAGGCCCAAGAAACTCCGATGGACATCCACATTTTTCTCGCCAGCAGCAGTGAAGGGTCCGACTCTGACCAGGACATTGAAGAGGCCCAACATATCACTTCGACAGGGCGCGTGAGTACTGTTGCGAAAGCCTTGCAAACAGAAACAAAAGAGCAAGCAGAGGCTCACAGAACCCCACAGCCATCGGGCCATGGAAGTGTCCAGCACAAAGGAAAGGAGCAGACAGTGGTCCCTTCGCCTAAACAAGCCTTAAATGCAATCGAAAAGACTAAGGCACAGACTCCTTCCAAGTCGAAGCCAGTCTCAGAGCCTGCATCGAAAAAACATACATCAACGTGCAAAGAAGCCTTCGGAGCTGTACATTGGGGCAGACAAACCTGGAGCATCTTCCAACTTGAGAACACTGCCAGGGCCGAAAATACCCTCAACCCCAAAAACTCCATCAGACACCAGGTCACTATCGGCACCGAAAGACGCGTCTGCATCGAAAATGTCTTTGGCATCTAAGACTTTGTCAAAGCCCAAGACAATCTCAGCAGCGAAAAAACACCGCAAGCCCACAGAGGCCTCAAGGAGCGGCCTATTTAGCCTATTTTGTCCAAGCTACAAGCACAGCTCGATGCCAGGCAAAGGATTCTGGCCATAAAATTCAGATACAGCCAAACCACCTCTACCAACTCCAGATACATTACCAAAATGCAAGAAAACTTTTGAGGAGGAGATTTTGGGACCTCAACCACAGCAGCCCCCACGTAAAAACTTTAGGGACAGGTGCACCCGTCCCATGCATTTCTCAGCTGAACCTCCTCTACCACCTACTCCTCCAGTTCTACCTACACCTCCTTCTCCACCTAGTCTTCCTTCCAAGCCATCCACACCTCCACCTTTACCAACCTTAACGCAACGCTGCCCTCTTGTTCATCCACAGGGGTCACCCACCACCTCTTCACTTGTGGAGCGCAGCATTGGGGAAAACAGACTCTCTACTACAATCCATATTTACCAGACCCATGCGGTGATACTGATATACTTGATGAACACTGGGATGACTATAATGTCAACCCACAAGGGTATACTGATCCCGATCTATACTCCTCCAAACCTTCACCACTTGACTACACCACCACAAATGATGAGGTACTGCGCAGGGCTGCAGAATATCATAAAGTTGATATGCACACAGTGGAGGATGAAGACGATTTCCTTGTAGAGAAACTATCGAAGACTGTGAGAAAGTGCCCTCTTTCTTGCATGGTATGCCCCCACTTTTTGCTGAATTGCTGATGTGCTTTTTCTGAGTGTGCCCTGGGCTCCTGCCAACCAGGTACCCAGGGCCTGTGTTCCTTCCCTTAACTGCATTGAAGCCTAAACCCAATTGGCATCTCTGGCCACAGGTAAGCCCCTGGTAAATGGTACCACTGGTACCCAGGGCACTGTGACCAGAGAAGGCCTCCAAGGGCTGCAGCACTTATTGTGCCACCCTTAGAGGCCCTGTGCCCTGACACTCACACTCTGCCTTTGCAGACTGCGTGTCTTGGTGCAGAACAAAGTGAAGAGTCGACATGGCACACATCCCTGTGTGCCATGCCCACAAACCACTGCCCTGACATACATCAGTCACCCCTCTAGCTGGGTGCCCTATGCCAGTGGTGAGGGTACACGTGCATGAACCCTGTACCCCTACAGTACCCAGGGCCATTCCTAGGCACTGTAAGTGCAGTGCTGCCATTAAGAGTATATGGTGCTGGGAGTTTGTCATTACGAACTCCACAGCACCATAATGGCTACACTGAAGACTGGGAAGTTTGGTATCAAACTTCTCAGCACATTAAACCCACACTGATGCCAGTGTGGGATTTAATGTAAAATGCACAACAGAGGGCATCTTAGAGATGCCCCCTGAAATTCGACCAACTCCCAGTGACCTGACTGAGTGGCTGCCGAGGCTGCCACCACCAGACATGTTTCTGAACCCTTGGGTCGAGAACTTGCTGCTCTCGGGGGGCCTGAAACAATGCACATCCTGGGACGAGGTGCCAAGCCTCCTCCCCCAGGATGGGCAGGGTTCACGAAGGAGAAGCTTCAAAGGCATACCGCCTTTGTGAGCCTCTCCAGACCACTTGCTGTACTCAGCAACTGGTCCCCACTGGTTCTACCCCCCCCCCTTTGGGCGGGAGACACAACAAATCATCCAATTCTTACGCATGCTAAAGAACATCCTCAAACCCACAATGGAGATATTTAAGCAACCCATCAAATCAAGGGTTTTAACGCTTAGAGTTGATTACAAAAAAATATAAACCCTCACCAACTGACCCAACATATGTGAAGGGACTTGTCCCTCCTGATTCTCTCGTAGAACACACAGTGAGAAAATGAGCCACCTCTCAAGGGACTGGTGATGCTCTCCTACAGCAATAGCTCCTCAATTTACCTTTTGACAGAGAACACGTCTTTGGGCCACAAGTGGAAGAAATGCTAGAAAAGATTAAAAAGGACACGGAACTGGCAAAACCAATGGTGCCGTACAAAGATACCAACGCAGGGGGTCCTTTTCGGAGTGGTCAGTACAATGGGGTATCCAAGGCAATCACCTCTACAGAGACAGGTTCCTTTCAAAAGCAGCAGTCCCAGTTTACGAGAGGGTCATACCACAGGGCACACTACAGAGGCAATGGCACGCATGGATTATGGTGTCAGGGTTTAAAACCGATGTCCAGCAATATCTCCTCAATTTACCTTTTGACGGAGAACACGTCTTTGGGCCACAAGTGGAAGAAATGGTAGAAAAGATTAAAAAGGACACTGAACTGGCAAAACCATTGGTGCCCTACAAACATACCAACACAGGGGGTCCTTTCGGAGGGGTCAGTACAATGGGGCATCCAAGGCAATCACCTCTACAGAGACAGGTACCTTTCAAAAGCAGCAATCCCAGTTTACGAGAGGGTCATACCACAGAGCACACTAAAGAGGCAATGGATCGAGTTTGTGGATCCACTACCAAGGGAACCACTTCCACTAAGCTGTGACTCTGTCTCCCCCCCCAAAGCTTAACACCATTGGGGGGATGGCTACAGGACTTCCACACAGATTGAGAGCAAATCACCTCAAATCGGTGGGTCCGGTCTATAATAAAAGACTGATATTTTCTAGAAATTACATCATCTCTGCCCAAGATCCCACCTCAATCACAAACAATGTCAAGAGAACACTTAACACTCCTGCAAGAGGAAGTTCAAACTCTGCTTCAAAAGAGAGCCATAGAGCAGGTCCCAAAGCAATACTAGGGACACGGGTGCACTCACTGTATTTCCTTATTTCAAAGAAAGACAGCGCCTTAAGGCCCATATTAGACCTCAGGCCAATCAACAAGCACATCTTGTCGGAGCACTTCCAGAATGTTACACTTTAAGAAGTCATGCCACTGCAGCAGCAAGGAGACTTCATGACAGCCATAGACCTCAAGGACCTCTATTTTCCCATACCAATACACCCAGCCCATCGGCGCTACCTCCATGTTCTAGTAAGTGCTCAACATTATCAGTTCAAAGTGTTGCCATTCGAAGTAACTACTGCACCAAGAGTATTCACAAAATGTCTTGCAGTAGTAGCTGCTCATCTCAGAAGGTGGGGGGCACACACGTGTTCCCATATCTAGACGATTGGCTGATCAAGAGTGCAAGCAAACAACAATGTCTGCAGGACACCTAGAAGGTAATCAACCTGCACAGCCTGGTCTTCAAGCTCAATGTTACAAGATGTCACCCGCAACCCTTACAGATGCAGCCGTTCCTCGGCGCAATCCTAAACTCCATCTCAGTAAAGGCTTATCCCAGTTCTGCAAGAGTACAAAAGATCCAGCTTGCATTGCCTCTTTTTCAACCACATCGTCACATCACAGTCAAAACAGTGATGAGCCTTATAGGTATGATGGCCTTATGTATCTCCAAAGTACCACAATAGACGCATTCTTACACGGTTGGTGGGGGCGCACATGTAACATCTCACAGTGCGAGGGCGGTGGTCCCAAATACAAAAGTACCTACACATCAGTCACCTAAAGCTTCTTGTGATTCAAAAAGCTCTCAAGACTTTTCAACAACATCTTCCCCACAGAGTGGGTTTAGTCCGCACCAACAACATAACCGCCATGTGTTACAAAAGCAAGGAGGCACACACTCCATACAGCTGTCTCGAATAGCGCAGCGCATATGGCATTAGGCCATACATCTCAACATCCACCTCCAAGCAGAATACCTCCAGGGGTGGGCAATGACTTTGCAGATATGCTCAGCAGAATGCAACAACAGGCACACGAGTAGGAAATCAATACACCACTACTCCACTCATACTTCAAACGGTGGGGGACCCTGGAAATAGATTTCTTTGCTACACAACAAAATGCCAGAGCTTCGCCTCCAGGTTTCCCCACCATCAGTCCAAGTGCAATGCCCTATGGATCAGCTGGTCAGGGAAATTTGTGTTCGAGGCATGTGAGCTGTAGATCACATGCTATGCATAGTTCGCCATCTAGTGTTGGGTCCGGATGTTTGCACTTTGTTTTTGTTCGAAGAAGTCTTTCCAGTCACAAGGTAGGTGACTCCTCCTTTCGGTGATAGTGCGCATGGGCATCGACTCCATCCTTAGATTGTTTTTTTTCCCGCCATCAGGTTCGGATGTGTATTGCTGCGCTCCGGGTTCGGTACCGTTTTCGGACCCCTTCGACGTGCAATACACTACCCTCGACGGTATTGTTATCGATCGCGGTTCCCCATTCGACGCGCATCGTCTCACCTCGGAAAACCTTTGATCGGGAAACTCGTGGCAGGCCGTCGGGCCTACCCGCGCCAACCGCGCTATCAGTCGATGGAACGGACTCCCTTCAAGTTCTGTCCCGGGTGTCGTGCTAAGTTTCCACGCACCGACTTGCACGAAGTGTGCAACCTCTGCTTGTCCCCGGAACACGATGAGAACGAATGCGACGAGTGTCGATCGTTTCGATCGAAAAAGACACTTCATGACTGTTGGGCTCGACGCCACGAGATGCAACACCAGAGCGGCTCCGCACCAGACCTCTTCGGCGAAGATTCCGACACTGAACATCAAGCTCAAAGAGCCGAAGAAGAAGAACAGATCTCCGAGGCCGACTCCGACATGGAAGAAGAGGAGCAGGTTACTCCGGGTCAGCGTACCGTGAGTAAAGATACCCCTTTGCCCCCTCAACATAAAACAAAGGCTCCAGTCCCTCCTCTGCCCTCGGGCCAAGGTCGGCACCGACAAAAAGTTTCCGACGCCCCGCCTTCGGGCCTGGCTCCGAAACAGAAAGAGATGCCTTCCAACTTGGGCTCGAGCCGGCCCCACTCTGGCGCCGAACCAACACCTTCGGTGCCGAAACACAAGTCCAAGCATGTGTTGGTCACAATACCACCGTTGCCGAAGATTCCACCTTCGACACCGAAAGGCTCGGAGCCGAAACCTTTGACGCCCAAAGGCTCGGAGCCGAAACCGGCACATAAACAGAAAGACACTCCCTCTAAAGAGCCTCAGCACGATGCCCCGCCTTCAGATCCGAACCAGAAAAAACTGGTGATCAACCCTGAAACAGGACATATTCATGCCACTCTTCCAAAAAAACGGAAGATTGACCTATCCGAGGACTACCACATTCCTCTCAAGAGGAAGAGTGTGGGTACTAACCCTTCTCCCCCTTATATTCCACCTCCTTCTCCCACTGATCCCAACTTGCTCATCTCACCATCAAATCCACCACCACTTTCACCTGACCCACAGGATGATGGGGATGAGGATCAGGATAGGCTACAGAACACTGACCCTTGGGACGATTATCATACAGACCCAAACACATACAATGACCCTGATTTGTATCCCTCCAGACTCTCCCCACCTGACGACAACATTGGGTACATTGAGCTCCTTAACAGGGCTGCTCAATATCATGGGGTGGAGCTCCATAAGGAGCCTTTAGAAGAGGATTTCCTCTTTGAAACACTTACTTCTTCCCAAAGAGCTACTCATACCTTACCAATGCTTAAAGGCATGTTAAAACACACGGATGAAGTATTTAAAGACCCTGTAAGGGCAAGGATAATTACACTTAGGGTGGCCAAAAAATATAAACCCGCTCCTACCGATCCTGTTTACATTAGAGGCCAGCTGCCCTTAGACTCTCTTGTAGTCTCCAACGCTCGCAAGAGAGCTAACTCACAAACCACAGGTGAGGCTCCTCCTGATAAGGAGTCTAAGCTTATTGATGCCTCGGGCAAAAGAGTGGCTTCACAGGCAGCAAATCACTGGCGCATTGCCAACGCTCAAGCTCTGTTGGCACGTTATGATAGGGCTCATTACGATGAGTTAGAGAAACTCATACAACATTTACCTGATGAATACAAATCTAAGGCTAATGACCTTATTCAGGACGATAAACTTATCACCAATACATCCATTAGGTGTGCCCTAGACGCAGCAGACACAGCAGCTCGTGCAGTCAACACCAGTGTACTCTTACGCAGGCATGCTTGGCTGAGAATATCAGGCTTCAAGCCGGAAGTGCAAACCTCCATCCTTAACCAACCATTCGACAAGGAGCATCTCTTTGGCCCAGCTGTTGATACCTCGCTGGAAAAGATGAAGAAGGACACTGAGGTCGCAAAGTCCACGGGGGCTTTGCAGTTACCTGCCACTAGGGGTTCCTTTCGCCTCTCCTTTTACAGGGGTGGTTCAAAAACTGTGTCCACCGAAAATCCCTCCTCCTCTTACAAGGGCAACAACCAATCCCCCTCTTCAAGAGGTTATTTCAGAGGAGGTTTTAGAGGAAACAATGGTAAGGGAAGAAGCAGAGGTAACTCCACCCGCACTTCCCCCACAAACAAACAGTGACTTCCTTCCGTTACCCCCGATCATTCCACTCCTGTCGGGGGACGTCTCTCCCAATTTCTGCCTGTCTGGAATTCAATCACCTCAGACAAGTGGGTACTACAAATTATCCAGTATGGTTACTGCCTGGAGCTTACAGACACTCCCCCAAATATTCTTCCAAGATCACATGCAATGTCACCAGAACATCTCACCCTCCTAAAGCAAGAGGTTCTCTCTCTTGGAAAAACACGCTATAGAGCCAGTCCCATTACAATACCAGGGGACCGGGGTATACTCCCTATATTTTTTAATTCCCAAAAAGGACGGCTCTCTCAGGCCTATACTAGACCTCAGAGAACTAGATCTATACATTCAGTCGGACCACTTTCACATGGTCACACTCCAACAGGTGCTCCCACTCCTTCAGCAAAGCGACTTTCTGTCCACTCTGGACTTAAAAGACGCCTATTTCCATATTCCCATTCACCCTGCTCACCGGAAATACCTCAGGTTTGTGGTGGACGGACAACATTATCAATTCAAAGTTCTCCCATTCGGAGTAACTACAGCACCCAGGGTTTTCACCAAGTGTCTGGCAGTAGTCGCGGCTCATCTAAAAAGACAGCACATTCACGTCTTCCCCTACCTAGACGACTGGCTAATAAAAGCCAGCTCGCAACAGAGCTGCCGACGTCACACTCGAAAAACAGTCCAACTGCTTCACGACCTTGGATTCTCTGTAAACCTCACCAAGTCTCATCTCCAACCATCCAACACACAAGTGTATCTAGGAGCCACAATAGACACTCGGAAAGCTCTAGCGTGTCCCAACCCAGTCAGGATCCGCAACATTCAGACTCTAATATCGCAGTTTCAGCCTCAACACTCATTACCAGCTCGAGTGTTCATGCAATTGCTAGGAATGATGGCATCTTGCATTTTAATCGTTCCTTATGCAAGACTCCAAATGCGTCCCCTACAGGAATGCTTAGCACGTCAGTGGAACCAGGCTCAAGGTCAGTTATCAGATCTAGTGTTGGTGGATGGCCGCACCCATCGCTCTCTGCAGTGGTGGAACATACAAAACCTTTCCAAGGGGCGGCCATTCGTTGACCCGGTTCCACAGATAGTGCGAACAGCAGACGCATCGCTCACTGGTTGGGGAGCTCATCTTCAAAAACATACCATTCAGGGCATGTGGACTCTGCAACAAAAACAACTCCACATAAACCATCTAGAACTGCTAGCAATTTTTCTAGCATTGAAAGCTTTTCAACTTCATCTAGTAGGCAAAGCTGTCCTGATTTGCACATCCAACATGACCGCAATGTATTACATACAAAAACAGGGGGGGACACACTCTCTCCAGCTCTCACGGCTAGCCCAGAGCATCAGGAGATGGGCCATACCTCAAAAAATATATCTCCTTGCAGAACACCTTCCAGGAGTAAACAACCAGATTGCAGATCTGCTCAGTCGTCAACGACAGCAGATCCACGAATGGGAACTCCACCCTCAAGTTCTCCTCCCATTCTTCCAAATGTGGGGCTTCCCAGAGAAAGATCTGTTCGCCTCCCACCTAAACGCAAAATGCCCAAACTTCGCATCCAGGTATCCACACCCATTGTCCAAAGGCAATGCACTATGGATGAATTGGTCAGGGATATTTGCTTACGCTTTTCCGCCTCTCCCACTCATTCCATTAGTGGTTCGGAAGCTCAGACAGCAGTCCCTGACACTAATCCTAGTTGCTCCCACATGGGCCCGTCAACCCTGGTTCACAACCGTGTTGGATCTATCAGTAGTTCCTCACCAAAAACTACACCTTACTCCCAATCTTCTCACTCAGAACCATGGAGAGATAAGACATCCAGATCCCAGTCATCTCAACCTTGCGATCTGGCACCTGAAATCCTAGAGTTTGGCTATCTTAATCTTCCGCCAGACTGCATGAATATTATCAAAGAGGCTAGGCGCCCTACCACAAGAGCATGCTATGCAGCAAAGTGGAAGCGGTTTGTCATTTACTGTAACAACAATCAAATCAATCCGCTAGATGCTTCAACCCAAAACATAATTTGCTATCTATTACATCTACAGCGTTCCAATATAGCGTACACATCCATACGCTTACATCTTGCTGCAATAGCTGCATATCTACAAAACAGACAGCATTTGTCTCTTTTTAGAGTGCCTGCTATTAAAGCATTTATAGAAGGACTTAAGAGTCATTCCCCCCAGACTTCCACCTTCTCCAGTGTGGAATCTCAACATAGTTCTTGCAAGACTCATGGGTCCACCTTTTGAGCCATTGCACAAATGTGAACTACAATTTCTCACTTGGAAGGTAGCCTTCCTCATAGCCATCACATCTCTGAGAAGAGTAGGTGAGCTTCAGGCACTAACGATAGAAGAACCATTTTTACAAATACAACAAAACAAAGTGGTTCTTAGGACTAACCCCAAATTTTTACCTAAAGTCATTTCTGCCTTTCATATCAACCAATCTGTTGAGTTGCCTGTGTTCTTCCCTCAACCAGATTCAGTGGCAGAACGTGCTCTTCACACATTAGATGTCAAAAGAGCATTACTATACTACATTGAAAGAACAAAACCTTTCAGGAAAACAAAGCAACTTTTTGTTGCTTTTGCTCCACTCACATAAAGGCAATCCAATATCAAAATCAGGTATTGCAAGGTGGATAGTTAAGTACATTCAAATACGCTACATTAAAGCTAATCGCACATTAACAGTTCCCCCTAGAGCGCATTCCACTCGCAAACTAGGGGCCTCTATGGCATTATCTGATAGAGACTACTAGCCGCAGATTCCTTAACGTAGAATTATCCCCAGGCGTGAGACTGGACCCGGAAAACTTTCTTTGCCCCAGCATCTCTGCGCGCCGGGGGGCGACTCCGCCCTGACGTCCTCCGCGGGCGTGACGTCAGCGAGGTCACATAAGCCCCAGCCCGGCGCGCTGACATCAGTTTCCTTCTTTTCCGCGTGCCACGCGGATCCGGATCGTGTCCCTGGCCTGTTTTCAGGCCTCCTTCTTTTTCTTCAACGCTTTGCGTTTCCCTTGAGAACAGTGTGCGAATGCCTTCGGGCTTCAAGACGTGCTCGTCTTGCGCGCGCCAGATGTCGGCGACGGACCCTCACCCTATTTGTATGTGGTGTTTGGGGGAGCACCATGACTCCACAGACTGCGAGGCTTGTCAGCAGATGAAACCGAAGTCCCGGCGGGAGCGCCGGATGAAACTCCTTTCGGCCCACATGTCCAGGTCAGCGTCCTCATCGCGTCCGTCCCCCGCGGAATGGGCCAAGAACCGCCGCTTCCGCCTCCGACATCGTCCTTCCCCGAGGCCGCAGGGGCGTCCCTCGCCCGTTGGTAAGTGTCACAGCTTGTCCCCGAGGCCCGGTCCCCGCCCTGTGGGGGGCGCGGGTTCTCCGAAGGTAGTGCGGCCTCGCACGTTGCCGCCTTACCCGCCGTTTCCCGGCGTGGGGGCGTCCAGAGTCCAAATGGAGTCCTATGCTGCGGCCCTGCAGGCCTCCTTGGCTCCTCCTTCTCTTCCTGTGACGTCCGCTGATCCCCTGCCACGTGCGAGGCCTTCTGCGGAGTCGCCGGTGGCTCCGGCGCCGACAGGTTCGGCTTCAGGTCTTGGAGGTGTGGCGTCGTCGGGGTGCAGCCCTACGGGGTTCCCTCCTTCAGCCCACGGCGCCTCTGCCTCGCTGCAATCCCCCGTGGGGGTCCCTGTGGTGTCGCGGGAGGTTGCCGGGACTCGTGGCTTGTCCCCGAGTCCTACTCGGTCCTCTGGGCAGGCGGCGGCCTTGTCCGAGCTGACGCCGCTCAGGCGCCGGCGGCTGTCGGCCCTAGCGGCGACGCAGGGGCTGGCTAAGGGCCGGGGCGTGTCCCCGGGCCCTCCTCGTCTCTCCACGCAGGCGGCTGCCTCGTCGGAGGTCGAATCGGCGCCTTTTCGGCGCCATTCTTTGGCCGTCCCCGCCCCGTTTTCCCGCGGTGCGGGTGGTGGTGGAGGTCGTCGCTGCGTCCCCTTCGGCGCTGGTCGACGTCGCGCCGGCGCCAGTGGCAGACTCCGCGGCGCCGTGCCGACGTCGGGTCGTCGACTCCTCTTTGGAGGCCCCCTCTTCTCCAGAGGTCAGGCAACTGTTTGTCTCTTCTTCCCCGGAGACGGGACGCCGCGTAGTGGCTTTCTCCCCGGCGTCTTCCAAGGAGGGCTCTTCGCCATCCCCGCGCCCACAGTCTTCCCCTGAGGCGCCTCAGGTTCCCCACTCCTCTGTCAACCCTCCACCTTTCCGGGCTTGGCCTTTTCTTCCTCCGCTTGGGCTGGGGGACGGCCGGCTTAGTGTGCAGCCGTCACCCACGGAGGAGTTGCTCTCCCCACCGCGTTGCCCTACGGAGGCGAGTGCTGCTTTCGCACGGGCTGTTTCCACGGCCGCTGGGATTTTGCGCAGGGGCGACCCAGCTGCACATTTCCCCGCGGACCACTTGCTTGAGGTTCTCCACCAGGGTTCTGGTGGACGGGAGCTGCTTCTTCTCTTCGAAGCTTCGCTCCACAATTCTCTCTTGGGGGCCTGGGGGCGTCCTGCCACGGGGGACCCGGTGCCCCAGTCGCTCCTGCACCGCCACCATCCTGCTCCGCATGATCCTGTCTGTCTTTCCTTCCATCCTTCTACTCGGGGCCCTCTTCTGCAGACGGCCTTTCCTTCCTTGCCTTCCATTTTGTCCCCTCCATCACGGGAGGCCCGGTGGTTGGATTCCTGGGGGCGTAACATCTTCACTTCCTCCAGTGCTGCCTTGCGGGCGCTCAACACGCTTTGTGTGTTAGCCAGAGCCACTTCCAGTTTGTGGGATTCCGCGGAGTCCCTTCTGTCTTGTGCCTCTCAGGAGGGTGCCTGCGTTGATCTGCGGCACCATGTGTTGGATGGCCGGGAGCTGGCCACGTTTATTCTTCGCTCGGCTCTTGATGTCTCTGAGGCTCTTGGTCGCACTATGGCTAGTTCGGTGGCCCTCCGTCGCCATGCATGGTTGAGGGATAGTGTTTTCCCTGAGAATTTTAGGGAGCGTCTGGTTGACCTCCCTTTGATGGCACTCTTTTGTTTCACGCCCCTGCGGATTCTGCCATTCAGCGGTTCCTTGCGGGGCTTCGTCCTCCTCCTCCTCCTCCTCCCCCTCAGTGAACCTGGATGTCGGTCCTCTGGTGTGTTCTGGGAGGTGTTCTCCCGTTTTTTCTGGAGCTTAGTGCTCGGTAACCCGGTTGTGTGCTCTGTATGGTTGGTGCCCCTTCAGGGTCCTTCGCTTGGCCCTTCGTTGCTGTTGGCTGCTGGTCCGGCCCTCTGTTTTGACTTGTGATTTTGGCTGTTGGTAAAGCCGTGTTGGTCCTGAGATTGGGCCTTCTGTGTCTGCTTTGTTGGCTGCTTGCTAAGCCGTCTGCGGTTTTGTCCGCAGGTCTTTCTGTTTTGCCCTCTGCTGCGGAAATATTTTTTCCTATGAGGTGTTCCCATGTCTTTTTGGGACGTAACATACCCTATGTGGGGTACTTGTAGCTATTGTATAGCTCTGTCATGGGCTGGGACGGTGCGGTTTCGGGTTCCGTGCCCTCCACAACGTCACGGTATGCCGCAGGTGCAGTCTCTTTACCTATTCTCTTGGCGCAGTTTGCGCGGCGCCCCGCTTGCCCTTCTCCAGGTTCGCTTTGTCGCTAGACCAGCCTGGCATGCTGTCTTCGGCGTTGTGTTGTGGCGCTTCCGCTTTTCTGTCCGGCGTTTTGGCCTGGTCCTCTGTCTGGTGTTCCAGGGGGGACTAGCTTTTCTTGGCTTTCTGTGTTCTGGTTGCCGGCTTGGACCTTCCTCCGGGTCTCTCTCTCTCTTCTGCCTCGTCCCACTTCTTCGTGGGTCGGTGTGTGTCTCTGGCCCGGCTCTTGGCCTTCTCTGGCCTCTGCCTTCGGCTGGCGCCTGGCTTGTTCTGGGTGCACGGCTCCTTGGTGCGGTCTCCTGCTGGCTGCGCATGCCTGCTTGCTCTGGTCCGCCGATGTGGCCCTTGGTGTGTTTCCTTGTGCCTCTGTCTCTTGTTCTGCTGGGGCTTTGCGCACCTGTGCCTTTCTCCTTACGCCTGCGGTTCTTGGCTGTGGAGCCGTTTCTGCCTTCTCCGCTGCCTTGAGGCTGATGGCTGTCCCCCGTCGCTGGGTGTGTGTGTTTCTGCCTCTGCCTCTTCTCCCTGGCGTTGGGATGGTTCTTTTCATCCTGGGTGCTCCTCTGCGGCTGTTCGTCCCTCTGAGGTTTTCTAGCAGTTGTTCCTTGTATGGGCTTGGGGTCTCCTAGTCTTCCCTTCGCCTTGTCCTTGCTTCCTTCTGCTTGGTGGGGGCTGGGCCGCCCTTCTTGTCCCCGTGACACATCCCCTGCTGGGGCCCCGTGTTTCTTTCTACTGGGGACGTTCTCTCGCAGGCCCTCCTCCCCTCTGGGTATGGCTAGGGTATCTATTCTACGTTAAGGAATCTGCGGCTAGTAGTCACTATCAGATGTACAAGTTACTTACCTTCTGTAACGATGTATCTGGTAGACACGATTCTAGCCGCAGATTCCTTCACGACCCGCCCTTCCTCCCCGTTCTGCGAGGACCTTCAGCTTGGTTTTCTGCACTCGCCTCCCTCCGGGTGGCTTGTTTTCTGTGGGTGTCCTCTTCGCTTCCTCCCGGACAGGATGCCTCGTTTTGCTTGCTTATTCCACCCCCTTTCTTTCTCATACAGGGTCGGTTGGTTTCTTTGTGCCTCTGCCTCCCTCCGACTGGTTTCTCTCCAGCGTAGGGGCCTACTTTTGCTCTTCTCCTTTTACTTGCTTGGGGTTTCTGCTCCCTTTGCAGTCCTCTACGTTGGGGGTTCTTTTGCCTGTCCCTCGGCCTTTCGCTCCTTTCAGGGGATACGGCCCTCCTTGATGGTGTAGTCTGGGGGTGGATTGCTGTTACTCCTCTGTTCCGGGCTTGTTGCCCTTCTCTGGCAATTTAAAGAAGTCAACCTGTCTATGAATAATATAACATGTGCCCGTTAGGGTCACTCAATAATCAAACAAAACTGGACTAACAAACAGAATCTTTTTTTACAAAAAATATATACATTTTTATTTTCATTGTTAATATTCATATAGTTAATCAAAATTAGCAAAACAAAAATAGAGACATATATATAATATTACAAACTCGACATATAAATATGAATATAAATACGGTCCCACATTTAAGCACAAACAACCTCGTGCTTCTGGACCTAGTTACAATTTTCAACCAAGAGAATGCACGAGAGCCCCCCTCTTTTGTTAATACCTACCCTCTGTATAGGATCCTCTACCACCTTGTAACTGTATGGATCTATTTGTTGCCAAAATGTTGATGACTGGCTTGAATGTCTGAGTGTGTATGAAATTTTGAATGAGTGTTGGTTTTGAATGCTTAAATGTGGGACCGTATTTATATTCATATTTATATGTTGAGTTTGTAATATTATGTTCGAGGCATGTGAGCTGCAGAGCTCACACTGTGCATTAGATCGCCATCTGGTGTTGGGCTCGGATGCTTGCACTTTGTTGTTGTCTTCGAAGAAGTCTTTGTAGTCATGTGATAGGTGACTCCTCCTTTGGACAATAGTGCGCATGGGCATCGACTCCATCCTCAGATTGTTTTTTTCCGCCATCGGGTTCGGATGCAACTTCGACACTCCGGTTCGAAACTTGGTTTTTGCAACGTTTTCACTTTTCAACACCTGATACCGACATCGACATCTCGACGTCCCTTCCTCGATCTCCTTTCCAGCCGTCGACTCGGGCCGTTGGGCCCATCGACGCCGTAAGGCCTACTGCCCATGGAAAGGACGCCATTCCGAAAATGCCCCCAGTGTGGAGCAAAGTTTCCTCACAGTGACCACCACCAGGTCTGTAATCGGTGCCTCTCCCCAGACCATAACGAGGCCACTTGTCCGGCCTGCGCCTCCTTCCGCTCCGAAAAGACCATCCGCGATCGTCGAGCCCGAAGGCACATCATGGCGCAAGGTCCGCTCCGGAACCCGTCAACATCTTCGATGAGGGTCCCGATGTTCCGGAAGAAGACTCCGAAGACCTCGCTATCATCTCCGAGGCAGAGGACTCCGACGGTTCCATCCCTCCAGGGCAGCGTGTGAGTACTACTGCCCCTGCCCCAACCCTCCCTGCAAAATCGAAGGCACCGGTCAGCACTTCGCCTACGGGCCCCAGTCGAGACGGTAAACGTGCTCGGACGCCCGCCTCCGGGCTCGGCACCGAAGAAGAAAACAAAGCCTTCTAGTTCCTCGGCACCGACCAAACCACATGTGCCCGTTACACCGGCACCTTCGGCGCCGAAACAAAAAGACCACCCGGCGCCGAAATTCAGTTCGGTCCCCAAATCCGCCTCCAAGCACGCGGATCCCTCGGCACCGAAACCGAAGCTACTCGACACACCCCTAAACTGAAGCCGGTCGAGTCTGTAGCTAAGCCGAAGGACGCCTCGACGCCTTCTAAAGTAAAGGAACATTTAAAGAAGCCATCACCGCGTTTGGAACCGAACAAGTCGGCGCCGAAAACTAATATTCAAGGGGAGGAACTGTTTACACCGGATCCCATCGATCCTAATCAACACAAGCTTTATATCAATCCTAAAACAGGACACATTTCCTCTGTGCCACGTCACAAGCCTGTCCCTCCAAAGAAGAAGGACTCTTCCACTTCCCCTATGCCTCCTTCTTCCCCTATACCTCTCTCTAACACCCCTCCTCTCCACATCCCTGTCACACCTCCTCAACCTGCGGATTCTCCCCCACATGAGTATGAGGACAACATGGGGTACGGGGATGACCCTCATAATTTATTTCTGGACCCAGATAATCCACCACAGGATGACTGGGGTTATAATGACCCCGCAGACCCTACAGACCTCCCCAGCCCTCCACCTTATCCCACAAAACCATCTCCACCAGATGATCACATAGGTTTTGGGCAACTCATACATAGGGCGGCCGTTTTTCATGGGGTGCATATTCACACCGACCAACCAGAAGAAGACTTTCTTCTAGACACCTTTGAACGGTCTCAAAAAACTGTTCAAACTTTGCCCATGATCAAAGGTGTCATTAAACACGCACCTGAAATTTTTAACGACCCAGTCAGAGCCAGGATCCTTAATCCTAGAGTGGATAAAAAGTATAGACCTGCCCCCGATGACCCCACCTACATCAAAGGTCAGCTCCCCCTTGACTCACTGGTCGTTTCTAATGCCAGAAAACGCGCCAATTCCCAAACTTCAGGGGATGCTCCGCCCCCTGATAAAGAATCCAAATTGTTAGATTCCTCTGGCAAACGCGTAGCTGCGCAAGCCACCAACATCTGGTGCATCGCTAACACCCAAGCTCTACTAGCTAGGTACGACAGGGCACACTACGATCAGCTAGAAACCCTCCTCCAACATCTACCTGATCAATACAAAACACAAGCCACTGACCTCATTCAGGAAGGCAAACTTATTTCAAATGCCTCCATTAAGTGCGCCTTAGACGCAGCCGACACCGCCGCTAGGTCAGTTAACACTAGCGTGCTTATCAGACGACACGCCTGGCTTCGCATTTCCGGTTTTAAGCCAGAAGTCCAGACTACCATACTGAACCAGCCATTTAACCAAAACCAACTATTTGGTCCCGCTGTCGACACAGCACTAGAAAAGATGAAGAAGGATACTGACACTGCCAAATCAATGGGAGCATTGCAGTCCCCGCAGCAACGTGGCTCCTTTCGCCGCTCCTTTTACAGAGGGGGCTCCAGGAACACCACCGCAGACAGTTCCTCTTCCTATCGAACAAACACCCAAACCTCTCCCAATAGAGGATACTTTAGGGGTGGTTACAGAGGCAACAACTCTAAGGGCAGAGGTCGAGGTAATAATAACAACACCCGTACCTCCACCACTCCCAAACAGTGACTTTCCTCCACTTCCCCCGACCACAACACCCCTGTCGGGGAAGGCTATCACAGTTCCTGCCTGTCTGGAACTCCATTACAACAGACAGGTGGGTGAGACAGATTATCCAACATGGCTACTGCCTGGAGCTAACAGCTACCCCCCCACCATACCACCCAGGCAGCGTCCAATGTCCACAGACCATCTTACACTTTTACAACAAGAGGTACTTTCCCTGCTTCAAAAGCACGCCATAGAGCCAGTGCCTCTGCTACAGCAGGGCACAGGGGTTTACTCCCTGTACTTCCTCATTCCCAAGAAGGACGGCACTCTCAGGCCTATTTTAGACCTCAGACCTCTCAATCAATACATACACTCAGATCATTTTCACATGATCACTCTCCAACAAGTGCTTCCCTTACTACAACAACAAGACTTCCTTGCCACATTAGACCTCAAGGACGCCTACTTCCACATTCCCATACATCCTGCTCACAGGAAGTATCTAAGGTTCGTTCTCAATGGGCAGCACTACCAGTTCAAAGTACTCCCATTCGGAGTCACCACTGCTCCAAGAGTGTTTACCAAATGCCTTGCAGTAGTAGCAGCGCATCTACGAAGACAACAAATACATGTCTTCCCATACCTGGACGACTGGCTTATCAAAGCCAAATCATTCAACCAGTGTGTCCAACACACCCACCAAACGATACAAACATTACACAACTTGGAGTTCACAATAAACTATACCAGGTCCCACCTTCAGCCCTCCCATGTCCTTCAATATCTGGGAGCCACAATAAACACTTCCACTGCTCTAGCTTACCCCAGCCCAGCCAGGATAGCCAGTATACAAACCCTTGTCCCCAGGTTTCAAATGCAACACTCTCTTCCAGCCAGAGTGTTTATGCAGCTAATCGGCATGATGGCATCCTGCATTTTTATCGTCCCTCATGCAAAACTTCAAATGCGTCCTCTACAAGAGTGCCTAGCGCGCCAATGGAACCAGGCTCATGGACATCTTACAGATCTGGTGTTGGTGGACAGCCGCACACATCGCTCTCTGCAGTGGTGGAACACCAACAATTTGTCCAAGGGGCGGCCGTTTCTAGAGCCGGTTCCACAAGTAGTACTAACCACGGACGCATCCCTTACAGGATGGGGAGCACACCTGTTACATCATACAACACAAGGCAAGTGGACCACTCAGCAGAAGCTGCTCCACATCAACCACCTAGAGTTACTAGCTATATTCCTAGCTCTCAAGTCCTTTCAACTCCACGTACAAAACAAAGCTGTCCTGATCCGAACAGACAACATCACAGCTATGTACTATATACAAAAACAGGGGGACACACTCTCCACAACTGTCCCAACTAGCACAGGACATTTGGAGGTGGGCCATTCCACAAAACATATACCTTCTAGCAGAACACCTACCAGGGGTTCACAATCAGATTGCAGATCTGTTAAGTCGACAGACACAACAGATTCACGAGTGGGAACTACATCCACAAGTTCTTCTACCTTTCTTCCACATGTGGGGCCAGCCAGACTTAGATCTGTTCGCCACACACCAAAACGCCAAATGCCCAACCTTCGCCGCCAGGTTTCACACCCGCAGTCCAAGGGCAATGCGATATGGATGAACTGGTCCGGCAGATTTGTGTACGCTTTTCCACCGCTCCCACTCATCCCACTTGTAGTACGCAAGCTTCGACAACAGTCTCTAAAAATGATACTAGTAGCCCCTACATGGGCACGCCAACCGTGGTTCACCACACTACTGGAGCTATCAGTAGTCCCATACCAAAGACTACACCTCTCCCCAACAATGCTAACGCAGAGCCATGGAGAGATAATGCACCCAGATCCATCTCAGCTGAACCTTGCAATTTGGCTCCTGAAGTCCTAGAATTCGGTTACCTTAACCTACCCCCAGACTGCATGGACGTTATAAAAGAAGCTAGACGCCCAACTACCAGAGCCTGCTATGCAGCTAAATGGAAAAGATTCGCTATTTACTGCACTAATAATAACATCCAACCATTACAAGCCTCTACGCAAAACATCATTTGCTATTTGCTACATTTGCAAAGATGTAATCTTGCATACTCATCCATACGTCTGCACCTCGCAGCCCTTGCTGCTTACTTACAAAACAGACAACACTTATCACTATTCAAAGTTCCCGCCATTAAAGCCTTTATGGAAGGCCTTAAGCGGATCATACCTCCCAGATTACCACCTTCCCCAGTGTGGAATCTTAATATAGTACTTACCAGGCTCATGGGTCCACCTTTCGAACCCTTACATAAATGTGAACTTCAATTCCTTACATGGAAAGTTGCGTTTCTAATTGCAATCACTTCTCTCAGGAGAGTCAGTGAGCTACAAGCTCTAACTATACAAGAGCCTTTCTTACAAATACATCATAAAAAGGTAATTCTCAGAACAAACCCAAAATTCCTTCCCAAAGTCATTTCGCCTTTCCACCTTAACCAATCAGTAGAACTACCTGTGTTCTTCCAAAACCCAGATTCCGTGGCAGAAAGAGCTCTCCACACCCTAGATGTCAAAAGAGCCCTTATGTATTACATTGACAGAACCAAATCCTTTCGCAAAACCAAACAATTGTTTGTAGCTTTCTCTCCACCACACAAAGGTAATCCCATCTCAAAAGCCGGGGTTGCAAGGTGGATTGTTAAATGTATCCAAATCTGCTACCAAAAAGCCAAACGCACATTATCAGTTCCCCTAGAGCGCACTCAACACGCAAACTAGGGGCCTCCATGGCATTCTTAGGGAACATTCCCCTAGAAGACATATGTAAGGCAGCCACATGGTCTACAACACACACCTTCACTAAACACTATTGTGTTGATGTGCAAGCCAAGCAACAAGCTGCCGTGGGCCAAGCTGTCCTTAAAACCCTTTTTCAAACTACTGCAACACATACAGGTGACCACCGCTAGGGGAGATACTGCTGTACAGTCTATGCACAGTGTGAGCTCTGCAGCTCACATGCCTCGAACGGAAAATGCTACTTACCAGTATGCATCTGTTCTTGGCATGTAGAGCTGCAGATCCTCACACGCCCACCCACCTCCCCGGGACCTGTATGTGCTCCAGTCCTATCTTAATTAGATACACACACATGGACATCTCTTTCCTTTTCTACTAACTCCATCACTCCCCAATATGGCGAAAAACAATCTGAGGATGGAGTCGATGCCCATGCGCACTATTGTCCAAAGGAGGAGTCACCTATCACATGACTACAAAGACTTCTTCGAAGACAACAACAAAGTGCAAGCATCCGAGCCCAACACCAGATGGCGATCTAATGCACAGTGTGAGGATCTGCAGCTCTACATGCCAAGAACAGATGCATACTGGTAAGTAGCATTTTCCATATATGTCTCTATTTTTGTTTTGCTAATTTTGATTAACTATATGAATGTTAACAATGAAAATAAAAATCTATATATTTTTTGTAAAAAAAGATTCTGTTTGTTAGTCCAGTTTTGTTTGATTATTGAGTGACCCTAACGGGCACATGTTATATTATTCATAGACAGGTTGACTTCTTTAAATTGCAGTGGTTGTTCTCCCCTGTCCAACCTGTCTATTATCTACTTTCAGGGGCCCCCTTCTTAGTTGTTGCCCTTCTCTGTTATGGCTTGTGATTGCAAACTCTCTCTTCTGCTATGGCGTTGTTCACATGCTTTCTGCCTCCAGGGTGGATGTGGCCTTGGCTTGGAAGGTTGTTCCTCAGCGCGGTGTTCTGCTCTCTCCCTGCTATGGCTTCACTGCTATGGTTTCTTGGTACCTTAGTGCTTGGCACTTTTCCAACTGGTGCTGTTCCTCACCTTTGGTTTCTCTCTTCTGTTTTTGCTGCTTTTTCGCACACTGTTCCCATACTCTCCACAGTTTTGTTTGTGATGGCTCCGCGTTGTGGTGCGGAAAAGTTCTCCGAAGAAAACTGATGTCAGCGCGCCGGGGTGGGGCTTATGTGACCTCGCTGACGTCACGCCCGCGGAGGACGTCAGGGCGGAGTCGCGTGGTGCCGCCCCCGGCGCGCAGAGATGCTGGGGCAAAGAAAGTTTTCCGAGTCCAGTCTCACGCCTGGGGATAATTCTACGTGAAGGAATCTGCGGCTAGAATCGTCTCTACCAGATACATCGTTACCGAAGGTAAGTAACTTGTACTTTAGGAAATATACCCATAGATGACATCTGCAAAGCTGCAACATGGTCTACACCACACACCTTTACAAAACACTATTGCATAGATGTGTTGGCTAGACAACAAGCTAGTGTGGGCCAGGCAGTTTTACGTACACTATTTCAGACAGCTGCAACAGCTACAGGTTAGCCACCGCTTTGGGACATAACTGCTATATAGTCTATGCATAGCATGTGATCTACAGCTTACATGCCTCGAACAGAAAATGCTACTTACCACAGTATGCATCTGTTCTTGGCATGTAGAGCTGTAGAATCTCATGCGCCTCCCCGGGTACCTATAACTGTTGCAGTACTATCTTACTTAGATACAATATACATGGACATCTCTCTTTACTACTCTTACTAACTCCATCATCACCCTTTACGGCAAAACAATCTAAGGATGGGGTCGATGCCCATGCGCACTATCACCGAAAGGAGGAGTCACCTACCTTGTGACTGGAAAGATTTCTTCGAACAAAAACAAAGTGCAAACATCCGGACCCAACACTAGATGGCGATCTATGCATAGCATGAGATTCTACAGCTCTACATGCCAAGAACAGATGCATACTGTGGTAAGTAGCATTTTCATTACGTTTTTCCTCCTCTTCCGCTCATTCCTTTACTGGTTCAGAAGCTCAAACAAACATCCCTCACACTAAATCTGATAGCCACAACATGGGCTCAACAAGCATGGTTCACAACTCCACTACAGCTATCAGTTGTGCCACACGAGAAATTGCTAATCTGGCCCACCGACCACACCTTCTAACTCAGGATCTGGGCATGGTCAGACACACCAACCCCAAACAAGTCAATCTAGCGATTTGGCTCCTGAAGTCTTAGAATTTGGATACCTAAATCTTCCACAAAAAAGTATGAACATTCTAAAACAAGCCCGTAAGCCTACCACATGGCATGCAAATGCAGCGAAATAGAAAATATTTTTACACTATTGTTTAACGAACCAGATCCAACTGCTCTCCCACACGGTACAGGACCCTATTTACTTCCTACTCCATTTACAACAAGCAGGTATCCCATAACCTCCATTTGGTTACGCTTAGCAGCACTTGCTACATACTTGCAAAACAGATAACACGTTTCCTTGTTTACATTTCCAGTCATCAAATCTTTTATGGAGGCCTAAAAAGTTATTCCACCCTCTATTCCACCAGCCCCCGTCTTGAATAGCAATATAGTTCTCACCAGACTTTTGGGTCCACCCTTCGGACCACTACATTCATGTGATCTACAGTTCCTCACATGGAAGGTAGTCTTCTTGGTAGCTATAACATCCCTTAGACAGATCAGTGAACTCCAACCCTCACTTTGGAAAAACACTTTTTCCAAGTCCGTCCTGATGAATTGATGTTAAGAACAAACCCCAAATTTCTCCCTAAAGTGGTTTCTTCTTTTCATGTTAATCCGACCATTGAGCTCCAAGTTTTCTTTCCAAAAACCAACTCCGTAGCGGAAAGAGCTCAACACACACTCAATGTTAAAAGAGCTTGGATGTGTTACATCGACAGGACAAGCCATTTCGTAAAACTCAGCAGCTTTTTGTAGCCTTCTCAAATCCTCACAGAGGCTACCTAATCTCAAAAGCAGGTATCGCAAGGTGGATAGTAACATGCATAAAAACTTGCTACTACAAAGCCAAACGAGTGCTAACTGCAACTCCAAGAGCTCATTCCACCCTTAAGAAGGGAGCCTCTATGGCTTTTCTAGGCAACATTCCACTAGTGGTTATCTGTAATGCAGCCTCATGGAATAACCCACATACATTCACCAAGCATTATTGTGTTGATATCTTAGCTAACCAACAAGATAGAGTGGGTCAAGCTGTATTACGAACACTTTTTCAAGCGTCTGCATCAGCCATTAGCTAGCCAGCGCATTTGTAGAGCACTGCTTTATATTAGATGTTAAGTGCCATCTATATAGGTGCCGCGGATGTCCCTTCCGGCGTGGAAGGCGCCGACGACGCACGCGGAGCTGTAGGACACTACCTACCGCCGTGCGGGGGTACTCCTGATGAAAAATCTTCCAGATCCAGTCTGACGCCTAAGAAATTCATAGGTAAGGAATCTGTGCTAGATATAGTCTCTACCAGACAGGGTGTTACCGACTTGATCATCTACAGCCAACACATGCTACAAATGGAATATATCACTTACCCTGTAAGCATTCATTCGTATCGTGTAGTGCCGTAGATTCATATGCACCCACCCTTCTCCCTGGAAGCTAATGACTAACGAACACACTACTGTACGCAACATATACATTTCTCAACTATAACTTGCATATTCATCTTTACCAGCTCATTTCCTGCTTCAATCCTAACCTCACCCTATGGGCCAAAAGCAATATAACAAAGGAGCCGATGACAATACATACTATAGGAGGAGTCACTAAACCCCGTGACTTGAAAGACTTTTTGAACAAAAACAACTTGCAACATCCGAGCCCAACACTAGATGGCAGGAGTATGCTAAGCATATGAATTTACGGGACTACACACTACGAATAGATTGTTACAGGATAAGTAACATATTCCTTCCCTACACTGGATTGCCTTGTTGGAGAGGGTGTCCTTTTTGAGGGGGAGAGAGGGGCTGTAGCAGGAGCAGGAAGGTGTTGTGCTGACAGGTAGCAAAGAGAGGAATTGGAATTCTTTATGAACGTCTCACTAGAGCATCCTCATTCATATATCTCTGCCACCCCTTCTTAAAGTAGAAGTGTTCTGTTGTAGTCATGAGTGCATCATCCATTCCTGGTTTACACTTTACTTTATGTACTTATAGTTTTGTTTATTCAAGCTACAAGTACCAAAAACCTCATAAATATGAAGCGTGGATGACTTGCTAATGCCAGATAAGGGACAGTTTAATAGGTCATTAGAAATTCTTTATTGTGGCATCAGAAGAGATAATGCTGTGCTAGGGAGCCTATGTGGTGAGGTAGCTGAGGGATTACAGACACATAGAAGATGCTCGCATTTGAGCTTATGATCTGAGGAAGGAAAACTACAAGAAAATATGAAACTGGTCCTCTTGCACATGCACTCCTAGAGAAAATGGAATTGTGTTTGTTACCCAATTTCTTAGTCCCACCCTTCAACAGCCATTGCTGCTAATTAACCCCCAAGCCCTGTCCCTTAACTATGCCTACCTTTTTGGTGACTACATGCACTTCGTTTTCTTGATTAATACAAACAGTAAGCCTAGCCATATTTTTCTTGTTTGCCACTAGAAGGGCTAGGCACGCCATTTTCTGCCAGGCACCCATAAAACGTCTCCTCTGGAAGCAGAAATAGTGGAAACCTCCCTAGATCATTTACTTTGGTGTCTGGGTAGTTCTTGGGTTCTACTTCCACCAAGCTTGAATGAACATATTTGACCCACATGCAAAGTTGCAAGTCCACCTCAATTGGAGCATACCTCCTGGCCTCCTGCACAACACCAAAATTCCTCCTCATAGACATTAAAAAACACACTCTAACAATCATGCACTCAAAACAGGTTCTTCACTTCCTCGACCTGAGAGCTCTTTAGGAATAAGCTTTGTGAATGCCAATACAATACAATACAGCACACTACAGACTAATTTGCCGATATACATAAGACAAAAGACCCATTACCTTCAACTGGCACATTTGTGATTGTTGTCCAAGACTCCTCTCCTCATCCAGTTACTTATATAACCCTTTTACCAAGCAAATAGACCAACTCTCCTAATATGGGCAAATATGGGAAATGAAGCTCAGAGTAATTTTTTAAGTGGTTAATTTTTAAGTTAACTACTCTAACCAGCTGTTACAAATTTCTTCTACACTGGACCCGCTGCCCCTATTAGCCATTATCTGCATTATTTCATTATCTATTGCCACCTAAGTCACATCAGTACACAGGATCCCATGTATCCGTCATGTACACTGAACCATAGATAACAGTTACTGCGTCACTCTTGTCTGTATGGTTTCCCCTGTATTGTTCCGGCTCTGCTGTCGAGAGAAAAAGGGAAGAACTAATTTTGCATTACTAATTGCAGACACTTACAAACATGAAGGCAGCATATTTCCACTTATCGGAATGTTGATTTCCAGGATAAGAAAAGTACTTAAAATCTGTGTTGAGACAACAGTTCTTTGCGTGGCTAGTGAAGGTGGGCCACATTGACCCTCTATATTTCTGGACAGGCCTGTTTGTTTTTCCCCACTGAGCTCGATAATCATGCAAGCCCACTCAAGTTACTCCCTTTTGTTACAATTTTGGGCACCCAAATTAGAACATATTTGAGAAATACTGCCTACTACCCTCTTCACCATTGCTAGGTGAAAATTGAGAGCGGTGGCAGCATGATTATAGTTGAGGACAAAGGGCTTTTTAGCCGCACCCCTGTGGATAGACTTTCTGCCAGCTGCTCCTCGAAAAGATATCTGTTCAAGCCCCATAACTGGTATCCTTATGCTTCATCATGTCTGGGACACTTATGTAATGATGTCTCTGTTGTTTCTGGCGTTTGTGTAGCAAATGGACTGGTAAGTGCTGAGATCACCCCCCCCCCCCCACCCCCTCCCCCCCCATGTCTGTGGCTGTACAAGACGGAGGCTACCTTTGTGCTAGGCATCACGTTCACACCTTTCTGTCTCCCCCACCAAAAATGGTGTATCTGGAAAGTGAAGAGGTAGTCACTCCATTCAGTTTGTTTGAGCAGTCTTCTACCTGATTAAAACCCACCCTCCCCCATTTCCTGTGTTATGGTCTCGGCGTGGACACTAAGCAGGTGAAAATCAGGCAAGCAACAAGACACTCCTACAGGATAAAACACACCTTCTTATAGGTTCTTGCAGCCCACCATGATCACCAGAAGGGTTATATATGTTGTCTCCCTCAACCAGTGCTTGTTTCATCTTTGCCAACTGGACCACTAGGTGCTTTAGACATGTTTGTAAGGACGAAAGTGAATGGACCAGCAATGGGATTTCTGCTGGAATAATATTCTCCCCCAGACTGGGCCTAAATCTGAGAAAGCCTGTGTAGTTACCATCCCATGTGGGTGTAGTGTAAGTTTTGGCTGCTTTAAACCTACCTCTCCCCAGTTTCAGGTATGTAGGCCATCTTCCCTGACAGAGAGCCTCTCGATACAGGCCAATCCATATTACACTGGAGCCACTTCAAGCTAGTTTCCTTGTAGGCACTGGGGAGGAGCTGTATAAAATCAGGCAAACAAAATCAAAACGTTTATGCCTCCAGGACTGGACGAGCCTTTCAGGTTATGACGAGATCCTCTGATTTGCTCTGGTAACCAGCTCTTGTTTAATCTTTTCCTAGCAGACACCAAAGAAGATGACTTACCAGTATTAGGGACTAAATACCTTAGGACCCGAAGTGGAACCTCTTCTGAGTTGCTGTACTCCCTTCAAACTTGACTTAAGTCCCATAAGCCTCCAGAGTCATCTTTCTGCTTGACCTGAAAAAAAAAGGTAAAACCTACATACACGCTGGTACGAGCAGCAAGACCAAGCTTGCCAAGAGAAGTGATCGATTCTAAGACAATAATAGGCTTAATGACTACGATAACCAACTTGAAAACCGATCAGCGAACAGGATCAGCTCAGCAGTCACGAGTCTCCCTAGCCCAGGTGCTCCAAACAAACAAAGAGGTCATCCAGGCTGAGGAGATACTCCATCGCCTTCAGGAATCGAGATGGGTGTATCTGATTTGTCTTGTCCCAACTCATGCCTGTTGGGTACCTATGCCTACTCAATTCATAAAGCCTGAGGCAAGAACAGTTGCTCTTCACCCCTGACATGGGGTTTGGTCCATTAGCTAAATAGGTTATTGAAGATCTTCATTAATTAAAGATGCAGATCTGAGATACAGGTTCATTTTTTATTTAACACCTCAGCCACAGGTCCTGACTCAACTGACACACAAGAACCTTTTTCACCCCACAGCATCCTAAATGGAATGCAAGGCATATAACATATTGTAGAAGAGAAGAACCGTGGACAGTGTTCCACTGCACCAGCACTAAACATGAAGGCGCTGTTATCCAGAATCTGCAATGGTTTTCACCATCATTCTAGCCCTCACAGTTACAGAGATCTTGCTGGTTAAAATCGCTGCCACTCTTTCCCAGATTGTGCCCGTTGGCCACTGGTTCCACAGAGACTCTTTTGGGTGACCCAACTGCCAGCATAACAAGCATTGAAAATGCAATAGGTCTCGCCTTTGATTAAGTTAAAGCCATTTGCTTTGCTAATGGTATTGTATAGCAAAGCAAATGGCTTTAACTTAATCAAAGGCGAGACCTATTGCATTTTTAATGCTTGTTTATTTAGGGGTATCGGAAGTGATATCACAAGGTAGTTGACAATGAACCCATTTGACCCCTTGGCTCCTCATCAGAACTTATATCTTCTGCTAAGGGATATGGTGAGGGCAAAGAGTTTTGTTTACGATCTAGTCTTGCCTTAGTGGCTCCTGGGATGGGACAAAGTCAGTGCCTGGGATGCCAAAGGGCTGGTCAGGATAACATTGTGTTCGGGGCATGTGAGCTGCAGAGCTCACACTGTGCATTAGATCGCCATCTGGTGTTGGGCTCGGATGCTTGCACTTTGTTGTTGTCTTCGAAGAAGTCTTTGTAGTCATGTGATAGGTGACTCCTCCTTAGGACAATAGTGCGCATGGGCATCGACTCCATCCTCAGATTGTTTTTTTCCGCCATCGGGTTCGGATGCATTTCGACACTCCGGTTCGAAACTCGTTTTTTTGCAGCGTTTTCCACTTTTCAACGCCTGATATCGACATCTCGACGTCCCTTCCTCGATCTCCTTTCCAGCCGTCGACGCGGGCCGTTGGGCCCATCAACGCCCGTAAGGCCTACTGCCCATGGAAAGGACGCCATTCCGAAAATGCCCCCAATGTGGAGCAAAGTTTCCTCATAGTGACCACCACCAGGTCTGTAATCGGTGCCTCTCACCAGACCATAACGAGGCCACTTGTCCGGCCTGCGCCTCCTTCCGCTCCAAGAAGACAATCCGAGATCGTCGAGCCCGAAGGCACATCATGGCGCACAGGTCCGCTCCGGAACCCGTCAACATCTTCGACGAGGGTCCCGATGTTCCGGAAGAAGACTCCGAAGACCTCGCTATCATCTCCGAGGCAGAGGACTCCGACAGTTCCATCCCTTCAGGGCAGCGTGTGAGTACTACTGCCCCTGCCCCAACCCTCCCTGCAAATTCGAAGGCACCGGTCAGTACTTCGCCTACGGGCCCCAGTCGAGACCGTAAACGTGTTTCGGACGCCCCGCCTTCGGGCTCGGCACCGAACAAGAAAAGAAAGCCTTCTAGTTCCTCGGCACCGACCAAACCACATGTGCCCGTTACACCGGCACCTTCGGCGCCGAAACACAAAGACCACCCGGCGCCGAAATCCAGTTCGGTCCCCAAATCCGCCTCCAAGCACGCGGATCCCTCGGCACCGAAACCGAAGCTACTCGACACACCCCTAAACTAAAGCCGGTCGAGCCTGTAGCTAAACCGAAGGACGCCTCGACGCCTTCTAAAGCAAAGGAACATTTAAAGAAGCCATCACCACGTTCGGAACCGAAAAAGTCGGCGCCGAAAACTAATATTCAAGGAGAGGAACTGTTTACACCGGATCCCATCGATCCTAATCAACACAAACTTTATATCAATCCTAAAACAGGACATATTTCCTCTGTGCCACGTCACAAGCCTGTTCCTCCGAAGAAGAAAGACTCTTCCACTTCCCCTATGCCTCCTTCTTCCCCTATACCTCTCTCTAACACCCCTCCTCTCCACATCCCTATCACACCTCCTCAACCTGCGGATTCTCCCCACATGAGTATGAGGACAACATGGGGTACGGGATGACCCTCATAATTTATATCTGGATCCAGATAATCCACCACAGGATGACTGGGGTTATAATAACCCCCAGACCCTACAGACCTCCCCAGCCCTCCACCTTATCCCACAAACCCATCTCCACCAGATGATCACATAGGTTTTGGGCAACTCATACATAGGGCGGCCGTTTTTCATGGGGTGCATATTCACACCGACCAACCAGAGGAAGATTTTCTTCTAGACACTTTTGAACGGTCTCAAAAACTGTTCAAACTTTGCCCATGATCAAGGGTGTCATTAAACATGCACCTGAAATTTTTAACGACCCGGTCAGAGCCAGGATCCTTAATCCTAGAGTGGATAAAAAGTATAGACCTGCCCCGATGACCCCACCTACATCAAAGGTCAGCTCCCCCTTGACTCACTGGTCGTTTCTAATGCCAGAAAACGCGCCAATTCCCAAACTTCAGGGGATGCTCCGCCCCTGATAAAGAATCCAAATTGTTAGATTCCTCTGGCAAACGCGTAGCTGCGCAAGCCACCAACATCTGGCGCATCGCTAACACCCAAGCTCTACTAGCTAGGTACGACAGGGCACACTACGATCAGCTAGAAACCCTCCTTCAACATCTACCTGATCAATACAAAACACAAGCCACTGACCTCATTCAAGAAGGCAAACTTATTTCAAATGCCTCCATTAAGTGCGCCTTAGACGCAGCCGACACCGCCGCTAGGTCAGTTAACACTAGCGTGCTTATTGGACGACACGCCTGGCTTCGCATTTCAGGTTTTAAGCCAGAAGTCCAGACTACCATACTAAACCAGCCATTTAACCAAAACCAACTATTTGGTCCTGCTGTCGACACAGCACTAGAAAAGATGAAGAAGGATACTGACACTGCCAAATCAATGGGAGCATTGCAGTCCCCGCAGCAACGTGGCTCCTTTCGCCGCTCCTTTTACAGAGGGGGCTCCAGGAATACCACCGCAGACAGTTCCTCTTCCTATCGAACAAACACCCAAACCTCTCCTAATAGAGGATACTTTAAGGGTGGTTACAGAGGCAACAACTCTAAGGGCAGAGGTCGAGGTAATAATAACAACACCCGTACCTCCACCACTCCCAAACAGTGACCTTCCCCCCGACCACAACACCCCTGTCGGGGGAAGGCTATCACAGTTCCTGCCTGTCTGGAACTCCATTACAACAGACAGGTGGGTGAGACAGATTATCCAACATGGCTACTGCCTGCAGCTAACAGCTACCCCCCCACCATACCACCCAGGCAGCGTCCAATGTCCACAGACCATCTTACACTTTTACAACAAGAGGTACTTTCCCTGCTTCAAAAGCACGCCATAGAGCCAGTGCCTCTGCTACAGCAAGGCACAGGGGTTTACTCCCTGTACTTCCTCATTCCCAAAAGGACGGCACTCTCAGGCCTATTTTAGACCTCAGACCTCTCAATCAATACATACACTCAGATCATTTTCACATGATCACTCTCCAACAAGTGCTTCCCTTACTACAACAACAAGACTTCCTTGCCACATTAGACCTCAAGGACGCCTACTTCCACATTCCCATACATCCTGCTCACAGGAAGTATCTAAGGTTCGTTCTCAATGGGCAGCACTACCAGTTCAAAGTACTCCCATTCGGAGTCACCACTGCTCCAAGAGTGTTTACCAAATGCCTTGCAGTAGTAGCAGCGCATCTACGAAGACAACAAATACATGTCTTCCCATACCTGGACGACTGGCTTATCAAAGCCAAATCATTCAACCAGTGTGTCCAACACACTCACCAAACGATACAAACATTACACAACTTGGGGTTCACAATAAACTATACCAAGTCCCACCTTCAGCCCTCCCATGTCCTTCAATATCTGGGAGCTACGATAAACACTTCCACTGCTCTAGCTTACCCCAGCCCAGCCAGGATAGCCAGTATACAAACCCTTGTCCCCAGGTTTCAAATGCAACACTCTCTTCCAGCCAGAGTGTTTATGCAGCTCATCGGCATGATGGCATCCTGCATTTTTCTCGTCCCTCATGCAAAACTTCAAATGCGTCCTCTACAAGAGTGCCTAGCGCGCCAATGGAACCAGGCTCAGGGACATCTTACAGATCTGGTGTTGGTAGACAGCCGCACACATCGCTCTCTGCAGTGGTGGAACACCAACAATTTGTCCAAGGGGCGGCCGTTCCTAGAGCCGGTTCCACAAGTAGTACTAACCACGGACGCATCCCTTACAGGATGGGGAGCACACCTGTTACACCATACAACACAGGGCAAGTGGACCACTCAGCAGAAGCTGTTCCACATCAACCACCTAGAGTTACTAGCCATATTCCTAGCTCTCAAGTCCTTTCAACTCCACGTACAAAACAAAGCTGTCCTGATCCGAACAGACAACATCACAGCTATGTACTATATACAAAAACAGGGGGACACACTCTCCACAACTGTCCCAACTAGCACAGGACATTTGGAGGTGGGCCATTCCACAAAACATATACCTTCTAGCAGAATTCACAATCAGATTGCAGATCTGTTAAGTCGACAGACACAACAGATTCACGAGTGGGAACTACATCCACAAGTTCTTCTACCTTTCTTCCAGATGTGGGGCCAGCCAGACTTAGATCTGTTCGCCACACACCAAAACGCCAAATGCCCAACCTTCGCCGCCAGGCTTCCACACCCGCAGTCCAAGGGCAATGCGATATGGATGAACTGATCCGGCAGATTTGTGTACGCTTTTCCACCGCTCCCACTCATCCCACTTGTAGTACGCAAGCTTCGACAACAGTCTCTCAAAATGATACTAGTAGCCCCTACATGGGCACGCCAACCGTGGTTCACCACACTACTGGAGCTATCAGTAGTCCCATACCAAAGACTACACCTCTCCCCAACAATGCTAACGCAGAGCCATGGAGAGATAATGCACCCAGATCCATCTCAGCTGAACCTTGCAATTTGGCTCCTGAAGTCCTAGAATTCGGTTACCTTAACCTACCCCCAGACTGCATGGACGTTATAAAAGAAGCTAGACGCCCAACTACCAGAGCCTGCTATGCAGCTAAATGGAAAAGATTAGCTATTTACTGCACTAATAATAACATCCAACCATTACAAGCCTCTACGCAAAACATCATTTGCTATTTGCTACATTTGCAAAGATGTAGTCTTGCATACTCATCCATACGTCTGCACCTCGCAGCCCTTGCTGCTTACTTGCAAAACAGGCAACACTTATCACTATTCAAAGTTCCCGCCATTAAAGCCTTCATGGAAGGCCTTAAGCGGATCATACCTCCCAGATTACCACCTTCCCCAGTGTGGAATCTTAATATAGTACTTACCAGGCTCATGGGTCCACCTTTCGAACCCTTACATAAATGTGAACTTCAATTCCTTACATGGAAAGTTGCGTTTCTAATTGCAATCACTTCTCTAAGGAGAGTCAGTGAACTACAAGCTCTAACTATACAAGAGCCTTTCTTACAAATACATCATAAAAAGGTAGTTCTCAGAACAAACCCAAAATTCCTTCCCAAAGTCATTTCGCCTTTCCACCTTAACCAATCAGTAGAACTACCTGTGTTCTTCCAAAACCCAGATTCCGTGGCAGAAAGAGCTCTCCACACCCTAGATGTCAAAAGAGCCCTTATGTATTACATTGACAGAACCAAATCCTTTCGCAAAACCAAACAATTGTTTGTGGCTTTCTCTCCACCACACAAAGGTAATCCCATCTCAAAAGCCGGGGTTGCAAGGTGGATTGTTAAATGTATCCAAATCTGCTACCAAAAAGCCAAACGCACATTATCAGTTCCCCCTAGAGCGCACTCAACACGCAAACTAGGGGCATCCATGGCATTCTTAGGGAACATTCCCTAGAAGACATATGTAAGGCAGCCACATGGTCTACAACACACACCTTCACTAAACACTATTGTGTTGATGTGCAAGCCAAGCAACAAGCTTCCGTGGGCCAAGCTGTCCTTAAAACCCTTTTTCAAACTACTGCAACACATACAGGTGACCACCGCTAGGGGAGATACTGCTGTACAGTCTATGCACAGTGTGAGCTCTGCAGCTCACATGCCCCGAACGGAAAATGCTACTTACCAGTATGCATCTGTTCTTGGCATGTAGAGCTGCAGATCCTCACACGCCCACCCACCTCCCGGGACCTGTATGTGCTCCAGTCCTATCTTAATTAGATACACACACATGGACATCTCTTTTCTTTTCTACTAACTCCATCACTCCCCAATATGGCGAAAAACAATCTGAGGATGGAGTCGATGCCCATGCGCACTATTGTCCTAAGGAGGAGTCACCTATCACATGACTACAAAGACTTCTTCGAAGACAACAACAAAGTGCAAGCATCCGAGCCCAACACCAGATGGCGATCTAATGCACAGTGTGAGGATCTGCAGCTCTACATGTCAAGAACAGATGCATACTGGTAAGTAGCATTTTCCCTACCCCTGACTGTCACTAATGAAGGTCACGATATTCGGGCAACGAATGGGAGGAATGCAGCTCGTGCCCCGCGAGTCCTTTTGAAGGCGCGCGTGAAGTCCTGTTAGCGGCACCGTCGCCGATCCCACGCCGACAGGGCCCAACCCTGCCTGAGGAGAGACTGGCCTATTGACACTGCCAGCCCAGTGCACGCATGCGGAAATGAGGAACTGGTCACCTCTTTAACCCTTTAGGGATGTGCCCCATCATGGACGGGCGCCCACCTGGGGCAAAAAGTACATAAGTCACATAAATGCATAAAATACAACATATAAAATCGCCCCTTCTCATTTCTGCAGCTGTTCTTGCGTTTACAATTTCTGTAGGATGGACGCGGCTTAAGGGAAAGCCCCTGGTGTCCCCGCTGAGCTCGCCTCGTAATCAATACGAGTGATGTGGTAATCAACATTGTAAAGGCCTCCCACCCACAAGCTCCAACAGTACAGCGTCCCCCATAGCTGAAAGTATTTGTATTGTGTAAAACTGCGGTGCGTGGAGGGAGGTGGGGGCGGGGTGTTTACAGAGAGATAATTAGTGTTTGAAGTTCCTCTACATGTTGGGGAGTGGAGATGGGATGCACCGGATAGTGCTGATGCCCCCCCCCCTTAAAAATGGAAACGTGTTTCATATTTGGGAAATGGTCTGTTCCACGGTATAGAAGTGCTTTATACGGTAAAACAGCGCGAAGTGAAAACCCCTCCATTCCATAGCAGAGCTGCTTCACATCCACTGTATGAGGAGCCGTATTACAGGTTGCTGCGCCACGTAAGACAGACGTTCTCCTTCACAGTACGCAGAGACACGTCATCGTGAATAGTCGCTCTGGGCCTCTTTCTGTGTATTTTATATTTATATCAACAGTGCACTTCCACACTGGCATTTACACTGAGTGGCCAGTGCAAAATCAACACTTGCACTGACTAGCCTTTGAAAAAGTCAATTGCGTTAACTTACCAGTTAAAAAACAGATGCTGTTGTGAAAATGAAATAGCTGATTGTACATCGCTCAAGGCAAATGCCGGCTGTGTACTAATATTTGATCCATCTTTTAAATTACATTTAGTGCACACTGCTCCGCATGTGCTGCTGTCGGGCAAATCTGCAGTGCACCTGTGCAAAGGGCATGTACCGCGGCCCAGTCACTCTTCCCATTATAGGGTCGACGGTAGCGGCACTTGTTGAGAGTACCAATACATACGGAGCTGCGCTATATGTTCATGTGAGGGGATTTTTCCATTCCTGCACGATGCAGTATGCATCACGAGAGAGGAAGTGTAGGCAGGATGGCGGCCATGCGTTACTGCTCACCTGTGGGATCTGTCTCACAGAAGCTCGGCGGCACAGCTGCGTCAAACCACATCTGAGAGCCCGTGAGTACGTCTTCCACGCTGGTCAGTGCCCCATCATAGACTTTATAATAGTTACAAGCCGTACTATCATTACCGCCTAGAGTTCATTCACTTGTCACAATGAGCTGTATAAACGGTCATATTAAGCTACCCGACCAATATCAACCCCTAGCAAATAAAGTTGCTCTCAGTCTGGCCTCTGCTCTAAGTTTACTCTTCTCATGTAACCTGTCCCATACGCTTTGTAAATAAAGTATATCGCTTGCAGCATTCTGAAGCAGCCCTGTGCATTCGGAGCTTTATAAGACAAAATACGTGCTGCTATCAATAACAACAATAATACAGCTTGTTCCACATAGTGCTTCATATCGCACCTTTGCCGCTTCTACGCGCTGCGAACACGTTTACACGGCAGGCGTCCATACAGTTAAACGCATGTTTTAGTAGATTTGTCTGTGTGGAAGACCAAAATGCTGTACTCTTTAGTCTCAGTTGTATGTATATGATCTTAATCTCGTACGTTTCGCCTAGATATTGCCCTTGCTTTGAGTTGGCTCTACAAAAAAACATACCCTCAACTTAGTCGCTGACTTTATACCTTTATATAATGCACACACCATCCCACCACGCAGTTTACTTTTATGTAGGACTCTGCCTCCCAGTGGCTAGATCCGGTGCATAACATTTTTTAATTACACTTTAAAGAGGACATAGTTATTTTAACCGTTCTTTTGCATACATGTTACCCCGCAAGCCGCGCTAGTGACCATTTCTGGTTTAGTCACTGAATCCCTGCCCTCCCTCACAAGAAGTGTCACAGCGCAGGACAGAAGTTCGGGGACTTTGTCCGCTACCGAGAAAGCTTTCGGCGGGTTATTCCACGAGCTCGGTATGTTGGAGTGGGGAAACAAAGTCACCGTACCTCATAACCGCTCCTCATCCAGTAAGCACGCCGTACATCAAGTCACACAGGTTATGTATATCAATCGTAAGACTAAGAGCCCGTGAGTACGTCTTCCACGCTGGTCAGTGCCCCGTCATAGACTTCATAATAGTTACAAGCCGTATTATCATTAGCGCCTAGAGTTCATTCACTTGTCACAATGAGCTGTATAAACGGTCATATTAAGCTACACGACCAATATCAACCCCTAGCAAATAAAGTTGCTCTCAGTCTGGCCTGTGCTCTAAGTTTACTCTTCTCATGTAACATGTCCCATACGCTTTGTAAACAAGCGCGGTCCCGAAAGTGAAAGAGGACCGCGCTGCAGCCGGAGCATGGGGATCTCTTGTCTTTATGGGGCCATGTGTTTAAACACATGGCCCCATAAAGATAAGAAAGTGCTTCACGACAGCCGTGAAGCAGGCGACCCAGTACGGATCGCAAGCCAAAGGGCGGCAACCAAAAACCCTCATTCCCAATGGCAGGCCACCGTTTAGCATAAACGGTGACGCCGGCCAATGGAAATGAGGGGCGGGGCTTAAAGCCCTTTTCTAAAAGTACTCATCAGCAATAAATCTCGCCGAGCGAGCTGCGCAGCAACGCTAGGCGAGACCTAAAAACTGTAATGCAGCCATTATATTTCTAATTATATGCTTCTGCACCAGAAACCCATCTGTGCAACATAGTGGGGACTGACCCACTATTTTGTCAACTGTCTTAATCAGAAAGATAGGGCCTAGTTGGGCCACAGCTGTACTCTGAACTCCAGTGGGCACAACTGTATCCTCTAACTGGCCTTTGGGTCACCCAGAACATGACCAGGACCACTTGAAACATGTCTTATGGGTGGCAGTCGTTTATTTTGGGGTGGTGGATTTTTGCTTTTTAGGTGTCCCTTGTTTTATTTCAAAAGTGCTATGATGCGGTCAGCATCGACTGTGTCAAAGGGCTTTTTTCCTTTTTTTTTTTACACTTTAAGCCATGATGCACTGAAGCTTAACTGCTGTGCAACGTGTAAAAACAAAAAAAATTAACAAAGCCAATACATTTTGCATAGGTGAAACCTATTAGCTTTTCCAGTGCTTGATACAAAAATATTTCTTAAATCATGTTCCTGAATGCGTGGATTTGAGGCAGCGTACGGACAGATGGCCTAGAGAAGTTGTTTCACCCTGCACTATTCATTTTTTCTGGTCTGCCTTACATTTTTATCCAGTGAAATAGAGGATATGTAGGCCCACCGCAGCTGCTCCACATTTGACAGGCATTCAACAAGAGCTTACACTCTGCTTACATGGCGCAGACCCAAAGTATTCATATTAGTGAGGTTGAGATTTTTTAGGATATGGCACGAAGTATAAAGAGAAAGCAAATGTGGCTCCAGGTACAACACCAAGTGAACAGTGAGTCAAATGCACATCTAGATTCCTCACAGTAGCGCAAATCCCACTGATTGGCAATAGTCTAAGACCTTGAAGCCTAGTCTGAATCACCTCACAGCCCATAAAATTCAATGAGAGTCTAGATCTATGCGCAGAGGCTTATTAGATATGCCTCACATGTGGCGCCCCAGTTCCGGCACTGTGTGTAAGCCTCATGTCTTCAACAACAGCCTTACTCATTGAGTGTAATGCTCATATTGGAACTTTATTATCTGCATAAAGAGAAGCGGTGAGGGAAGTGTTGTATGCTGCTCGTGACTGCTGATGTGTGAATGGTATGTAAATAAATGCGTGATTGAGGTTCTTCAGGAAATCACTCAAGGAACCACTTCAAAACTTTTTTTATTATGAACATTAAGCACATTCTTTTTTGTTACCAATGCCTAAGTCAGTTAGTGTGATTTCCCTTAAAAGGATACATTTTCTTAAACTCTGTTAGCCGCTATATAAATACATTTTAAACTTGCAGCTTGAAGTGTTTTCTCATCCCTGTGTTGTGTGCTTAGACATCACCGTGAGCCGGCAGCGCGCAAACACACTTGGCCCCAAGGCACCGGCCCTTCCCCTGCACATAACCCCAGCAATTAATGTTGCTTCAGAGTTAGAAATGATTTGAAGCACAGCCAGGGGAAAACAGAACGGTGTAACCGCATAATCAGCAATCTGAAAATGGCAGCAAGGCAAAGGGGTCTGGGGGGGATGGGCAAGAATTGAGGAGAGCGAGGACGCAATAGCGAGTGGGGAGAGGGTGCCAAGAACAATGTGAGAATCAGCAATCTGAAAACTGCAGCAAGGCAGGAGAAGTTGGGGGGCGTGCAAGCAATGAGGAGAGATGGAAGGATGCATTAGCGAGTGGGGGTGCCAGTAACGATGTGGGAAGAGCGCCGGGGAGGAGAGGAGACGACCTGCAGATGCACTTGTATGAAGTGCTAGACAGCAGATTAAAAAAAAAGTATCTTCCAGTGGAAGGGCACTAGCCAGTGACCGGAAACTGTACTTGGGCCATGCTCCACGACATGGACAGGCAAAGCAGGAAGACGTGCAAAGTGAAAGCAGATGACGTGCTGACCAGTCAGAAGCATGTAAATTAGAGCAATGTTGGAATCAACGAATGGTAAGTATTGGGTGAGTTCTAAGCCCCTTTTAAGATTTTTTTTTAAAACGAGATTTTGCAAGCACAGCGCAAGCAAAACCTACAAAGGGAACTCAGCACATGGCCCATCTGAGCCGTCTTGGTTGGCAACCTGAATCCATATACCTTTGGGTGCCATCAGGCTCAAGTATGCAGCAGTGCAGGTGATACCTCATCCAGAAGGGTGTTTAGTTTCAGGTTAATTTCATTCAGCAGGCCGGATTAAAAGCATACCTTTTTAATGCTAATTATCTTGTTTTTTCTCTTTTGAAATCCTCTTGGACACTTCAGGATCCAGTCACTAGATAAAAAAGCATGTGGTCTGTGTAGGAAACTGGCTCTGTATATACTATACCAAAATGAAGTATAGTGTGCTCAGAGTCCAGTGGAACCCCAAAGGTAGGCAGAGGTAAAAGTAGATAGCACCTTACTCTCTATTTGTGGTAGTGTGGGCGAGCAGTAAGGCTTTATCAAAGGGTAGTGTTAAGCATTTGTTGTACACACTCAGGCAGCAAATGATGTCACACACTCAAAGACTGAACTCAGACCAATTTGTTTGTATCAAAAATATTATTTGGTTATTTTATTTCTTAGAACCAAGCCAAGCCTGCTGCAGGTAAGTGAAATAATACTTTGCAAAATCTTATGCAATGATTTACAGTTGAATGCAGGTTCAAATGCAGTTGGTTGAGTTACAGGTAAGTCAACAGTTCGAAATTACTTTTCACTTACTTTACAGATTACTATGTACTTTACTTTTTAGATTACTTTTCAGATTACTTTTGCTAATCAGTGTGATATGCCTAGATATCACACTGAGACATCTCCTAGACAAAAGGTAAGTAATTCACTTTTAGTACATGTGCAGTTTTTCAATGTTCCATACAAACCAACTCCAAACTGAACAATTTTCAAGGAAAAACAGTCAATGTATTCCTATGGAGAAAAAAAAAGTTAACGGTTTGCAGGTAAGTACTTATTTGTGGGAGTTGGTATTCTGGGGTTAGAACCAGGGTTCCCCCAGGGTCGAGGATGCACTCTCACAACACCCTCAGCGGCACTAGGGCGGCCGGGTACAGAGTGCTGAGGCCCATTGTTATCCAATGGGGGATAGGGAGCCTCCGGTTGGTGGCTGCTCACAAGCAGGCCACATGGTTGTGGGAGCAAAGCTCCTGGTGTTAGGCTCAGGGCAAAGGAGGATCCAAAGTACACCCGCAGCGGCGGCTGGGTGCAGGTTGCTGTTTTGGCGTCGGGTGCTGTGTTGTTTTCAATGGGGATTCTCCGGTTGCAACAAAGACTGCAGGCTCGGGACGAAGATCTTCTGGATGCGACCATCGGTTAAAGAGGTAAGTGGGGATGCTGGGACACCGTCGGTTGGGCCACCCAAGGCCATGAGATGTCGGGTGCAGGGGTGTCTTTAGGCGTCAGGTTTTCTTACCAGCTCCGGTCGTGGGGGCCCTCCAGAAAGAGACTGCAGGCGTCGTTTGGAGAGTCAAGGCAGGTCAGAGATCACCAGAGCACAGGTCAGGATCGCAGGGAGACCTCCTCGTGGTGTTGGGCTACTCGAATTCGGGCCGTAGGCGTCGGGTGCAGAGTGGTGCAGACTCGGGGTTTTGGCTGGAGCCAGAGTCTGTTGGTGAGCAAATCCGGTGCTTACGGGAGAGAAAGTCTTGGGTCTGGAAGGCAGGGCAGGTCCTTCGGGTTCTTGAGGCTACTGGCTGCAGGACACACTGGGATTTCGCTGGAGCAGGTTCGAAGTTGGGACAGGCCGGTAGGGTTGGGTCCAAGTCAGTGGGCGTCCTCCTCTTCTTCGCTTCAGCACGGCTTCTTCGGTCCTTCTTCTTTTCTTCTTGGTCGGTTCTTGTCTGAGGAGGCCAGGTTCAGGGGTGCCCCTAAATACTAGAATCTGAAAGAGACACGTTAGTGACAGATTCCTTACCTTAGAATATCCCCAGGCGTCAGGCTGGATCCGGAAAGTTTTTTGCGTAGCAGTACCCTTTGCGCGTCGGTAGGCGGCGTCGTGCGGCTCCGCGTCCGTCGTCGGCGTCGTGATCGCCGGGATGACGTCGCGGGCAGTACTTAGGCGCCGCCCCTGCGCGCTGACGTCAGTTCTTCTTTTTCCACGCCAGCAAGCGCAGATCCGGGAAGAGCAGTGCCCTGGTCATTTTTTGACCATACTGTTTGGTAAATTTTTCACTGTTTTTCTCAATCGACTTCAAGGTGTCGTAGGGATGCCCGGGTTTAAACGTTGCGGCGCCTGTGCTCGGATGATGTCCGTCACCGACCCGCATTGGGAGTGTCTCTTCTGCCTCGGCCGAGGCCACGACACGGAGTCTTGTACCGACTGCCAGGCCCTCAACCCGAAAGCTTTGCGAGAGCGGTCTCGAAAGCTCCTCGAGGCCCGGCATTCGGCTCCGCGGAAGCCCCGGTCGTGTGAGAGGTCCAGGGGTCGATCGCGGAGTCCACACCGGTCGTCGGCATCGAAGTCTTCTTCGTCCGGTAAGTCGAAACACAAAAAGTCCAAAAGCATCATCGCTCTAGGACTTCGCCTCGCCGGTCTCGCGACTCGGCTGAGGCCCCTCCCGGCACCGTCCCCGCGGCCCCGGACATGCCTGTGGAGTCGCCCCCGCAATACCCGCCCTATCCGGGTTCGGGGCGGATCCGGCCCAAGTGCAGGAATTCCTGTCGGCCATGGCCCGCCTCTTCGGGCCTCCAGGTCCCTCCGGTGCGCCTTCGGGCCCCGCGGGCCCTGATGGGGTTGCTCCGGCGTCGCCGACGGCTCCGGCCCCGGCGCCGCACGTGCCTCCAGCCTCGATCCCGGCTTCGGCCCCGGCCTCGATCCCGGCTCCGCAACCCCCATCGACGCCGGTCAACCTAACGACACCTCCGCCGGCGCCGATGTCTCCGGTGCCGTTCTCGACGCCGCCTGGGGCTCCGGGCGGCGTCGTTCCCCAGTTCCTTCCGGCTCCGGACATGGACCCGGACCGACGTCGCTCGACGCCGGTTCCGGCGCCGATGAGACCTTGGGTCCCAAATGTCCCTCCTCCCCCTTATTTTGAACCTGAGGAGGACCAGGAGGACTGGGAGGGGTCTGATGACCCTCTGACACAACAGTGTCAGTACGATGAGGACTGGACAGAGGGTCTAGGGGATGCCAGTGGTCTAGATACTTCCCCTGACACTGGCATGCTGTCTCCTCCCGTGGCTACGGAGGAGGGAGCCAATTTTGCAACGGTGTTGCGTAGGGCGGCTGGAGCCTTACATCTCCAACTCCCTGCTGTGGCGGTCAAGGTTAATCTCTTGACAGAGGTGCTTCAGCCGGCAGCCTTCTCTACGGAGACTGTGCTGCCGTTTAACGACGCCCTCACTGACGTTCTTTTGGGCGCCTGGTCCAAGCCCAACACAGGGGCTCCTGTGGATAGGAACGTGTCCCGACGCCATTGCCCAGCTCCGGGCGACCCCCTGTTTCTCTCTGTCCACCCCACCCCTGAGAGCTTGGTTGTCCAAGCCTCCGCTTCCCAAACCGCCTTCCCTACCGCCCCTCCGGATAGGGAATCCAAACGCCTGGATCAATTTGAGAAGAAGGGTTTTTCTTCCTCCAGTGCTGGCTTGCGGTCCATCAACACCGCTTGCCTTTTGGGCCGATATACCCACTCCTTGTGGGATTCGGTGGCGAATGTTTTGCCCCAGTGTTCTGAGGAGGTCCAGACACTGCTATCCCGCGCCATTGCGGAAGGAAGGGATGCGGCCAAATACACAATACGATGTGGCCTTGATACCGTCGACTCGCTGGGCAGGTCTATTGCAACGACGGTGGCGCTACGACACCACGCCTGGCTGAGAACCACTGGTTTTTCAGGGGATGTCCAGAATACTCTCATGGACATGCCCTTTGATGGAGTCGGTCTTTTGGGTCCAAAGCAGACCATGCGTTGGAGCGCTTTAAGGACTCACGGGCTACTGCAAAGTCCCTGGGCCTTTCTGCTACACGCCCTCCGCTGACTTCTGCTTTTCGCCCCTATCGTGGCCACGGTAGGGGCGCCCCTTCACGTCAGCAGCCCAGCCACCGGCCCGCGCAGCAGGCGTCTTCGCGTGGCCGAGGACGTGGATTCCGCCGTGGCGGATCGGGCAACCAGCGTGCGGGTCAGGCCACCACCTCCAACCCGTCCGCGGCCTCCAAACCCTCCTAGTCCCTCCTTTCAGGTGCACAGCACGCCAGTAGGGGGCAGGGTCCGCCATCACCTTCCCCACTGGCGTACCATCACCTCGGACAGGTGGGTCTTGGACATTGTCCGAAGGGCTACTCCCTCCCCTTCGAGTCCACCCCCCAGCCATGCCACCTCAATTCCACCGCATGTCAGGGGATCACTTGGTACTTCTGCAGAAGGAAGTCACGGCCCTCTTGGCCAAGAGGGCCATCGAGCATGTTCCGACCCCAGAAGTAGGGCGTGGTTGCTACTCCCACTACTTCCTGGTGCCCAAAAGGACAAGGAGGACATGCGTCCTATCTTGGACCTCCGGAACGTCAATCGCTTCCTCCGGAAGGAGAAGTTCAAGATGCTCACCCTAGCTCAGGTCTTGACTGCCCTCGACCCTGGAGACTGGTTGGTAGCGTTGGACTTGCAGGACGCATATTTCCACATCCCCGTCCTGCCGGCCCACCGGCGTTACCTTCGGTTCACGGTAGGCCTCGAGCATTTTCAGTTCACCGTGCTCCCCTTTGGCCTTACCAGTGCCCCTCGGGTGTTCACGAAAGTGATGGCGGTGGTCGCAGCTCATCTGCGCCGGGCAGGGGTTTCAGTCTTCCCCTACCTCGACGACTGGCTGCTGAAGGCGGGCTCGTCCCAGGCAGTCGTCTCCCACCTCCAGACTACGGCCGAACTCCTGCACTTGCTGGGGTTCTCCATCAATGTGCCGAAGTCGCATCTGATTCCTTCTCCACAGCTCCTTTTCATCGGAGCAGTTCTGGACACGACGCAGTTTCGGGCCTATCCTCCCGAACGGCGAGTCCGGGATATTCAGGCTATGATTCCGATCTTTCAGCCTTTATCCTGGGTTTCGGTACGGATGACCCTGAGGCTGCTGGGCCTCATGGCCTCCTGCATCCTGCTGGTCAATCATGCCAGATGGCATATGCGGGCTCTGCAGTGGGACCTGAAGTTCCAGTGGGCGCAGCACCAGGGCAACCTGTCCGATCACGTCCAGATCTCGGAGGGGACTGCAAAACAGTTGCAGTGGTGGCTCTCGAACCGGCAATGGGTCATGGGCAGATCCCTCTCCCTTCCCCAGCCAGAGCACACAGTTGTGACGGACGCGTCCCTTCTGGGATGGGGCGGTCACATGGGAGAGGCGGAGATCAGAGGCCTCTGGTCTCCGGGCGGAGTCCCGGCTCCATATCAACATTCTGGAGCTCCGGGCGATTCGACTTGCACTCAAGGCATTCCTTCCCTCTGTCAAAGGGAAGGTAGTGCAGGTGTTCACAGACAACACCACCGCCATGTGGTACTGCAACAAACAAGGCGGGGTGGGGTCGTGGACCCTTTGTCAGGAGGCTCTGCGCCTCTGGACATGGCTGGAACATCAGGGCATGTTCCTGATGGTTCAACACCTGGCAGGTTCCCTGAACGCCAGGGCGGACGAACCTCAGCCGCAGGTGCATGATGGATCACGAATGGCGTCTTCACTCGGAAGTGGCGCAAGGACTCTTTCTACAGTGGGGAGAGCCTTGGTTAGATCTATTCGCCACCGAAGAGAACGCGCAATGTCATCAGTTCTGCGCGTTGGAATTTCCAAGGCGGCACTCGCTCGGCGCCGCTTTTCGTCACGAGTGGAGTTGCGGTCTATTGTACGCCTTTCCGCCTATACCACTTCTACCCAGAGTGTTGAAGAAGATTCGGCACGACCGGGCCCAAGTCATTCTTGTGGCTCCGGACTGGGCTCGAAGAGTTTGGTATCCCGAGCTACTCAATATGAGCGTAGATCCCCGATCCGTCTGCCTCTTCGGGAGGATCTTCTGTCGCAGCAGCAGGGGACGGTCCTCCACCCGAACCTGTCCAGTCTACACCTGCTTGCGTGGAGATTGAGCGGCGGCAGTTGATTCCTTTCGACTTGCCTCCCGAAGTTTGTGATGTGATTCTGGCAGCCAGGCGTCCCTCCACTAAGGTGGTATACGCCTGCAGGTGGAACAAATTTGTGGCATGGTGCACAGCAAAGGCTGTGAATCCCCTTTCTGCCCCTCTTTCTGAGGTCCTTCTGTTCCTTCTCTCTCTGGCCCAACAGGGTTCTGCCCTGGGTACCATCAAGGGTTATCTTTGTGCTATCTCGGCCTTCCTCAGGCTCCCTGATCAGCCCTCCCTTTTCAAGTCCCCTGTTGTTAACAGGTTCTTAAAAGGCATTACTCACCTCTTCCCTCCTGTTCCGTTTGTGATGCCTCAGTGGGACTTGAACTTGGTTCTTACCTTTTTAATGTGCGCTCCCTTTGAGCCTCTACATAACTGTCCTCTTCGTCTTCTGACTCTGAAGACAGCCTTTCTGGTGGCCATCACCTCCGCTCGGCGGGTGAGTGAGCTCCAGGCTCTATCTTGCAAACCTCCCTTTCTGTCTGTTCATCCAGACAAGGTTGTTCTTCGGACGCGTCCGTCCTTCTTGCCAAAGGTGGTTACTGCTTTCCACATTGGGCAGACCATCACTTTGCCCACCTTCTTTCCGCCTCCGCATCCTTCCAGAGAGGAAGAGAGGCTCCACCGTCTGGACCCAAAACGTGCGCTCTCCTTCTATATTGACCGCACAAAACACTTCCGGGTGGATGACCAGCTCTTTGTTGGCTACGTGGGCGCCAAAAAGGTCGGGCGGTGCACAAGAGGACCATCTCCCGCTGGGTTACCTTGTGCATCAAGACCTGCTATTCTTTGGCTAAAAGGAGCCTCCTGTTGGGCTGCGTGCCCATTCCACCAGGGCAACGGCTGCTACCACGGCCTTGGGCCGCGGAGTTCCGCTGCCGGTTATCTGTCAGGCAGCTACGTGGGCCTCGCTGCACACGTTTACGAAGCATTACTGCCTTGATAGTCAGGTCCGGAGGGACGGCTTCTTTGGCCGTTCTGTCCTCCAGGACTTCCTTGTCTGATCTTGGTTCGCAGACCCACCACCGGGGTTGGTATTGCTGGGGTATCTATTCTAAGGTAAGGAATCTGTCACTAACGTGTCTCTTTCAGATGCACAAGTTACTAACTTGTGTAATGATATATCTGTAAGAGACAGTAGTTAGTGACAGATTCCTTACCGCCCCACCCATCCTCCCCGTTCTGCGAACTGATTTCTAGGGTTAAGGACATCCCTTTCAGGGCCCTAGTATTTTTCAGACACCTATGTCAGCTTCTTGCATGGCTCTGCGTTCCTGGCGCGGAAAGTCGTGTACAGAACTGACGTCAGCGCGCAGGGGCGGCGCCTAAGTACTGCCCGCGACGTCATCCCGGCGATCACGACGCCGACGACGGACGCGGAGCCGCACGACGCCGCCTACCGACGCGCAAGGGTACTGCTACGCAAAAAACTTTCCGGATCCAGCCTGACGCCTGGGGATATTCTAAGGTAAGGAATCTGTCACTAACTACTGTCTCTTACAGATATATCGTTACACAAGTTAGTAACTTGTGCTTTAGGGGCGTTACAGGTAAGTAAACGTCAGGACCAATGGGTCCCTTCCTTGGGGTGGGTACAACACCTATTATGCCACCCTCCAGTGGGAGGGGGCATATGCCTGTCTCTGGTTGTCTGGGTCCCCCCATCTGCAAGATGGCGGGGACTGAGAGTTGTTCTTCACCTCGCCTCCCCCACCTGAGTGATGGGATTGGCAAAGGTGGGCACACCTCCCTTCCTCACTTGGTTTTCCCGCCGATTCTCCCGCCCAAAGTGGGGGTCAGAACCGGTGGGAGCCAGTTGCTGGAAGCAGCAAAGGGCTGGGGTAGCTCACAAAGGCGGCAAGCCTTTGAAGCTTCCCCTTCATGGACCCTGCCCATCCTGGGGGGAGGAGGCTTGGCACCTCGTCCCAGGATGTGCATTGTTTCAGACCCCCGAGAGGAGCAGGCTCTCGACCCAGGGGTCCAGAAACATGTCTGGTGGTGGCAGCTGGCGAGCAGCCACTCAGCCAGGACACTAGTGTTAGGTCGTTTTTCAGGGGGCATCTCTAAGATGCCCTCTGTGTGCATTTTTCATTAAATCCCACACTGGCATCAGTGTGGGTTAATGTGCTGAGAAGTTTGATACCAAACTTCCCAGTTTTCAGTAAAGCCGTTATGGTGCTGTGGAGTTCGTAATGACAAACTCCCAGTACCATATACTCTTAATGGCATTACTGCACTTACAATGTCTAAGAATTGGTCTAGATGCTGCAGGGGTACAGGGCTCATGTACCTATACCCTCACCACTGGTATAGTGCACCCAGCTAGAGGGGTGGCTGACCTTTGCCAGGACAGTGGGTTGTAGGCATGGCACACAGGGATGTGTTGCCAAAAGCGTCAGGTCTGGGAACCCAATCCCTGGCTGATGGGTGCACTTCAACTTGAAACAAATTAGTTTCTCTTCTGATTATATGTGACTTTCTGATCCCAAAAGAACACTTTGAATCCATTTCATCAACTCAAATCATGAATTTAATTTTCTTCATCGGTTCATAGACCCTGTTGACCGTGGTCATATTGCCAATGTAGTTTACTCGTAACATTCACACTAATGACACATAAATAATGTAGCATGACAGAACTCGCGAGTTTCTCATTATGCTTTCTCATCATGTTTAGGATGACATGTAAAATTTGCAGGTTTATTATTTCGGCTGAACTGGCTCTTGTTTCATTTCGTTTGTAGAGACCCCTGAGGAAGGGTCATTTTAGACCCGAAATGCATTGGGTTTGACGAGTTACTGGATTGCAATATATTATACAAAGAAGGATGTATTTTGAATGATGAAGAAAATTAAATTCATGATTTGAGTTGATGAAATGGATTCAAAGTGTTCTTTTTGGGATCAGAAAGTCACATATAATCAGAAGAGAAACTAATTTGTTTCAAGTTGAAGTACACCCATCAGCCAGGGATTGGGTTCCCAGACCTGGCGCTTTTGGCAATTGATGTATGTGAGCACTGACAGACCCAGTGCTAGTGATGGTGTAGCACACCCAAAAAGTTTTGTTATAGAAAATTCAGCATAAAAAAGAATTAAAAGAGTGCACGGCGATACATATACTGTCTAACACAGGGATGTGTGCCATGTCGACTCTTCACTTTGTTCTGCACCAAAATACGCAGCCTGCAATGGCAGTGTGTGTGTGTGTAAAGGTACAGGCCCTTTAAGGGTGGCGCAATAAGTGCTGAAGCCCTTAGGGGCCTTCCCTGGCCACAGTGTCCTTGGTACCTATGGTACAATTTGCAAGGGACTGACCTGTGGCCAAAGAGTGCCAATTGGGTCTTGTCTCGATGCAGTTTTAGGGAAAGAACATGGGCCCTGGGTACCTGGTTGGCAGGAACCCAGGCACACTCAGTCAAAGTACATCAACAGTTTGGCAAAACGTGGGGGTGACCATGCAAAAAGAGGGCACTTTCTCACAGTCTGTGACTGAGAGCAAGCTCAAACTATTGGCAATGGAAGCATTTTTGTTTTCTATCATGAGCTCTCTCTCCTCAGTTTTCTATTCCCATCTATAGTTGCTTGCTGTGACTAGGGCAATGCTACATTTTCCTTTTGCTAGTTTCATTGTGTCAAAATTCTGACCTAATTGTTATTTGCAGAGTCACAACCTCTTAAACAATATGCCACCAAGCATGTTGCATTTTTGTAATTGATCAACTAGTCCTTTGAGTCTCCAAAGGGGAAGTTGAAGACACCAAACAAGTTGTAATGGAAGGAACAGAAAGATTGTATACTAATATTTGCTTGTTGAAAAACAGTTTTTCATTGTTGATGTGGCATGTTGAACTCTGGTACACATAAGAATTGAGTATTTTTTAAAACTGTCCCTCATCTTTACCTTTGATTTTGAATTGTACCTTCATTTATTTCTAGCCTCATTATGTTCCGGACAACTACAAACGTAATGGTGGAAGGTGAGTTGCATTAAGGGGTTTAGTTAATGCCACTATATTCTTTATTCAACAGAAAAATAATAGCATGCAAATGAAATTAACTTTCCATATTCTCCAAATGTTTCAAAAGATGTAACATCCTCACTTTCTCTTGCAAAATATAGAGTTGACCTTTGATATATATTAAGTGACAAATCACCACAGATTCTATTGTGACAACATATGCATAGTTTTGTTTTTTCATGCCATAGATCTGGAAAAATAGTTTGGCTGCATAAAGAAGACATTTCCAGTTCATTTCTAAACCATCATACACCCAATTAGAACATTTCAACATTATACAAATAACTGAAGTCCAGAGAATTACGACAAAGGCTGCTAGAATTGGAAGATTGTCACGTTTCCTGAAAGAAAATATCCAGACTTTACAACTGTACCGCACTAGCCATAAAATAATATGCTACAGTCTGCTTCCATTTTCACTTCTGGTCATGCCACACAGTGTTTAAATCATCTGCCTAACCTCCTATCCCTCGGCTGACGACAACTGTGCAACCATTCAGTAATCTGGAAAAGGCTAAACTGCATAATTTGGTGTCTTTAGTTCAAGGCTGTCAAACATTGATGCAGGATTGTCAAAATACCCACAACAGTTAAATGTACACGTTATTCCAAATGAGATTCATTTACATATTCAGTGGCTATCCTCAGTGTTTTGAATGATGGTGGCCCTTGTTGGCCAGAATAAGACACCACTACTTGAATTCATCTTTTGGAGGGAGATAGAGGTTAGTGAATGTTTTAATATATAAACTATTCCCTCTGCAGATCATTTTAAATAACCCATAGAGAACCAGCAAGCTCTGAACATTATGTTCGAGGCATATGAGCTGTAGATCATATGCTTTAGCATAGAACCATCTGGTGTTGGGCTCGGATGTTTGCACTTTGTTTTTCTTCGAAGAAGTGTTTGTAGTCACGAGGTAGGTGACTCCTCCTTACGGTGATAGTGCGCATGGGCATCGACTCCATCCCCAGATTGTTTTTTTCCACCATCGGGTTCGGATGTGTATTGCTGCGCTCCGGTTCGGTACCGTCTTCGAACCTTTTCGACGCGCAATCCTTACCACTCGACGGTATTGTTTTCGAACGCGGCTTCCCTTTCGACGCGCATCGTAAAATCCAAGAACTTCGATCGGTAGCTTCGACGCGGGCCTTGAGGCCTACCCGCGCCAACCACGCCAGCAGTCCATGGAACAGACTCCATTTAAGAAATGCCCGGGTGTGGTGCTAAGTTCCCACACACAGACCTGCATGAGGTCTGTAACCTCTGCCTATCCCGGGAGCACGAAGAAATCAACTGCGAGGCCTGTCGATCATTCCGATCGAAGAAGACCATTCGTGACCGTCGGGCTCGACGACACAAGATGCGACGCGGTACTAGCCCAGTACCAGACATCTTCGGAGAAGAGTCTGAATTCCAACAGCCCGGCGCCGAACAAGAAGAAGAAATCTCCGTGTCTGAAGCCAAAGACTCCGACATGGAAGAAGACTTCAACGTCACTCCGGCTCAACGAACAGTGAGTAACGAGCCCCAAATGCCCACAAAACCAACAAAGGCTCCGGTATCACCTTCGCCCTCAGGCCCAGGTCCACACCGTGAAAACATTTCAGATGCCTCGCCCTCGGGCCCGGCTATGAAACATAAGGATAGGCCTTCCGGCTCGGGATCGAGCCGGCCCCATTCCGGTGCCGAACCCACATCTTCGGCACCAAAACCCAAGACCAAGCATGTGCCTCACGCTCCGGCACCGAAAGACTCGGATCCAAAACCACATAAAGTCAAAGCCTCGGAGCCGAATAAAGATAAACATTCGGAGCCGAAACCCGTAAGACTCAAACCTTCGGAGCCCAAACACTCCGCACTGAAAGGCTCGGAGCCGAAGAAGCACACAGAGTCAAAGACCACTCCTATAAAAGCTTCAGAGACTAACCCTGTAAAAAAAAACTCTGAAACCAAACAAAAGGACAAAGACACCCCACCCAAAGAACTTCCTCCACAGGACCCTTTGGATCCAAAACAAAAACGATTACATATCGACCCTAAAACTGGACACCTTCTAGCAACGCTTCCTAAAACACGGAAGCTGCATCTTCCAGAGGACTACCATATACCCCTGGAGAAAAAAGACATGGGTACTAACCCCTCTCCCCCTTACATACCTCCCTCTCCTCCACCTGTTGATCCCAACTTATTCATTTCACCATCAAACTCACCACCACCAGCTTTCTCACCTGAGCCACAGGATGACAATTATGGGCATGGGGATGGGGAAGACGATCAGGACAACATACCACAGGACACAGACCCCTGGGATGATTACGATAAAGATCCAGACCATAATAATGATCCCGATCTGTATCCCTCCAGACCATCACCACCCGATGACAATATTGGCTTCGCACAGCTTATTAACAGAGATGCTCAGTACCATGGGGTGGAACTACATACTGATCCCCTAGAAGAGGATTTCTTAGTGGAGACGTTCGCTCCCTCCCAAAAATCCACTAATACTTTGCCCATGCTCAAAGTCATGATAAAACACGCCAACGAAGTATTCAAAGACCCTGTTAGAGCTAGAATGCTTACGCCAAGGGTGGATAAAAAATATAAAGCCTCTCCTACAGACCCAGTCTATATCAGAGGCCAGGTACCCTTAGACTCTCTTGTCGTCTCTAACGCACGCAAAAGAGCTGATTCGCAAACTACAGGCGACGCCCCTCCTCCTGACAAGGAGTCAAGGCTTATAGACGCCTCAGGCAAAAGAATCGCATCACAAGCTGCTAATCATTGGCATATTGCCAATACTCAAGCGCTTTTAGCGCGCTATGATAGAGCTCACTATGACGAGCTGGAAAAACTAATGCAGCATTTACCAGAACAATATAAAACTAAGGCTAACGACCTCATCCAAGAGGGCAAGCTCATAACAAACACTTCTATAAAATGCGCCCTGGATGCGGCTGATGCAGCATCTCGTGCCAGTAACACCAGCATTTTACTACGCCGGCACGCTTGGCTTCGAATCTCCGGATTCAAGCAAGAAGTACAATCATCAATACTTAATCAGCATTTTGCTCAGGAACACCTTTTTGGCCCAACAGTCGATCTTCATTAGAAAAATTTAAAAAGACACAGAGACTGCCAAGTCCATGGGGGCCTTACAACTACCTTCTAATAGGGGCTCCTTTCGTCGCTCCTTTTACAGGGGTGGCTCAAAAACAATGGCGTCAGAAAATTCATCCTCTTACAAAAGTCCCAATCAATCTTCCTCCTCTAGTGGATATTTTTCGGGGAGGGTACAGAGGAAATAACAACAGAGGAAGAGGCAGAGGTAACTCCAACCGCACTTCCCCTGCCACCAAACAGTGACTTCCCTCCCCTACCCCCGATCATTCTACTCTTGTCGGGGGACATCTCTCACAGTTCCTACCTGTCTGGAATTCCATCACAACAGACAAGTGGGTAAGACAAATTATCCAGTATGGTTATTGCCTGGAACTTACCTCCACTCCCCCAAATATTCCCCCCAAACATCGTGCAATGTCCTCAGAACATCTCACCCTCCTAAAAAAAGAGGTTCTCTCCCTGTTACAAAAACATGCAATAGAACCAGTCCCCTTGACTCATCAGGGCACGGGGGTTTACTCTCTATATTTTTTAATTCCAAAAAAGGACGGCTCTCTCAGGCCAATATTAGACCTCAGACAGCTGAACCTCTACATTCAGTCAGACCATTTCCACATGGTCACTCTCCAACAGGTACTCCCATTGCTACAGCAAGGCGACTTTCTTTCCACTTTGGATTTAAAGGACGCCTACTTCCATATACCCATTCACCCAGCTCACAGGAAATATCTCAGGTTCGTGGTGGACGGTCAACACTACCAGTTCAAGGTCCTCCCGTTCGGGGTAACCACAGCACCCAGAGTTTTCACCAAGTGTCTAGCAGTAGTTGCAGCTCACTTAAGAAGACAACACATTCACGAGTTTCCTTATCTGGACGATTGCCTCATAAAGGCCAACTCACAACACAGCTGTCTTCAACACACCCACAAAACAATTCAGTTGCTTTAAGACTTGGGATTCACTCTAAACCTCACCAAGTCCCACCTCCAACCGTCCAGCACACAAATATATCTAGGAGCTACAATAGACACTTGCAAAGCTCTAGCATACCCCAACCCAGTCAGGATACGCAACATGCAGGCTCTAATATCACAATTTCAACCTCAACACTCATTACCAGCTCGAGTGTTCATGTAATTAATCGGGATGATGGCCTCTTGCATTCTATTTATTTTATTTGTTTTATTTATTTGATGAGTTTTATATAGCGCTGGTTAGACCCGGAGGTATCAGAGCGCTTTACATGAGGTTCCACAAAGTTACATCAGTTACAAGATACATTGGTTGCAAAAAAACATTTATAGAGCATAGAAGACGAGATAAAAGGAGCGTAAAACGGTAGGGGAGTAAGGTAAAAGGGTAGGAGGGAGATACGGCGGAGAGACGAAGGAAAGTCTGCCCAAAGTCCGGCTGGGTAGGTGACGGCCGAGGGGGAAGTCCACAGCCCATCTCCTCTATAGCTATCAAGGTAGCTCCACCGGGCATCGGCCAAACTGCTAGGTCTCAACGGTCAGTAGCAAGTTAACAGATTCCATGCCCTGATGGGTGAGCCTGATGGGGGATATGCTCGAGGTCTGGTCGATGTCCAGTTTTGTCCAAGAGTAGTAGCACAACGTGGTAAAGGACCACTGTGGCAGCCATCCTGGGGTCAGGCAAGGGATTCTGCCCCTGGTGTTTCATTCTGCTAGTCCCCATTTTTATCTTTCCCCTATGTATTCACAGGGGCCCCAAGGTTAATCGCACAGCTTCTTCAGGTGTCTCCTAGGCTGTTTCAGTAGGAGACTTCTCCTCGATGCCTATTCAGCCGCCATTTAGGGTCCGGGGTGCAAGAAGAGAGATCGCCAGAGGCGGCGCCGAAGCAGGCTCTCAGGGGTGAACGCTGTGCGATCCCCGCGTTCAAGGGGGGGTGTTTGTTGTGTAATGGAGCAGCTTGGGCCAGCACCAGTGTCCGTTTGCCTCCAGAGGAGTGGAGTATTGTAATGATATAGCTGCCAAGGGGGAGAGACGGCCGCCATTTTATTCTTTTATTTGATTCTAATCGTCCCTTATGCAAGACTCCAAATGCGTCCTCTACAGGAATGCTTAGCACGTCAGTGGAACCAGGCTCAAGGTCTGTTAACCGATCTGGTGTTGGTAGACAGCCGCACACATCGCTCTCTGCAGTGGTGGAACACACAAAACCTTTCCAAAGGGCGGCCATTCCTCGACCCGGTTCCACAGATAGTGCTAACAGCAGAAGCATCGCTCACCGGCTGGGGAGCTCATCTTCAAAATCATACCATTCAGGGCATGTGGACTCTACAACAAAAACAGTTCCACATAAACCACCTGGAACTACTGGCAATTTTTCTAGCATTAAAAGCCTTTCAAGTCCATATAGTCCGCAAGGCTGTCATAGTCCGTACGGACAACATGACAGCAATGTACTATATACAAAAACAGGGAGGGACACACACTCCCTACGGCTCTCGCGACTAGCTCAAACCATATGGAGATGGGCCATACCTCAAAAGATATATCTCCTTGCGGAACACCTTCCAGGAGTAGACAATCACATCGCAGATCTGCTCAGTCGTCAACGACAACAGATCCACGAATGGGAATTACATTTTCAAGTTCTCCTTCCATTCTTTCACATGTGGGGCTACCCAGAAATAGATCTGTTCGCCACACACCAGAATGCAAAATGCCCAAACTTCACGTCCAGGTATCCACACCCATTGTCCAAAGGCAATGAGCTATGGATGAACTGGTCAGGAACATTTGCTTACGCTTTTCCGCCTCTCCTGCTCATTCCATTACTGGTTCAGAAGCTCCAACAGCATTCCCTCACAATGATCTTGGTTGCTCCCACATGGGCTCGACAACCTTGGTTCACAACCCTGTTGGAACTATCTGTAGTTCCTCATCAAAAACAACACCTCTCACCCAAGCTTCTCACTCAGAACGATGGAGAGATAAGACATCCAGATCCCAGTCGACTCAACCTTGCGATCTGACACCTGAAATCATAGAGTTTGGCTACCTTAATCTCCCGCCAGACTGCATGAACGTCATTAAAGAGGCTAGGAGTCCTAAAGAGCATGCTACGCAGCAAAGTGGAAACGATTTGTAATTTACTGTACAAACAATCAAATCAATCCACTAGATGCTTCCATTCAAAACATCATTTGCGATCTCTTACACCTACAACGCTGTAACTTAGCATACACATCTATACGATTGCATCTCACTGCAATAGCTGCTTACCTACAAAACAGACAACACTTGTCTTTGTTTAGAGTGCCCGCTATCAAAGCATTTATGGAAGGACTCAAAAGAATCATTCCCCCTAGAGTTCCACCCTCTCCAGTTTGGAACCTTAATATTGTCCTTACAAGACTTATGGGCCCACCGTTTGAGCCTCTGCACAAATGTGAACTACAGTTCCTTACTTGGAAGGTAGCCTTCCTTATACCCATCACATCTCTTAGAAGAGTTGGTGAGCTCCAGGCACTAACCATACAAGAACCATTTTTATAAATTCATCACAACAAAGTGGTTCTTAGGACCAATACAAAATTTTTACCTAAAGTTGTTTCTGCCTTTCACCTCAATCAGTCTGTTGAACTACCAGTGTTTTTCCCTCAACCAGACTCAGTGGCAGAACGTGCTCTTCACACACTAGATATTAAAAGAGCAATACTTTTACATTGAAAGAACTAAATCTTTTAGGAAAACCAAACAACTTTGTTGCTTTTTCACCACCGCATAAAGGCAATCCCATTTCAAATACTGGTATTGCACGATGGATAGTTGAATGCATCCAAATATGCTACATTAAAGCTAAACGCACATTAACTATTCCCCCTAGAGCGCATTCCACACGCAAACTAGGGGCTTCTATGGCAGTCTTAGGGAATATACCCTTAGATGACATCTGCAAGGCTGCAACTTGGTCTACACCTCACACATTCACAAAACACTACTGTGTAGATGTGCATGCAAAACAACAAGCTAGTGTGGGCCAGGCTGTCTTAAGAACACTTTTTCAAACTACTGCAACAGATACAGGTTAGCCACCGCTACTGAAATAACTGCTGTATAGTCTATGCTAAAGCATATGATCTGCAACTCATATGCCTCGAACGGAAAATGCTACTTACCCAGTATGCATCTGTTCTTGGCATGTAGAGCTGTACATTCATATGCGCCCACCCGCCTCCACGGGTACCTTTATCTGCTGCAGTATTATCTTACTTAGATACAACCCACATGGACATCTCTTTCTATTCTTACTAACTCCATCATCACCCTTTATGGGGAAAACAATCGGGGGATGGAGTCGATGCCCATGCGCACTATCACCGTAAGGAGGAGTCACCTACCTCGTGACTACAAACACTTGTTCGAAGAAAAACAAAGTGCAAACATCCGAGCCCAACACCAGATGGGCGATCTATGCTAAAGCATATGAATCTACAGCTCTACATGCCAAGAACAGATGCATACTGGGTAAGTAGCATTTTCCTTCACACTGCCACAGCACTGGAGCACCATTTTTAAAAAAAAATGTAACTTGCTTTTAGATTGTCTGTGAGACCCCGGATCCTTGTTCCATTAATACAACTGTAGCATACAAACTTAAACTTTAGCATCTCATCCAGGAACCTCATTATTTGACTTGCTTAGTCCAAGCCAATATGTAGATGCAAGCTAACCTAAGTCCTTTTGGGGTTTCTCAGATTCCTTCATCACACATTTAGTGAGGGAGTTCTTGGTAGTGCTCTGCACGTTCATTCAAAGTCCAAGACTTAAATGGGAAAACATTTGCTTTTAAAAACTGTCAGACTTCTGGGACTTCTCAACGGAACTACTTATCCTTTTTACATTTGTTTTTAAATTTACGCCTCAGGTGCTTTAAGGTAAGCTTAAAGCACAACTCGGGTGAAAAACCTTAGCCTCCTAAAATGCCTAAAGTGATGGAGAACATGAATGTATATCAGGAGGAAGAAGACTACATTTATTTTACTGTCTTTGAGGTGTGGAGAATCATAAAATCTGCAGTAGATGTTCCGGCACTACAAGGAAATCTTTGACCCAGTTACTGCTTCATTGTCACCAAAAAGGCCACCATGTTTTTCCTGACAAAGACATACAAGGTATGTCCCCTCCTTCTGACATATCTCCCTTGCCAGTGGGACAAAAGGGAGAATCACTCTTTGAAAAAGTTAAGTCTTAAATGAGAGGTTGGAAAGCTTGAAAGAGTTGAATCTGGCTCTTATTGGTGAAAAAGCCCCTTGTAACTTTCCATGACTTGCCATGACAATGACAAATACAAATATTTTTGGCCCTGCTTCTTCAGCCCATAATTTCTTGCTGGCTCGTTCACGAGCCAGTGCTGCAACAGGCACTTCTAGCCCTCGTCATAATGTATTGCTCCATTCGCAGCCCACTTGCAAAAAATAAAATTTGTACTCAAATCCACTTTTGATATCTTCTATCTTCAAGTATGATATATTTTCATATACAAGGTAATTTCTTTTTAGAATCTCGATTTTATTGGCTGCAGTGCCAGAGGGTATTTTTGAGGAAGACCTGCATAGCATGACTGTGGATCAGCTTCTAGATTGAGTGTTGGTAGAGTATCTGCTAACAAAAAGTTTGGGCACTGGAAGATGCCCCCCCTTTTCTTCAGTCTCCTCTGCTTCTCCTTTGAAAGAAGATCTTAAGCTGAATGTTTTTGGAAATAAGAAATAAAATGTTAGCTTTGTTCACACTGAGGTCAGCAAATTATTTGGACTTTATTTTCATAGATAATATGAAGTGATGTGGTGCAGTCTTTGGTTGGTAGTGTATTCCATCATGTGCAGCAGACCTCTGGAACTCTGCTCCAAGTCATGAATAATGTGGTTAGCTGAAGGTTTGATGCTGGTTGTGGGAGAGGATCCAACAGTGTTGTTCCCAAGAGATGTTAGGATTCTCCAGTATTGGGGTATCTTTCATAGATTCACAAGCTTGAATCATTCCCCGTCGTCGAAGTGGGAGTCCCACGGTACATAAAAAGCAGTAAGTAATTACTCTTAACATTCAAGTTAATAGAGAAAAACCATTCACTTTAATATCTCGTCCTAGTCATTAGGTATGGTCCAAACTCCAGCCAATCAGGCAACAGCACCCTCTAGAACCCTCTCCACAGAGGCTCCAGGCTTTCAGATTTTCTACTGCACGTCGTGTGAAGGGAGTCTCCCTGAGCTCTGCTCAGTACTTTCTCTTGGCCTTCTGAATCTTTCAGATCTTCAATCAACATGTCTTCTTCTTCTAAAAGATCTCTCGTCAGGCATTGTGATTCTTGTGGGAAATTAAGACTTCACTCAGATGATCCCCACAAGAAGTGTATTTATTGCTTTCACCCTGAACACCAGGTGAGAGACTGCAAAATTTGCAGGACTTTTTCTCAGAAAACCTTTAGAGATAGAGAAGGACGTCTTCTTCTGTGGCTACAGAAGCTTAAAACCAAAGACAATCCTTTATCTGATGAGGAGAGTGATTCCTCACTTAAAACTGCAGCTTCAAAGAAAAGAGCTAGTGAGGCGGAGCTGGTGTCTCCTAAGGCTGCTAAGGTGTTAAAAAAGCATCACCACACCTCAAAACAAGAAGATCAGCCTTCATCTTATAAAAAAGAACCAACCTCTCATAAGGGTCAGTCTGTGCCCTCTACGCCTTCTCAAACTACTTAAAAAATGAAGCAGGCGTCAAGGTCTCTTCCTGAGACAACTTTACCTCACAAGAAAGATGCTCCGTCGACGAAACCTCGACGGTTCCTTCGTCGACGAGAATCTCTGTCGCCACGACGTCGACGTTTTCTTCTCCTCAAACTATGATGATCATGTCGTCGGCATCATCTCCGTCAACGTTAGTATCTGTGGAGGTGAGACCGTCTACGATTACAACTTTGTCTTCCTCGTCGACGAAAAAGAAAAGACCTTCGTCGACGGAAATCTCATCGCCGCTGTCGGCGGCTCTCAAAGGCAAGTCTCTCTCGTCAACGCTGTCCTCGTCGGCGCAAGCCTCTTCGACGATAGCCTTGTCGACGGTATCCTCGTCGACGGAACCAAAGAATTCGGATACAGATCCTCGTCTGCGAACCACGTCGACATCAAGACCGTCGACGGAAGAACTGTAGACGGTAACTTAATCTATGACATCCTCGTCGGTGGTTTGCTTGACATTGTCATCGATGCTAGTCCCGTCAACGAATATAGCCGCTTCCAAGGAAGAAAGACCTTCACAGGAGGTAATACTGCCTTTTCACACAAACTCCAAGTAAGATGTCTCCCTGTCTTCCAGATAAAATTTTGGATTATGGAGCAGATGAGGAGGAATCAGAAGACGAGGGAATGTTCGGGGTGGCTCACAGTCCCTCTGACCTTCTCATTAAATGCCAGGATGATGAAGATGAAGACTATGTATATTACCCTGAAGTCACCAACCAGGAGAGGCAAACTGAACAGACAATCCAAATGCCTGTTTCTCTGGTTTCAAATTTACAGCATATGGTAGAGGATTACTACCGCAGATTCCCTCCTTCAGAGCCGGCATCTTCAGTTCCCCAGGCGCCCATTACACAGCCTTCATTGCTAATTAGACCCTCCCCTCCGGTTACCCCAGTACCTGCGGCAACGCAACATCAGGACCAGGAGGTTCATACCACTGATGAGGAGAGAGAAGAGGAAGGTTGAATGAGGTATCCCTGCCCAACGAATGTGATGACTATCAGATTCAGACACCATCGCCTTCCACTCCACCTCCAATAGACTCACCACCTGAAGATATTGGAGCTTCCATACCCTCATGGAGAGAGCTGCAAAGAGATTTCAGCTTCCCATGGTTACTAAGCAGGCTGACTGTTTCCTGTACGATTTCAAAGAACAAACCAAGAGATAGGTTCGCTCTAATCCTATAGTAGAGTTTATATGGCAAGAGGGCTTAAAGGTCATGAAGACACCAGCGTCTATTCCGGCAGTCTGACCTAAATTGGAGAAGAAATATAATGCTCCGGATAACTCGCCTGCCTGCCTTATCGGGCAACCTAAGCCATTTCACCATATATAGAAATGTTACCCGAGGAATCCAAATCTGAGGCTTTCAAGATCCTGCAGGAGGGAGAAAGGATCTCGGCTGAGATCATCGATTGCGCAGTGGATGTTTCTTCCACGGGATTTCGCCAACTGGCTGGGGCTGCGGTCCTGAGGCGTCAGGGCTGGCTAAAGGCTACTTCTTCATACAAGAGGTTCAGACTAAGATAATCGACATGCTTTATGATGGCGAATTCCTATTTGGACATCACATAGATGAAGCCCTTCAGACCATCAAAAAGGACACAGACACTGCAAAGGCCCTTGGTACTCTACAGTTCAAGAAACAGCCCTTTCGTGGAGCATGGGGACGTGGCTCGTCCTCCTTTCGGGGAGGTTACAGTCAGTACAAACAGTACCAACCATATCGGGGTCAATCAAGGTACCCATCGTCGCAACAGTCGTTCAAACAACCTCCTGCCGTTCCTACAAACATTACAGAGGAAAGACTGCCTACAGAGGCAGAGATAACTCCAAGAAGCAGTGACAAACGCCCACTGCCGGCCACTGTTCCCACCAATTCAGTCAAGGTTGGTGGAAGAATTTCCTTTCTTCTCCGAATGGTCTGCAATAACAACGGACAGATGGGTTTTGGACATAGTTTCCAATGGTCACACTTTGGAATTCTTTAAGATACCTCCGAACTACCCTCCCAGAGGTCCTCCTCCTGCTCATCTAAAAAAACTTTTGTCCCAAATAAAAATGATGTTTAAGAAGGAAGCTATTGAAGTGGTACCAAATTTACAGCGAGGAACAGGTTTCTATTCAAGGTTTTTCCTCATAATAAAGAAATCAGGAGAGTGGCGTCCCATCTTAGACCTTCGTTGCCTCAACAAATTTCTAAAAAAGCAATCCTTCCGAATGTTGTCTCTTCAGGAAGTGCTTCAATTGATAAATCAGGAAGATTTCATGGCGACCTTAGACCTTCAGGATGCCTATTTTCACATCCCTATCCTCCCCAGACACAGGAAATTCTTACGCTTCAGAGTGGCTGGCAGGGATTTCCAATTCAAAGTCCTACTTTTTGGCCTTTGTTCAGCGCCTCTGAGTGTTCACCAAGGTCGTAGCACCGGTGGCGGCTCATCTACGTCAGGCTGGAATTCAAATCTTCCCTTATCTGGACGATTGCCTCATAAAGGCGAAATCTTTCAAAGTGGCAAACAGTCACACTCAAAGATGTCTTTCTCTCTTCCAATCCTTGGGTCTCTCCATAAATCTCCCAAAGTCTCAGTTAATCCTCTCAAAGGTGAGAACATTCTTAGGGGCAACCCTGGACACTCCTCAGGCAAAGGCCTTTGCCTCACAAGAAAGACAACAAAAGATTCGCAAGTTGGCAACTTTACTTCTCTCAAGAAAGTTCACTTCAGTCCGCAAGTACAAATCGCTTCTGGGAATGTTGTCCTCTTGCATTCCCTTAGTTCCCAACTGTCGTCTGCGAATGAGACCCTTGCAAGGGGAGCTGGACAAGCAGTGGCTGCAAATCTCAGGGTCCTTCGACGATATTATCAGGATAACACCTCAAATGAACGAAGCGTTCCTATGGTGGACTCACATCCCAAACATAGCAGCAGACCTATCGTTCCTTGTGGGCTCACCAGGTTTCCCAATAACAACCAATGCATCCCTCGAAGGGTGGGGAGCACATCTAGAAGGACTGACAGGGAAGGGAAAATGGGACAGCGACCAACGAACATTGCACATAAACCTTCTAGAGTTGAAAGCAATATTCCTGGCTCTGAAATCTTTCCTCTCAATAATATCAGGAGCTTCAGTATTAATCCGGACAGACCACACAACAAGCATGCATTATTTAAACAAGCAAGGGGGGACAAGATCAACTATGCTATCCCTGCAGGCAGAGCAAATTTGGGATTGGGCTATTCAACATCAGGTAACACTGATGGCAGTGCATGTTCCAGGAGTGGCCAACATCCTAGCGGATTCATTGAGCAGGTCGATTACAACCAACCACGAATGGGAACTTCACTAACCAACGTTGGATCACATCTTTCGGTTGTGGGGCAAACCGAGTTTGGACTTATTTGCAACCAGTCGGAACCGCAAATGCCAATTCTTCACCAGTTGGCTACCCCAACAGGGATCGTACGGGAATGTGTTTTTGATAAATTGGTCAAAGATTTATGCTTACGCTTTTCCTCCGATTCCTTTAGTCCCAAGGGTGCTTCGGAAGATGAGGAAAGAACCCTGCCGAATACTTCTCATAGCTCCCAGGTGGCCTCGCCAATTCTGGTTCACAGAACTTCTGCTCCTATCGGAGTGCAAACCCAGGCTGTTACGCCCATTACAGAACTTGCTGACAATGAACTGCGGCCAGGTCTGCCATCCGGATCCAACATCTCTGCGATTAGCTGCTTGGCTCCTGAATACTATGAGTTCGCCGACCTAGTAATACCTGCTGACTGTCGGGAGGTCCTAGCGAATGCCAGAGCGCCCTCCACTATCAAGACTTATAAACTCAAGTGGAAAAGATTCTGTCATTGGTGTGCAAGCTCTGAAGTGCAACCTATTCAGTCTTCGCCAGAACAATTACTGCCTTTTTTCCTACAACTGGCAAAATCTGGCCTTTCTCATTCTACTATTAAAGTATTCCTTGCCGCGATTTCCAGATTTCGATGGCAGAATGGATCACAGTCTCTTTGGTCATCAAGGATAATAAAACAATTTCATTCATTCAAAATACTTTATTTCGGCCTATAAGGCCATAAAAGTAAAAAATGCAAATAAAATACAGTACATACATAGGAATTTATAAATACACTTATCCGTTGCTCGTTACAGGGCACCAAAATACATCTGTTTGATAAAAATTCACAATGGATTTAAATAAGGCTATCACCTATCCCGCAGGCTAGCCTCAACGGTCTAGAGCACGGGTACTCATAGTACTGGCCGGCGGCCCGGCAAGCTTTCCTTGGCGGCCCGCGGACCTTGCAGATATCCTACCTGTGTTTTTTCTTCTTTTTTTTTTTTTAAGTGTCAGCAAACACCGCCGGTTGCAGCAGCGCTCTATGGGGGCCGGGCGATTCTTTAAAGACCATTCAGTTGTTAATGGGGCTTTGTTGCTTCACCTCTCTTAGCGCCCCTGCATCTCCACTCTGAGTGGAGATGCAGGGGCGCTAAGAAGAGGTGAAATACAACAAAGCCTCATTAACAACTGAATGGTCTTTTAAAGACCTGTGAAGTACTCGAGGGCGGCTGTGTGTGTGCCCGGGAAGCTGTCTCAGCCCGGGCTGACACACACGCGGGGTGAGGTGACAGAGAGAGGGAGAGGGAGGGAGACAGAGAGAGGGAGACAGAGGGAGACAGATCGAGGGAGACAGATCGAGGGAGACAGATCGAGGGAGACAGATCGAGGGAGACAGATCGAGGGAGACAGATCGAGGGAGACGGAGAGAGGGAGACGGAGAGAGGGAGACGGAGAGAGGGAGACGGAGAGAGGGAGACGGAGAGAGGGAGACGGAGAGAGGGAGACGGAGAGAGGGAGACGGAGAGAGGGAGACAGAGAGAGGGAGACAGAGAGAGGGAGACAGAGAGAGGGAGACAGAGAGAGGGAGGGAGAGAGAGGGAGGGAGACCGAGGGAGGGAGACCGAGGGAGGGAGACCGAGGGAGGGAGACCGAGGGAGGGAGGGAGAGGGAGGGAGAGAGAGGGAGGGAGAGGGAGGGAGAGAGAGGCAGAGGGAGGGAGACAGAGGGAGGGAGACAGAGGGAGGGAGACGGAGGGAGGGAGACGGAGGGAGACAGAGAGGGAAACAGGGAGAGAGAGGGAGACAGAGGGCAACAGACAGAGGGCAACAGACAGAGGGCAACAGACAGAGGGCAACAGACAGAGGGAGACAGACAGAGGGAGACAGACAGAGGGAGGGAGTCAGGGGGAGACAGGGAGGGAGAGGGAGACAGACAGAGGGAGACAGAGGGAGACAGAGAGAGGGAGACAGAGAGAGGGAGACAGAGAGAGGGAGACAGAGAGAGGGAGACAGAGAGAGGGAGACAGAGAGAGGGAGACAGAGAGAGGGAGAGATGGGGAGAGAGAGGGAGAGAGGGAGGGAGAGAGAGAGAGAGACAGGGAGGGAGAGATAGAGAGAGAGAGGGAGAGAGAGAGGGAGGGAGACAGAGAGAGAGAGAGATGTGTGTATGCCGGGTCTGGTGGCTCAGTGGACTAAGGCGTCCGCTGCAGGGGCCTGTGTTCAACCTCATGGTCATAGTTTTTTTTGTTGCTCTAGCCCCGCCCCCCTCCCCCACTGACCCCGCCCCCACCGGTGCGGCCCTCGGCCACAAATCACACTGTAAATTTGGCCCCCGCGAGAAAGTTTGTGAGTACCCATGGTCTAGAGACTAACCTATTGTCATACTAATATATAAAGTGCTTGTGCAATACATGAGCAACATGATGCTGTTTATCTTATACCAAGCATCGATTTCAGATAAAGTCCATATACAGTACATGTGAAATGGGGAGGTTGTTACAATAGTCCATTACACTCGACCATCACTGTAAACTAGTTAAAGTGCGTATACAAAAGGTGCAAGGGTTAATGGCGTTTACATTACTCTTGAGAATAATTTCAATAAAATGCATATGCAAAGCGAGTCCAATCAATTAATGCGATCATCAAAATGTTTCTAAAAATATAAGAGACTTATAAAAATGCATAACAGATAAGAATCTATTAGTTGTTACACAGAAACTATCAATTTCAATGCCATATGAGCTTAGACAATAACCTTTCCAGTATACCTTCCCCACTAAAATAGTTGTTTGGCCATCTTCAGTGCCTATCAAGTCAACTTTTTCCAAAAATGCAAGGTTATTATCTTCATAAGACGATAATTCGAGGGCATCAGTATGGTGCATGTTAAGGTATCTATTCCACTTGAATTATTTTAAGCATGACTACTCATACTAAGTAATACACCATGGTCACTAAGTACAAGCATCGGCCCGGTGTCCTGCTATTAAAATTAAAAATGTTGCCCTCTCTTTTTCCTTATGAAGTTGATGGCCAGTAGGAATCTGCTAAGCCCAAATACAATGAGGCGGGAGTTATCTGTTTTTAATATTCGCAGCATTTCATTCAGTTTCCTGACGTTAAGGCACCTACCTATCGGTTTTATCCATTTCCTTCTGGCGATTTTGTACGCTGGGCAAAAACGAAACATGTGCAATATCCTCCTCGGCTCCCAAATGATATAGGCTGCAGCGAGACTCCCCCTCCTTAGATTGTGGCGTTGCCCATTTGGAGGTAAAAGTGTTTATCTGCAGAATTTCATACCTAAATTTCAGATATAAACACTTTGCCAATTGTGGTTCTATTTCATCCAAAAATGGCTCGAAACAAGGGGTCATTTTTAACTGGAGGAATTGCATAGTGAGCCTTCCCAATGTACTGTTTGAAATTACCTTGTGCCTGATAAAGTTCCAGAATATATGCTTGATCTCACGTTTTGATTCAGGTGTCAGCAGACTCGGATTCATCCAATATCTACTCAGACCTAGATCAAAAAGCCATGTTCTAATATGAGCCGACCAAGGGAAAGTGACTTGGGTGTCAAGTTCCAACAGCTCACTTAGAGATTCTCTGTACTTTACTAATTCCGCTGTTGTCCAAATTCTGATCCAAAATGACAAGGTTCTCCAGATAGCTAGATGCTCCAAGCGTTTGATACCCATGTCATAGGTCAGAGGAATCAATGGGGTGTGTTGAGGAAGGGCCACAAGCATTCTCAGAATTTTATTTTCTCCAGTAATTAGGGATTTGAGAGTACCGCCTCCCCATATCTCTGAGCCATACAGAGCAACAGTTTGAGCTCTGGTCTTATATACTTCCAGGGCTGGAGTAATGGCTTTTGAAGACGTTGCAGCTTGGTTTTTTACAATGGGAAAGGAGTTTTGCATTAAGATGGCCTTTGATTTCTCTATTTGTGGAACCCAGGAAAGTTTAGAATCAAGAGTGACTCCCAGGTATACAAAGTTCGATACACGTTCCAAAGTTGCACCATTCAAGAATATTTTATTCTTAAAACTCCTATGTGGCCTCATAGTCATGTATTTTGTTTTGGTTGGATTAATCTCAAGACCTTTTGCTTTACAATATTTGTTGAGGCTATGAAGTAGGTTCTGTAATCCACTGGGTGTTTGGGACAACAGGATGGTATTGTCCGCAAATGTTAAAGCGCAGATATGATTACCTCCAAGCTTGGGCGAGTCATGGGCAGATTTTTGAAGATATTCAACCAAGTCGTTTACGTACAGGAGGAACAAAGTCGGCACCAGGACACAGCCCTGGCGCACGCCCCTCTTAACTGGGATCTCGTCAGTAAGTTCGCCTCCTTTGCCCCAACGTACCTTGGCATAGTTGCCTTCATGTAGCCTTATAATTTGGATTAAGATCTCATCAGGTACACCCTGTTGGTGCAGATTTTCCCACAGCTGAGCCCTTGGGATAGAATCAAATGCTGCCTTTAAATCAATAAAGGCAACATACAAGTGGCTAGCTCTTAACCTTGTATATTTCCAGGCTAAGACCAGAAGTCTAAATACTTGGTCTATTGTGCTCGTTTTCTTTCTGAAGCCAGCCTGGCACGGAGAGAGTATATCTTCTGCTGTGATCCAGTCAGTGAGCTTAGACAGAATTTGCTTTGCATAGACCTTCTGTAGAACATCTATCAAACTTATAGGTCTGTAATTTGCAGGCTCTTCTCTACTACCCTTTTTAGGTCGAGCCTATGGCAGCGCGCATGCGCTGCATAGGAAATCGACCTCTTGGAATCACTTCAGCTTTCTTCAAAGCGCGTGCATGTTGTGCTCACACGCTATTGGCCTTTGCGTCTGGCTTCAGTACTCAATTGGCCAAAGGCGCGTGGACGTCCCAGCTTCTTTTCAAAGGTTTACTCCTAGAGCGTTTTGCTCTCGGGAGCCAGCTGCGTCGCGCAGGAACCATCTGTTTTTAATCCGCATGGGCGCGCTTGGTTCACATGCAGTCTTTCTCCCCCCTCTTGCAGGCTGTGGTTGTAATAAAACATGGAGGTAGTGTTGTGTTATTAGAGACTGGTTTTGTAATCATTCAGCTTGTGGTTTGTAACTCAGAAGTGCATAGTTTCTCTGTCTTGCCGTCTTTTTGTTTCTCATGCTGCACTTCGTAGAACAAAGATGTATGCAAGCACTATCTTTAGAAACCACCCGTAGTAGATTGTGACCATTCCAATAGATCTTTTTAAAAGATTTGACTTGACGAATTTTAAAATAGAGGTTGTGTGCGTTACTGTTTGACAACCGATTTTGTCCCGATACCGACCGTGTTAAGCCACTGAGTTCATTTAAACTGTTTTACCTGTACGCATTCTGCTTTCACATTCAGAGTCTGTTGGCAGAAAAGTATTCGCTCTGATTGTTGGCACTGAAATGATGACTTCAGGCAGCTGGGTGTGCAAGACTGGTATTACTGAAGTGTCTTTGCCTCCTGCGTCTTACACAAGCTGCCCTTACTAGTCTCAATTCCCTGATGCTTGCCAGCTGTCCTGGGCAGTCTTGAGGCAGGGACAGCCCAGAGCTCACCGCATGTGCCGTACTTGTTGGGAATTCAACCCAGCTTTGCCATAGACTCCACTCACGCTGGTGAGCACAGCATGACTTATTTATACGCCTCGCAACAGACTGAAGTAACCGGTCGCTTCCTCTGGCCAGGAATGAAGGCAACTACATCTTGGTATTCAGCCGGTCTGTGCACCGCGGTTCCTAGCAGAAATTGAATATTTTCTTGGGGAGGCAAGGCAGACATCCTTATCCTGCTCCTTCGGGAACCCTCTGTTGTATATGCAGCTTGCGTGGCGGGGCCCGTTCCGCTTATCTGATAAGTTCCGAATCGTAACGAAGAAGCAGTGGTTGTCATGGTGTTCGGGGACAGTTTACTTTTTGGTGAAATTGAATAAAAGGTAATGAAGACTTCAACAGAGAACTTTATGTTCGAGGCATATGAGCTGCAGAATTCACACTCTGTGCAAAGATCGCCATCTGGTGTTGGGCTCGGATGCTTGCACCTTGTTGTTGTCTTGGAAGAAGTCTTTGTAGTCACGAGATAGGTGACTCCTCCCTTGGACGATAGTGCGCATGGGCATCGACTCCATCCTCAGATTGTTTTTTTCCGCCATCGGGTTCGGATGTAACTTCTGCGCTCCGGTTCCGTACTCTACTTTCGACGCGCAAAACATCAAAAAAACTCGACAGTATTGTCTTCGTTCGCGTGCTCTTCAACGCGCTCCTCGATTCCGGTCGTCGACGCGGGCCGCTGGGCCTATCGACGCCTTTCGGGCCTACGGCTAATGGAAAGGACTCCATTTAAAAAATGCCCCCAGTGTGGAGCTAAACTCCCACACAGCGACCAACACAAGGTCTGTAACCTCTGCCTCTCGCCCGAGCACAACGAGAATAATTGCCAGGCCTGCGCCTCCTTTCGATCAAAAAAGACTATCCGTGATCGCCGGGCCCGACGACACGTTATGGCGCAACGAGCAGCTCCGGTGCCGGAGGACATCTTCAACGAAGGCCCGATGTCCCGGAGGATGATTCGGAGGACCTGCAAATCGTTTCCGAGGCAGACGACTCCGACTCAGACGACCACATCACTCCAGGTCAACGAGTGAGTACAACTGCCCCTACCCCACCTCAAAAAAAGAAGGCTCCAGTCAAGACTTCGCCTGCTGGCCCCAGTCAAGACCAAAACAAAGCTTCAGAAGCCCCGCCCCCGGCTCCGAAGACAAAGGATAAGCCTTCCGGCGGCTCGGGACCGCGCAAGCCCCATATCACCGCCCCGCAGACACCATCCGCACCGAAGCCGGGAGCTCGTCCTGCTCTCGCAATCCCCAAAAAGCCATCGGCACCGAGCACCCCGGCGCCGAAAGAAAAGGCCTCGGATCCGAAACCAAAATCTTCGGAACCGAAAAAGATTTCCGACTCCACCTTGAAGCCGAAGGATCCAAAAACCCCTTCCAAGGCTCCAGAGCAGAAATCTAAACATCGCTCGGACCCGAAAATATCGGCACCGAAGGCGACTACCGAACAGGAAGAACTTTTTCGATCGGATCCCATCGATCCGCAACAAAAAACTCTCCAAGTGGACCCTAAAACAGGACATATCATCAATGTTCCACACAACAAGAGAAAATTCGACACCCCACACATCCCTGAGATGCCTGTAAAGAAGAGAGACTGTGCCACTTCACCTTTACGACCCTCTTCTCCTATTCTTCCTACTGAACCTTTCTTTTCTCCAAATTCTCCCATACTTCCAACATACTCACCACCACCACAAGATGATGATTTACGGGGGGAGGAGATAATGACCCTTTTATTGACCCTGATGACGACACACACACACCACAGGACAATTGGGATGACTATGATGACCCAGTAGATCCTCCAGACCTTCCTGATCCTCATGCATACCCCACAAAGCCATCTCCCCCAGATGACAATATTGGTTTTGGTCAGCTTATAGACAGAGCTGCCAAGTACCATGGCGTTCAAATGCATTCGGACCCCATAGAGGAGGACTTCCTGATAGACACCCTTGCACAGTCACAAAGGACTGTACAGACTTTACCAATGTTAAAAGGCGTCATTAAACACGCACCAGACGTATTCAAAGACCCCGTAAGAGCTAGAATTCTCAATCCGAGAATTGACAAGAAATATAAACCCGCTCCCAATGATCCCACCTACATCAAGGGTCAACTCCCTTTAGATTCTCTAGTGGTGACCAACGCTAGAAAATGCGCCAACTCTCAGACCTCCGTGATGCTCCACCTCCGGACAAAGAGTCCAAATTATTAGACGCTTCCGCCAAACGAGTTGCTGCCCAAGCAGCTAATAACTGGAGGATAGCCAATGTGCAGGCATTACTTGCCAGGTATGATGGGGCCCATTATGACCAGCTGGAAACCCTATTGCAACATCTGCCTGATCAATATAAGACCAAGGCCAATGATTTAATTCAGGAGGGCAAATTAATAACCAATGCATCCATCAAGTGTGCCCTCGATGCAGCAGACACCGCATCTAAGTCCATTAACACTAGTGTGTTACTAAGAAGGCATGCCTGGTTGCGTATTTCTGGCTTTAAACAGGAGGTACAAACAACTATCCTCAATCAACCGTTCAATCAAGAGCAACTTTTTGGCTCAGCTGTGGATACAGCTCTAGAAAAAATGAAAAAGGACACGGAGACTGCTAAGTCCATGGGTGCATTACAGTCCCCATCCACACGAGGTTCCTTTCGACGCTCCTTCTATAGAGGAGCATCCAAAAACATCAGTGCAGATGCTGCTTCTTCCTCCTACAAGAACCCCTCACAAACTTCCCCCAACAAGGAATATTTTAGAGGTGGATACAGGGAGAATAACAACAAAGGAAGAGGCCGAGGTAACCACAACACTCGCGCCTCTCCTACTAATAAGCAGTGACTTCCCTCCACTCCCTCCAGACCATTCCACTCCGGTCGGAGGGAGACTCTCACAGTTCCTACCTGTCTGGAATTCCATCACTACAGACAAGTGGGTGAGACAAATTATCCAGTATGGTTACTGCCTGGAACTTACAGCAACCCCACCCAACATACCACCCAAACAGCGTCTAATGTCCACGGAGCATCTCACACTCCTCAAACAGGAAGTTCTTTCGCTGCTTCAAAAACATGCAATAGAACCAGTTCCCATACAACATCAAGGGACAGGAGTGTATTCTCTCTACTTCCTAATCCCCAAAAAGGACGGTACCCTAAGGCCAATCCTGGACCTCAGACCTCTCAATCGCTACATACAGTCAGATCATTTTCACATGATCACTCTTCAACAGGTCCTTCCACTGCTCCAACAAGGCAACTTCCTTGCCACATTAGATCTCAAGGACGCCTACTTCCATATTCCCATACACCCTGCTCACAGAAAATACCTAAGGTTCACAGTGGACGGCCAACACTATCAGTTCAAAGTCCTTCCATTCGGAGTGACTACAGCACCCAGGGTGTTCACAAAGTGCCTTGCAGTAGTAGCAGCGCACTTGCGAAGACAACAAATCCATGTATTTCCATACCTCGACGACTGGCTCATAAAAGCCAAGTCACACAACCAATGTGTTCACCACACTTTCCAAACCATTCAGCTTCTACACAACTTGGAGTTCACAGTAAACTACACCAAGTCACACCTTTATCCCTCCTACGTACATCAGTATCTAGGAGCCACAATAGACACTTCCAAAGTTCTAGCATACCCCAATCCAGCAAGGATAGTCAGTATGCAAACCCTCATCTCCAAGTTTCAGCCCCAACACGCTCTCCCAGCATGCGTGTTTATGCAGCTAATAGGAATGATGGCCTCCTGCATTTTCATTGTACCTCACTTAAGACTTCAAATGCGCCCCTTACAGGAATGCTTAGCACGTCAGTGGAACCAGGCTCAAGGTCAGCTTACAGATCTGGTGTTGGTGGACAGCCGCACACATCGCTCTCTTCAGTGGTGGAACATACAAAACCTTTCCACAGGGCGGCCGTTCCTAGAGCCAGTTCCACAGATAGTGCGAACAGCAGACGCATCACTCACCGGCTGGGGAGCCCATCTCCTAAGCCACACAATTCAGGGCAGGTGGTCCACTCAACAGAAACTGTTCCACATCAATTACCTAGAATTACTGGCAGTATTTCTAGCGTTAAGTCGTTTCAAACACATCTCCTCAACAAAGCTGTCCTAGTCCGCACAGACAACATAACAGCAATGTATTACATACAGAAACAAGGAGGAACACATTCTTTGCAGCTGTCTCATCTAGCGCAAAGTATATGGAAATGGGCCATTCCACAAAAAATATATCTTCTAGCAGAACATCTTCCAGGGGTCAACAATCGGATAGCGGATCTGTTACGTCGTCAAACTCAACAGATACACGAATGGGAACTTCATCCACAAGTTCTTCAACCGTTCTTCCACATGTGGGGCCAACCAGACATAGATCTATTCGCCACCCATGCAAACGCAAAATGCCCAACCTTCGCCGCCAGGTTCCCACACCCGTTGTCCAAGGGCAATGCGATATGGATGAACTGGTCAGGCAGATTTGCGTACGCTTTTCCGCCACTCCCACTCATTCCACTAGTAGTACGCAAGCTCAAACAACAGTCTCTCAAAATGATCCTAGTTGCTCCCACATGGGCACGTCAACCATGGTTCACAACACTCCTGGAACTCTCAGTCGTTCCACACCAAAACTACCTCTCTCCCCAACCCTGCTAACGCAGAACCATGGAGAGATAAGGCACCCAGATCCAGCACAACTGAATCTAGCAATCTGGCTCCTGAAATCCTAGAGTTCGGTTACCTTAACCTCCCACCCGACTGTATGAACATTATTAAAGAAGCCAGACGCCCCACTACTAGAGCTTGCTATGCAGCTAAATGGAAAAGATTAGTCATTTACTGCAACAATAACAAAATTCACCCGTTAGATGCTTCAATTCAGAACATTATCTGCTATTTGCTACATCTACAAAGATGCAATCTGGCATACTCATCAATAAGATTACATTTGGCTGCCCTAGCCGCCTACCTACAAAACAGACAACATTTATCATTGTTTAGAGTACCCGCTATCAAAGCCTTTATGGAAGGCCTCAAAAGAATAATTCCACCTAGACTGCCACCCTCTCCAGTGTGGAACCTAAACATTGTTCTTAAGAGGCTCATGGGTCCCCCATTTGAGCCTTTACACAAATGCGAATTACAATTCCTAACATGGAAAGTAGCCTTCCTTGTTGCAATCACCTCTCTCGGAAGAGTAAGTGAGATCCAGGCTTTAACCATACAAGAACCATTCTTACGAATACATCATAACAAGGTGGTTCTTAGGACAAATCTAAAATTCCTTCCCAAAGTAATCTCTGCTTTCCACCTTAATCAATCAGTAGAGTTACCAGTATTTTTCCAGAACCCTGATTCTGTAGCAGAAAGAGCTCTTCACACCCTTGACCTCAAAAGAGCTCTACTTTACTATATAGACAGGACTAAAGCCTTTAGGAAAACAAAGCAACTATTCGTAGCCTTTTGTCCACCTCATAAAGGCAATCCTATTTCCAAAGCTGGAATTGCCAGATGGATAGTAAAATGTATTCAAATATGCTACCAAAAAGCAAAACGTACGTTAACAATTCCCCCTAGAGCGCATTCAACACACAAACTAGGGGCTTCCATGGCATTCTTAGGGAACATTCCCCTAGAAGACATTTGTAAGGCAGCAACATGGTCTACTACACACACCTTCACCAAACACTATTGTGTAGATGTGCAGGCAAAGCAACAGGCTTCTGCAGGCCAAGCTGTTCTTAAAACACTTTTTCAAACTACTGCAACAGATACAGGCGACCACCGCTAGGGGACACACTGCTGTACAGTCTATGCACATAGTGTGAATTCTGCAGCTCATATGCCTCGAACGGAAAATGCTACTTACCAGTATGCATCTGTTCTTGGCATGTAGAGCTGCAGAGATTCAAGCGCCCACCCACCTCCCCGGAACCTGTATCTGTTCCAGTGTTATCTTACTTAGATACATTCTCATGGACATCTTTCTGTTTCTTACAAACTCCATCATTTCCCTTCATGGCGAAAAACAATCTGAGGATGGAGTCGATGCCCATGCGCACTATCGTCCAAGGGAGGAGTCACCTATCTCGTGACTACAAAGACTTCTTCCAAGACAACAACAAGGTACAAGCATCTGAGCCCAACACCAGATGGCGATCTATGCACATAGTGTGAATCTCTGCAGCTCTACATGCCAAGAACAGATGCATACTGGTAAGTAGCATTTTCCTTACTTCAGGACGTGTTCCAGATAGCCTTCCTGCAGTTCGCATTTGACAGCCTTAATGTATGCCGAACACACGTTTGCAGCTATTGTAATTAACAAACCCTCGTTTTTACTTTGTAAACTTGAGCACAAGGACGTATCCGAAAACATCCCCTGGTACCTTTCTAGCGGTACTAGCTTTTACTATTGCAGAGGTTGGTGTTGTAGTTAATCACGGCTCCTCCTCCATAGCCACTCCTACTGTTACCAAGCTTGATAATACGTTGTCGCGGCGCTGTTAACCATAATCGATGGATTTGCACCAGCTTAATGGCATCTTCAGTGTAAGCGCCGCATAAGCCTCCAGAAGTCATTAGCTATAGCTAAACACTTATAAGCTCCCAAAGGCGAGACCTATTGGCTATGCCAATGCTTGTTATGGATAGGGACTATCTCGGCGCCTTTCCAGGACACTGGGATGGGCTGCCCCCTGGCTATTGCGTTCGATAATTCGTTTATATATGGCACCCACACTTCCGGGGTGTGTTTAAATAGGTCCCCGAGTATTCTGTCAGGGCCGGGCGCCTTTGATGGCTTAATAGCTGCTATAGCAAGCGCCGTGTCCTCCATACTAAACTGTAAGGGTGGTGTTCGTCTTGATGTCAGGAGCCCCCATAGTTCACTTATGGACTTTTGAGCTATGTCCGATTCAGTGATGGTGTCATAAAGGTTTGCAAAGTGTCTCTGCCAGGTGTTGGGATCTAGACAATGGTCAGAAGCCATCTTATCTAGTTTGCTTCATTAATTTCCAAAACATGGTTTGGTCCCCGATTTTTGCAGCTACTATAAGCTCTTCCCAAATGCAGTCTTCCCAGTTTCTTTGGGCTATCTTTTGTGTTTCCTTGTAATTTGATATTTCAGATCTAATCTCAATTATATTTTTGTTTTTAAGGGCTCTAAGGAGCCGGCTGTAAGAAAGTGGCTCTGTATATACTGTTCCCAAATAGGTACAGTGTGCACAGAGTCCACAGTCCCCAGAGGTTTGGCAGAGGCTAAAGTTAGATATAACCTTACTCTCTAAAGTGGTAGCTTGGTCGAGCAGTAAGGCAGTATCAGAGGACAGTGTAAAGCATTTGTTGTACACACTCAGTCAGCAAATGGTCTCACACACTCAAGAACTGAACTCTAGGCCAATGGTTTTGTATCAAAATATATAGTTGTTTTATTTTAGAACCAACAATAGGTATCAAAATATACTTTCTCAGAATGAGTTACTTTAGTTAAATACTTTTCAAATAGGCAATAGACTTTTGAGTACAATAGTTACAGTTGTTGCAATAGGCAACACAATTTCAAACACAATAATACATTGAGCTCAATGCAATAGATTACTTTTTGGATTACTTTTCTAACCACAGGACTGGATCCTAGATTCAGTCCTGGGACATCTCCTGTAAACAGTTGAGTAAAAACTTTTTGGTTACAGTTGTGATTTTTAAGGAATATTATTGTATTTTAAAAGTTGACACTTAGAAACTTTTTCACATAGAATCACCAATGTTATCCTATGGGAGGAAATTCACTTAGCAGGTAAGTGGGGTTATTGTTACTTTTTCTAACTCAGTGTTGGATCCTGGATCCAGCACTGGTGCATCTCCTGTAAACAGTGGAAAGAATGTGTTTTTGTTATACAGGCGATTTTTAACGAATATTTGTAAGTTTGCAAAATCGACACTTAGAAACGTTTTCAGCAAAAACCAGGCAATTTTATCCTATGGGAGGAAATTCAAGTTACCGGTAAGTACAGTTATGATTACTTTTCAGGGTCAGTGCTGGGCATCAAGATCCAGCACTGGGATCTCTCCTGATAACAGGTGAGTAAATTCGTTTTCGTAATTCGGCTGATTTTAGATGAATATTTTAAAGTTTAGAAACTCCACACTTAGAAGAATTTCCAATTGAAACCAGTCAATGTTACCCTATGGAAGAAAAGTGAGTTATCGACTTTTGGGTAAGTACTCGACTGGCAGAGTTAAGCTTCTGGGCATAGACTCAGGGGTCTCCCAGGGTCAGGTAAGTACAGTTGTTACACCCTCAGCGGCACAGGGGCGGCCGGGTGCAGAGTGAGTAGGCCCAATGTTATCCTATGGACGGCAGGGGGCCTTTGGTTGGTGGCTGCTGGCTAGCAGGCCACGCGGCTGTGGGAGCTGGGCTCCTGGTCACTTGCTCAGGGCAAATGGGGAAGTAGATTAGAGTAGAGGTTGCACTGCCAGGGGCACTCGGGCGGCTGGGTGCAGGATGCTTTTGAGCCGTCGGGCGCTCAATGTTATTCAATGGGAGACTTGGAAGTTGAACAAAGGCTGCAGGCTCGGGGACGGAGATTCTTCAGGTGCGACCACCACTTCGAGAGGTAAGTTGGGATCTTGGAGGATAGGTGGGCACCCAGGAGTTTGGCACAGGGGGCCGTGGTGCGCCGGGTGCAGGGGTGTCTTCTGGCGTCGGGAAATCTTACCCTCTGCTGGTCGCGGTTGGGGGGTCCCTTGTTGTGAGGCTGCAGGCGTCGTCGGGGTCGTCGAGGAGGGTCCTTGGGCACTGGATTCCAGGTCACAAACGCCGGGGCGACGTCCTCGTGGTCTTGGTTCACTCAGGCACAGGCCGGGCTCGACGGGTGCAGAGTGTGCTGGATTCGCGGTTCCTGGCTGGCACCAGGGGTGTTGCTTGTTTTGAGCAGAACCACTGCTCGTGGGAGTCCCAGTCTTTAGATGAGCAAGGCAGGCAGGTCCTCCGGGGTTTTCGAGGTTGCTGTCCGCTGGAGACGCCGGGGTTTAGCAGGAGCAGGTTCAAGGATCAATAGGCCTGTAGGGCTGGGGCCAAGTCAGTTGGTGTCGTCCTTTTGTTAGCAGCTGCACGGCAGGTCTTCTTCTTGTTCTTCTTTCTTGTTGCAGAATCGGGATCTGAGGAAGGAAGGTTCAGGGTGCCCCTAAATACTAGATTTAGGGGCGTTACAGGTAGGTAAAGGGCAGCCAATGGGTCCCTTCCCTGGGGTGGATACACCCCCTATCCTGCCACTCTCCAGTGGGAGGGGGGCAGGAGCCTAGTCCTGATTGGGTAGGGCTCCTCATCTTCAAGATGGCGAGAGCGCGGAGATGTGCTTTACCTCGCCTCCCCCACCTGAGGGGTGGGGTTGGCAGAGGCTGGCACACCCCCTTTCCTCCCTTGGTGTTTCCCGCCAGTCTTCCCGCCAGAGTGGGGGCTAGAACCAGTGGGGACCAGTTGCTGAGTACAGCAAGTGGTCTGGGGAAGCTCACAAAGGCGGAATGCCTTTGAAGCTTCCCCCTGCCCATCCTGGGGGAGGAGGCCTAGCACCTCGCCCAGGACGTGCATTGTTGCAGGCCCGGGAGAGCGGATGGCTCTCTACGCAGGGGTCCAGCAACATGTCTGCTGGGTGGCAGCCTAGGCAGCCTCTCAGACAGGACGTGGATTGTGGGTTAGGTTCAGGGGGCAACTCTAAGTTGCCCTCTGTCGTGCATCTTACATTAAATCCCACACTGGCATCAGTGTGGGTTTAATGTGCTGAGAAGTTTGATACCAAACTTCTCAGTCTTCAGTGTAGCCATTATGGTGCTGTGGAGTTCGTGCTGACGACCTCCCAGCACCATATACTCGGAATGGCAGCACTGCACTTACAGTGCCCAGGAATGGACCTGGGTACTGTAGGGGCACAGGGCTCATGCACCTGTACCCTCACCACTGGCATAGGGCACCCAGCTAGAGGGGTGACTGAGGTATGCCAGGGCAGTGTGTTTGTGGGCATGGCACACAGGGTTGTGTGCCATGTCGACTCTCTGTTTTGTTCTGCACCAAGACACTCAGCCTGCAAGGGCAGTGTGTGTGTGTGTGTGTCAGGGTACAGGGCCTCTAAGGGTGGCACAATAAGTGCTGCAGCCCTTAGAGGCCTTCTCTGGTCACAATGCCCTGGGTACCTAGGGTACCATTTACCAGGGGCTGACATGTGGCCAGAGGTGCCAATTGGGTTTAGGCTGTAGTGCAGTTTTAGGGAAGGAACACAGGCCCTGGGCACCTGATTGGCAGGAGCCCGGGGCACACTCAGTCAAAGTACATCAGCAATTCAGCAAAAAGTGGGGGCATACCATACAAGAAAGATGGCACTTTCTCACACCGGCCTTTGGCCAATCTACATTCCTTGTCATACCAGGGATTGGATGGCTGCACCCCTGTCTTAGCAGTACCTGTTACTATCCGTGGTTTGGTGGACTTGTATTTCCTCCACCAATTTTTCATGGGTGTGTGTTATCTGATTATTCTCGGGATCTTGCTCCAGGTAAGAAGTTACAAGGTCACTAAAGATGTTATATATGCTAGTGAGGGGTTCGACTTGATCTAATATGGCCGGCCATCTAACTGACTGCCGATTATCGGTTACCAGGGGCTGCCTTATTTCTACTCCTGAGTCGATTTCTAAGGTTGCCTGAGTTGGAAATCGTTTCCCATCTAGGTATAAACATAACGGGAAGTGGTCGCTCTCTTGTCTACCTTGAAATCCTGTACATATGCCCAGTGTGCTGTACTTATGAGCACATAATCTATTCTCGATGTAGAATTTCCTCTTGAGAAAGTATTTGCACAAACGAGGTCTGAGGGAAAGCGACCATTGCATGCCCTAAGGCCTTTCTCGATGGTAAGGTGGTATATCTGCATAGCAGAGATGGTACACCTCACTGTGTGTCTTGTTGTGAGGAGGGGGATCCCTCTGGCTTGATCTTCCTCTTCAGAAACTATATCAAGTCCCGCTATGGGTACATAGCAGCAATTAAAATCGCCCCCCACTATGATGGCATCTTTTTGGTCTATAGATCCCAGGACCTCCTTAAAATGTTCTAGCAATGGTGTTTCTTTTGAACGTTCCCTAGGTCTTACATAAATATTAAAAAGGTGCAGCTGTATAGCATTCGAGAACTTGAGTTTCAGACCCATGATGTCCAGTGAACTAGTGGGTACAATTTCTATGATGACATTTAGATTGATTTTTGACCATATTGCCAGCCCACCCGAGGCCCTCCCTTTTTTTGATTGTAATGCCTCTATGTTGAATGTTCTATACCCTACGTTGTGTTGTGGTTCTCTAGCCCATGTCTCCTGAAAGAGACATAGGTCGAAATCTTCTACATAGCTCTGCCAATCAGGTTCCCTAAGTTTTTGTTTGAGCTCAGCAATGTTCCAGGAGACCATCTTTATCAGATTGGGGGTCAAGATTGTGTGAGTAGTCGGGGGGGGTCACTAAGTTTAGATAGGCAGTCGCTCTCCCCTATAGTATAGATGTTGCTTACCCTGATTTCATGGTGTTGTGTATATTCTGGGCTGACATAATTAGATTGGGAGCTGGGTCCTGATCTAGCGAGGTTCCTATCTTGTTCGGTGGGGACTCTCTTTAACATTGTGTTCACCATATCCTGTTCAATCAGTCAATCTACAGAGTCTAGATTATTTGGCTCCTGCATATCTCGAGGTGGATTGGTGCACTTGGCTGAATCAGGAATGTTCTGTTTGATACCAATTGTCGTTTCAAAGAAAGAGTGTGAACGGAGGTTCATATCTATCAAACTGTCTGCTATGTACCTTGAGTGGAACGTTAACTTTATATCGTCCATATTCCCCACTTCCTGCTGGAACCTTTCAGCTCTTATAATGTCAGATCTCACTACAGAGAGACACTGGCGTTTGAATCTGATCCAATGGATCACTTTGTTAAGTAAGGAACCCTCGTCTTCTCTGGCTCCCCGATTTAATCTCGGGACATTTGTCAAAAAGGCGTTACGTGTAGTGGACTTATGCTTATTCAGATGATGGGGTGTTGAATAGATGTTCTGTAGATGGAGATGGCCCCCCCCCCCTCCCAGCCACTTTTGGGGTTTGGACCTGATTCATATTGGCTTAGTGGTTTCATTCTATGTGAGTTGTAGGGCTCCCAAGGGACTCTATTGCGTCTCTCATGACTAGGAAGAGCGGGCAACCCAGGCAATTCATCCGGAAGAATCATATGCGTAGTCGACCTAGGTGGTAAGGGACTGTACTGGTTGGGTGTTTATTCTGCTTTGTTGGGTCCTTTACAGAATGTTTAGAGTGTGCCCCAAGTGGATGCCCTGGTTGCACGTTTACCATGGGGATCGAATCTGGTTTTCCACCAGAGTGTTTGGAGCAATCTATCACGTTGCTTTTTTCTTTCAAAGTTGTGGGCAAACTTTTTAGTAAATCCAGAAACATCCTCTTAAGTCCTGCAATCTCTTCTTGTGTAGAGTTCTGTTTTAGGCAAAGGTCCCTCAACACCCCATTAATGTCAGCTAGCTCTGTTTCGGTCCCCACTTCTCTAGAACCGGCTGGAAGCCGTGTATTACACTCATTCTCCTTTGCTTGTCCCCCAAAATCTTCTCCGTGACAATCTGCTAATATTGAATATCTGTTGGAACATTCTAAGATTATAAGATCCCTACTTGCGGGGCTTGATTGGCTCGTTTCTATAGTGTCTCGCCTGGGGAGACTGTTGGGAGGGATTAGCTTGCGTAGCTGTGGGAGACCCTGGGGTGTGATGTACAATTACTGAGGGGCTTGTTTGCTTTGAAGTTTGTTTTGTGGAGGTCACTTTGCCTTGTTTGCCAAAGTATGTGGAGATCTTTTTAGTACCCTTGGATGCTACTTCGTTCTCGTTCGCTAGCATAGATTCAACCTCTTCAATCAAATCATCAATAGCTGCCAAGGTGCAGTTATCTGATGCAGATATAACTGTTTGCTAGTCTTAGCTATCTTCTTCCTGCAGGCTGCTGTCTCTATTGCCTTCCTTTTCCCCATTATCGTACCAGCAAGCCGCTCAAACTTGCTATCTGAAAGAGACACGTTAGTGACAGATTCCTTACCTTAGAATATCCCCAGGCGTCAGGCTGGATCCGGAAAGTTTTGCGTAGCAGTACCCTTGCGCGTCGGTAGGCGGCGTCGTGCGGCTCCGCGTCCGTCGTCGGCGTCGGGATCGCCGGGATGACGTCGCGGCCAGTACTTAGACGCCGCCCCTGCGCGCTGACGTCAGTTCTTTCTTTTTCCGCGCCAGTAAGCGCAGATCCGGAGAGAGCAGTGCCCCAGTCAATTTTTTACTGATTTTTTGTGACTTTGTCACTGTTTTCTCGAGTCTTTACGACTCCTACTATGTCGGTAGGGATGCCCGGCTTCAAGCCATGCGACGCCTGTGGTCGAATGATGTCGATCACGGACCCGCATCAGGATTGTCTCTACTGCCTCGAGCGCGACCACGACTCCAAGTCGTGCCCTGACTGTCTGGCCTTGCATCCGAAGGCTTTGCGAGAGCGGTCTCGAAAGCTCCTCGAGGTCCGGCAGTCGGCTCCGCGCCAAGCCCCGGTCGAGAGAGAGGTCGAGGGGCCGGTCGCGGAGTCCCCATCGTTCTTCGGGGTCAAAGTCTTCGCACTCCTCCGGTAAGTCGAAGCATAAGCAGTCAAAGAAGCGTCATCGCTCGACGACTTCCCCTCGCCGGTCGCGCGACTCGGCTGAGGGTCCCGTCGGCACCGTCCCCGCCCCCGCGGTGCCGGCAGTGCCTGTGGAGCCGCCGCCGCATTACCTGCCCTTTCCGGGTTTGGGGGCGACTCCGGTCGAAATACAGGAGTTCCTGTCGGCCATGGCCCGCCTCTTCGGGCCTAAAGGTCCCCCCGGTGCGCCTTCGGGCCCCGCGGGCCCTAGTGGGGTTCCTACGGCGCCGCCGGCGACTCCGGTCCCGGCGACACCAGCCCCGGCCTCGGCTCCGGTGCTGCCGCAACCCCGATCGACGCCGGTTGACCTAACGACACCTCCACCGGCGTCGATCTCACCGGTGCCGTTCACGAGACCGCCCGGGGCTCCGGGCGACTTCGTCCCCAGGTTCTCTCCGGACTCGGCGCCGGACCGATGTCGATCGACGCCGGCTCCGGCGCCGCTGAGACCTTGGGTCCCACATGTCCCTCCTCTTTATATTGACCCTGATTTGGAGGACGAAGAGAACTGGGAGGGGTCTGAGGACCCTCTCACTGCCCAATGTGAGTACGATCAGGACTGGGCTGAGGAACTTGGGGAGGCCAGTGGTCTGGACACCTCTCCAGACATTGGCATGCTGTCTCCTCCTTCCGTGGCAACGGAGGAGGGAGCAAACTTTGCTACGGTGCTGCGTAGGGCAGCTGAGGTCCTGCACCTCCAGTTACCTACAGTGGCTGTCAGGACTAACCTCCTGACGGAAGTGCTTCAGCCGGCGGCTACCTCTGCGGAGCCACTGCTGCCGTTCAACGAGGCACTTTCGGACATTCTTCTGGGCACCTGGTCCAAGCCCACCACAGGGGCTCCTAAGGATAGGAACGTAGCCCGGCGCCATCGCCCTGCTCCGGGCGACCCCCTGTTCCTTTCCCAACACCCCACCCCTGAGAGCTTGGTTGTCCAAGCCTCTGCCTCCCAAAGCGCCTTCCCTACCGCTCCCCGGATAGGGAATCCAAAAACTGGACCAATTTGGGAAGAAGGTTTTTCTTCCACCAGTGCTGGCTTGCGGTCCGTCAACACCACTTGCCTTTTGGGCCGATATACCCACTGCTTGTGGGATTCGGTGGCGCAAGTCCTGCCCCAGTGTCCTGAGGAGGCCCAGGCACTGCTTTCCCGCGCCATTGCGGAAGGAAGAGATGCGGAGAAGTACACTATCCGGTGTGGCCTAGATACCGCTGACTCGCTAGGCAGATCGCTTGCGACGACAGTGGCGCTGCGCCGTCACGCCTGGCTGAGGACCACTGGTTTCTCGGGCGATGTCCAAAACACACTTATGGACATGCCCTTTGATGGTGTCGGCCTTTTCGGCAACAAGGCAGACCATGCGCTGGAGCACTTTAAGGACTCACAGACTACAGCCAAGTCCCTGGGCCTTTCTGCTGTGCGCCCTCCGCAACAGTCTGCTTTTCGCCCCTTTCGTGGCCACGGAAGGGGCGCCCAGTCACGTCCGCTGCCCAGCCACCGGCCCGCGCAGCAAGCGTCTTCGCGTGGACGTGGCTCCCGCCGAGGCGGGTCGGGTAACCAGTGTGCGGGTCAGGCCACCACCTCCGCCCCGTCCGCGGCCTCCAAGCCCTCCTAGTCCATCCTTTCAGGTCCACAGCACGCCAGTAGGGGGCAGGGTCCGCCATCACCTTCACCACTGGCGTGCCATTACATCGGACAGGTGGGTCTTGGACATTGTCCGAAGGGGCTACTCCCTCCCCTTCGAGACTACCCCCCTAGCCATGCCACCTCAATGCCACCGCATGTCGGGGGATCATTTGGTGCTTCTTCAAAAGGAAGTTGCGGCCCTCTTGGCCAAGGGGGCCATCGAGCGCGTTCCGACCCCAGAAGTAGGACGTGGTTGTTACTCCCAGTACTTTCTGGTGCCCAAAAAGGACAAGGAGGACATGCGTCCTATCTTGGACCTCCGGAACGTCAATCGCTTCCTCCGGAAGGAGAAGTTCAAGATGCTCACCCTACCTCAGGTCTTGACTGCCCTCGACCCTGGAGACTGGATGGTAGCGTTGGACTTGCAGGACGCATATTTTCACATCCCCGTCCTGCCAGCCCACCGGCGTTATCTGCGGTTCACGGTAGGCCTCGAGCATTTTCAGATCTCTGAGGGGACTGCACAGCAGTTGCAGTGGTGGCTCTCGAACCTGCAATGGGTCATGGGCAGATCCCTCTCCCTTCCCCAGCCAGAGCAGACAGTTGTGACGGACGCGTCCCTTCTGGGATGGGGCGGTCACATGGGAGAGGCGGAGATCAGAGGCCTCTGGTCTCCGGCGGAGTCCGGGCTCCATATCAACCTTCTGGAGCTCCGGGCGATCCGACTTGCACTCAAGGCATTCCTTCCCTCTGTCAAAGGGACGGTAGTGCAGGTGTTCACAGACAACAACACCGCCATGTGGTACTGCAACGAACAAGGCGGGGTGGGGTCGTGGACCCTATGTCAGGAGGCTCTGCGTCTCTGGAACATCAGGGCATATTCCTGATGGTTCAACACCTGGCAGGTTCCCTGAACGCCAGGGCGGACGAACTCAGCCGCAGGTGCATGATGGATCACGAATGGCGTCTTCACTCGGAAGTGGCGCAAGGACTCTTTCTGCAGTGGGGAGAGCCTTGGTTAGATCTATTCGCCACCGAAGAGAACGCGCAATGTCATCAGTTCTGCGCGTTGGAATTTCCAAGGCGGCACTCGCTCGGCGACGCTTTTCGTCGCGAGTGGAGTTGCGGTCTGTTGTACGCCTTTCCGCCTATACCACTTCTACCCAGAGTGTTGAAGAAGATTCGGCGCGACCGGGCCCAAGTCATTCTTGTGGCTCCGGACTGGGCTCGAAGAGTTTGGTATCCCGAGCTACTCAGTATGAGCGTCGATCCCCCAATCCATCTGCCTCTTCGGGAGGATCTTCTGTCGCAGCAGCAGGGGACGGTCCTCCACCCGAACCTGTCCAGTCTCCACCTCCTTGCGTGGAGATTGAGCGGCGGCAGTTGATTCCTTTCGACTTGCCTCCCGAAGTTTGTGATGTGATTCTGGCAGCCAGGCGTCCCTCCACTAAGGTGGTATACGCCTGCAGGTGGAACAAGTTTGTGGCATGGTGCACAGCAAAGGCTGTGAATCCCCTTTCTGCCCCTCTTTCTGAGGTTCTTCTGTTCCTTCTTTCTCTGGCCCAGCAGGGTTCTGCCCTGGGTACCATCAAGGGCTATCTTTGTGCAATCTCGGCCTTCCTCAGGCTTCCTGATCAGCCCTCCCTTTTCAAGTCCCCTGTTGTTAACAGGTTTCTTAAAGGCATTACACACCTCTTCCCTCCTGTTCCGTTTGTGATGCCTCAGTGGGACTTGTACCTGGTTCTTACCTTTCTCATGTGCGCTCCCTTTGAGCCTCTGCATAACTGTCCTCTTCGTCTTCTGACTCTGAAGACAGCCTTTCTGGTGGCTATCACCTCCGCTCGGCGGGTGAGTGAGCTCCAGGCTCTTTCGTGCAAACCCTCCTTTCTGTCTGTCCATCCAGACAAGGTTGTTCTTAGGACGCGTCCGTCCTTCTTGCCAAAGGTGGTTACTGCCTTCCACATTGGGCAGACCATCACTTTGCCCACCTTCGTTCGACTTTGACGGTGTCAGTAGGGATGCCCGGCTTCAAGCCATGCGACGCCTGTGGTCGGATGATGTCGATCACGGACCCGCATCGAGACTGTCTCTACTGCCTCGGCCGCGACCACGACTCCAAGTCGTGCCCCGACTGCCGGGCCTTGCATCTGAAAGCTTTGCGAGAGCGGTCTCGAAAGCTCCTCGAGGTCCGGCAGTCGGCTCCGCGCCAATCCAAGCCCCGGTCACGTGAGAGGTCGAGGGGCCGGTCGCGGAGTCCACATCGGTCGTCGGGGTCCAAGTCTCCTCCGGTAAGTCGAAGCACAAGAAGTCGAAGAAGCGTCATCGCTCGACGACTTCCCCTCGCAGGTCTCGCGACTCGGCTGAGGGTCCTGTCGGCACCGTCCCCGCGGCTCCGGGAGTGCCTGTGGAGGCGCCGCCGCATTACCCGCCCTATCCGGGTTCGGCGGCGACTCCGGCCGAAATACAGGAATTCCTGTCGGCCATGGCCCGCCTCTTCGGGCCTCAAGGTCCCCCCGGTGCGCCTTCGGGCCCCGCGGGCCCTTCTGGGGTTCCTACGGCGCCAGCGACTCCGGTCCCGGCGACGCCAGCCTCGGTCCCGGCTCCGGTGTTGCCGCAACCCCCATCGACACCGGTTGACCTGATGACCCCTCCACCGGCGCCGATGTGACCGTTGCCGCTTCCGACGCCGCCCGGGGCTCCGGGCGGCGTCGTACCCCGGTTCTCTCCGGATCCGGACACGGCGCCGGACCGGAGTCGATCAGCTCCGGCGCCGATGCGGCCTTGGGTTCCGCATGTCCCTCCTCCTTACTTTGAACCTGTTTTGGAGGACGAAGAGGACTGGGAGGGGTCTGAGGACCCTCTCACTGCCCAATGTGAGTTCGATCAGGACTGGGCTGAGGAACTTGGGGATGCCAGTGGCCTGGACACCTCCCCCGACTCTGGCATGCTGTCTCCTCCGTCCGTGGCAACGGAGGAGGGAGCAAACTTTGCAACAGTGTTGCGTAGGGCAGCTGAGGCTTTACACCTTCAGTTACCTACAGTGGCTGTCAGGACTAACATCCTGACGGAAGTGCTTCAGCCGGCGGCTACCTCCTCAGAGCCACTGCTGCCTTTCAACAAGGCACTTTCTGACGTTCTTTTGGGCACCTGGTCCAAGCCCACCACAGGGGCTCCTGTGGATAGGAACGTAGCCCAACGCCATCGCCCAGCTCCGGGCGACCCCTGTTTCTCTCCCAACACCCCACCCCTGAGAGCTTGGTTGTCCAAGCCTCTGCTTCCCAGAGCGCCTTCCCTACCGCTCCCCGGATAGGGAATCCAAAAACTGGATCAGTTTGGGAAGAAGGTGTTTTCTTCCTCCAGTGCTGGCTTGCGGTCTGTCAATACCACTTGCCTCTTGGGCCGATATTCCCACTCTTTGTGGGATTCGGTGGCGCAGGTTCTGCCCCAGTGTCCTGAGGAGGTCCAGGCACTGCTTTCCCGCGCCATTGCGGAAGGAAGGGATGCGGCAAAGTACACAATAAGATGTGGCCTAGATACCGCCGACTCGCTAGGCAGATCGCTTGCAACGACAGTGGCGCTGCGTCGTCACGCCTGGCTGAGAACAACTGGTTTCTCGGGTGATGTCCAAAACACTCTTATGGACATGCCCTTTGATGGTGTCGGCCTTTTCGGAAATAAGGCAGACCATGCGTTGGAGCGTTTTAAGGACTCACGGGCTACAGCCAAGTCCCTGGGCCTTTCTGCTGTGCGCCCTCCGCAACAGTCTGCTTTTCGCCCCTTTCGTGGTCACGGAAGGGGCGCCCAGTCACGTCCACTGCCCAGCCACCGGCGTGCCATCACCTCGGACAAGTGGGTCTTGGACATTGTCCCAAGGGGCTACTCCCTCCCCTTCGTGACTATCCCCCCCCCTAGCCATGCCACCTCAATACCACCGCATGTCGGGGGATCACTTGGTGCTTCTTCAGAAGGAAGTTGCGGCCCTCTTGGCCAAGGGGGCCATCGAACGCGTTTCGACCCCAGAAGTAGGGCGTGGTTGTTACTCCCACTACTTTCTGGTGCCCAAAAAGGACAAGGAGGACATGCGTCCTATCTTGGACCTCCGGAACGTCAATCGCTTCCTCCGGAAGGAGAAGTTCAAGATGCTCACCCTAGCTCAGGTCTTGACTGCTCTCGACCCTGGAGACTGCATGGTAGCGTTGGACTTGCAGGACGCATATTTTCACATCCCCGTCCGGCCGGCCCACCGGCGTTACCTGTGGTTCACGGTAGGCCCCGAGCACTTTCAGTTCTCCGTGCTCCCCTTTGGCCTTACCAGCGCCCCTCGGGTGTTCACAAAAGTGATGGCGGTGGTCGCAGCTCATCTGCGCCGGGCAGGGGTTCCAGTCTTCCCCTACCTCGACGACTGGCTGCTGAAGGCGGGCTCGTCCCAGGCAGTCGTCTTCCACCTCCAGACTATGGCCGAACTCCTGCACTCCCTGGGGTTCTCCATCAACGTGCCGAAGTCGCACCTGATTCCTTCTCCACAGCTCCTTTTCATCGGAGCACTTCTGGACACGACGCAGTTTCGGGTCTATCCTCCCGACCGGCGAGTCCGGAATATTCAGGCTATGATTCCGATCTTTCGGCCTCTATCCTGGGTTTCGGTACGGATGACCCTGAGGCTGCTGGGCCTCATGGCCTCCTGCATCCTGCTGGTCGATCATGCCAGATGGCATATGCGGGCTCTGCAGTGGGACCTGAAGTTCCAGTGGGCGCAGCATCAGGGCAACCTGTCCGATCACGTCCAGGTCTCGGAGGGAACTGCAAAACAGTTGCAGTGGTTGCTCTCGAACCGGCAATGGGTCATGGGCAGATCCCTCTCCCTTCCCCAGCCAGAGCAGACAGTTGTGACGGACGCGTCCCTTCTGGGATGGGGCGGTCACATGGGAGAGGCGGAGATCAGAGGCCTCTGGTCTCCGGCGGAGTCCCGGCTCCATATCAACCTTCTGGAGCTCCGGGTGATCCGACTTGCACTTAAGGCATTCCTTCCCTCTGTCAAAGGGAAGGTAGTGCAGGTGTTCACCGACAACACCACCGCCATGTGGTACTGCAACAAACAGGGCGGGGTGGGGTCGTGGACCCTGTGTCAGGAGGCTCTGCGCCTCTGAACATGGCTGGAACATCAGGGCATATTCCTGATGGTTCAACACCTGGCAGGTTCCCTGAACGCCAGGGCGGACGAACTCAGCCGCAGGTGCATGATGGATCACGAATGGCGTCTTCACTCGGAAGTGGCGCAAGGACTCTTTCTGCAGTGGGGAGAGCCTTGGTTAGATCTATTCGCCACCGAAGAGAACGCGCAATGTCATCAGTTCTGCGCGTTGGAATTTCCAAGGCGGCACTCGCTCGGCGACGCTTTTCGTCGCGAGTGGAGTTGCGGTCTGTTGTACGCCTTTCCGCCTATACCACTTCTACCCAGAGTGTTGAAGAAGATTCGGCGCGACCGGGCCCAAGTTATTCTTGTGGCTCCGGACTGGGCTCAAAGAGTTTGGTATCCCGAGCTACTCAGTATGAGCGTCGATCCTCCGATCCGTCTGCCTCTTCGGGAGGATCTTCTGTCGCAGCAGCAGGGGACGGTCCTCCACCCGAACCTGTCCAGCCTCCACCTGCTTGCGTGGAGATTGAGCGGCGGCAGTTGATTCCTTTCGACTTGCCTCCCGAAGTTTGTGATGTGATTCTGGCAGCCAGGCGTCCCTCCACTAAGGTGGTATACGCCTGCAGGTGGAACAAATTTGTGGCATGGTGCACAGCAAAGGCTGTGAATCCCCTTTCTGCCCCTCTTTCTGAGGTTCTTCTGTTCCTTCTTTCTCTGGCCCCGCAGGGTTCTGCCCTCGGTACCATCAAGGCTATCTTTGTGCAATCTCGGCCTTCCTCAGGCTTCCTGATCAGCCCTCCCTTTTCAAGTCCCCTGTTAAGAGATTCCTAAAAGGCATTACACACCTCTTTCCTCCTGTTCCGTTTGTGATGCCTCAGTGGGACTTGAACCTGGTTCTTACCTTTCTCATGTGCGCTCCCTTTGAGCCTCTGCATAACTGTCCTCTTCGTCTTCTGTCTCTGAAGACAGCCTTTCTGGTGGCTATACCTCCGCTCGGCGGGTGAGTGAGCTCCAGGCACTTTCTTGCAAGCCTCCCTTTCTGTCTGTACATCCAGACAAGGTTGTTCTCAGGACGCGTCCGTCCTTCTTGCCAAAGGTGGTTACTGCTTTCCACATTGGGCAGACCATCACTTTGCCCACCTTCTTTCCGCCTCCGCATCCTTCTAGAGAGGAAGAGAGGCTCCACCGTCTGGACCCAAAACGTGCGATTTCTTTTTATCTAAATCGCACACAACAGTTCCGGGTGGACGACCAACTCTTTGTTGGTTACGTGGGCGCCAAAAAAGGTCGGGCGGTACACAAGCGGACCATCTCCCGCTGTGTCGTCTTGTGTATCAAGGCCTGTTATTCTTTGGCTAAAAAGGAGCCCCCTGTTGGATTGCGTGCCCATTCCACCAGGGCGACAGCCGCCACCACAGCTTTAGGACGTGGTGTCCCTTTACAGGACATTTGTCAGGCAGCTACGTGGGCCTCGTTGCACACGTTTACCAAGCATTACTGCCTTGACAGCCAAGTCCGGAGAGACGGCTTCTTTGGCCGTTCTGTTCTCCGAGACTTCCTTGTCTGATCTTTGTTCGCAGACCCACCACCGGGTTTGGTATTGCTGGGGTATCTATTCTAAGGTAAGGAATCTGTCACTAACGTGTCTCTTTCAGATGCACAAGTTACTAACTTGTGTAACGATATATCTGTAAGAGACAGTAGTTAGTGACAGATTCCTACCGCCCCACCCATCCTCCCCGTTCTGCGAACTGATTTCTAGGGTTAAGGACATCCCTTTCAGGGCCCTAGTATTTTTCAGACACCAATGTCAGCTTCTTGCATGGCTCTGCGTTCCTGGCGCGGAAAGTCGTGTACAGAACTGACGTCAGCGCGCAGGGGCGGCGTCTAAGTACTGCCCGCGACGTCATCCCGGCGATCCCGACGACGGACGCAGAGCCGCACTACGCCGCCTACCGACGCGCAAGGGTACTGCTACGCAAAACTTTCCGAATCCAGCCTGACGCCTGGGGATATTCTAAGGTAAGGAATCTGTCACTAACTACTGTCTCTTACAGATATATCGTTACACAAGTTAGTAACTTGTGCATTAGCGCAACTTATGAAAGCTCCCTTTGAGCCTATTCATAGGGCTGACCTTGAATACATTTCATGGAAAACGTCTCTTCTACTGGCTCTTACTTCAGCTAGACGAGTAAGCGACATACATGCTTTCACTACTCGGCATCCTTTCCTCCAGTTTACTAAAGACTCTGTTATACTTCGGACAAATCCTACCTTTATTCCTAAGGTCCCATCGGATTTTCACTTGAACCAGTCATCCTAAAGACTTTCTTCCCTAATCCACAGACGCCAGCGGAAAGGGCTTTACATTCCCTTGATGTTAAGAGATGTATAAAATTTTACTTGCAGAAAACAGCCTGTATTCGTAAGGCTGATCAGCTTTTTGTGGCTTATGGAAAAATCAGAAAAGGATATCCAGTGACTAAGCAAACTATAGCACGTTGGATTTCCTGTGCGATCCGGTTTTGCCATCAGCAAGCGGGCAAACCTCTACATTCAACAGTGAAAGCGCATTCTACGAGAGCAGTCTCCTCCTCAACAGCTCTCTTTGCCGGTTTGCCTATTCAGCAAATTTGCAGAGCAGCAACTTGGTCCAGCAGGCACACTTTTACCAAGCATTACTGTCTGGAAGCTGCAAGTAATGCTGATACAGCTGTGGGACAGGCGGTGCTACGTAATCTTTTTCAATAAGGTGAGGCTCTATCCTTCCCACCTTCCTTTATGTTTTACAATTGCTATTACTATAGTTGATGTCACTGTTATTCTGTGCATTTGCATTGTCAGATTCTAATGTATGTATATACATTTCCATGTTCATGTATAGGTATATATTTATTTATTTATTTAGAGGTTGACATATATGTATATGAATAAGTGGTGTAGAAGTGTGATATACACTGAGTGATGTACAGATTTTCTTTTGTACATTGTGTACTACATACCTTGTTGTATGAACATACATACCTATGTGATAACTGCTAGCTACTCAGATTCAAGCATGTGAATCTATGAAAGATACCCCAATTCTGGAGAAGAAAATAAGTTACTTACCTGTAAACTGTGGTTCTCCAGTATTGGTATCTTTCAAAGATTCACATGCGACCCACCCTCCTCCCCATAGAGGCTCCCCTGTTTTATTATACGTTTATACTACACTTGTGCTCGAAAATCTGAGAGCCTGGAGCCTCTGTGGAGAGGGTTCTAGAGGGTGCTGTCCCCTGATTGGCTGGAGTTTGGACCATACCTAATGACTAGGACGAGATATTAAAGTGAATGGTTTTTCTCTATTAACTTGAATGTTAGAGTAATTACTTACTGCTTTTTATGTACCATGGGACTCCCACTTCGACGACGGGGAATGATTCAAGCATGTGAATCTATGAAAGATACCAATACTGGAGAACCACAGTTTACAGGTAAGTAACTTATTTTCTTATACCCTACTCAACTGCTATTTTTGTGATTATGACAATATTTAACTGGCAAAAGTACTGCACATAGAATTTAATATTATTAAGTTAATGCAGAAGTTCTGCTGTGCCTGGGACAACCTTTAAAAAGCCCTTCACCCCTAAAAGATCTACCACCTGTTTGGAAACTATATGTTCGTAGCTGGTGTTGCTACAGATACACATGCTCTGCATACTCCTGCCGTCTTGTGTTTGGCTTGGACTTCTAGAAGCCTTTTTTCTTCAAAGAAATGTTTAGAGTCAAAAGATATACAGTGACTCCTCCCATAGATGGCAAAGTGCATGGGCAGTGACTCCATGTTAGATCGTTTTTTTTTTTTTCGCGATTGGGTTTGAATGTGTACCGACAGGGCTCTGTGTTGAGTGACTTCTGACGCTTTCCTACAAGCCCACCCGACCATTTGGACTCGGGCATCAATAGAAACTTGACCCAGAAGAAGATCTTTGGCTTTGCTTCATTCTCCAGAAGCTGCGCCACAGATACCGGGCCTCCCTTCGATGCCTAACCGCCAGGGCCTTAGGCTCTTCCCGGAGCTCTGTGCCCCTCACCTCTAGGACTTTGTTGTGGAGAATGCGCTCAGAGTAATGGAAAGGACGCCTTTCCAGTACTGACCCCAGTGCCAGTACCACCACTGTGTAATCTCTGCCTCTCCCCTGTGCGAAGCCTGCCTCACCTTCCTATCAAAGAAGACTCTTCGCTACTGATGTGAATGAAGGCGTGCACATCAGAGAATGCAGAGCCAGGAGTTCTACAACACCCAGCATCTTTGGGGAATGTGACGTTGAAGAAGGATGGTGAAAAACCCAGTTCCTCTGGTGCTCTGCCTCTCAAGTCATCGCCAAGCCTAGAGGCGGTCTTTTCCGCCAACACCGAATCTCAGGAGGAAGAGCATAAGGCCCTCAGCACCACCCAGGTCTTGGACGAGGACTTCGTCCAGGACTATGGTTGGCACAGAGACCTCTATCAGGGCTCCAAAACTACCTTGACTCGAGCCAAAGCACCTCCCCTCCCAACCCCATCCCCTCCAGGGGGCCGGGTGTCCAGTCCTTTCCCCAAGACTCAGCTCTCTGGACTACCACCACCTTTGGGCACTGGAGGGCACTGACTAAAAGCTTCGAAGCTCCCAAAGCTCCTGCAAGTGGACACCAACCCTTCTCGGCCGTATAGCCCAAAGATATTACACAAGCCATGGCCCCCTCGAAGCCAAGGACCTCTACTGTGCCAGCACTGAAGCCAACAGCTGCACCGTGGTCGGTGTTGGCTCCAAAGCCCATTTCAACATTGAAGATTCCATTGAGTTGGATGTCAGACAAAAGCATCAGTCAGTTCATCTGCAGACAGGCAAAATCTCAACACAGCTGCCTTCTACACCAGCACAGACATTGGTTCAAAAGTGGAATTTTACTTTTGAAGAAGAACTCGTCATGGAGTCTCCTACAGTCCCAAGCACAAGAGATGTAAGAACAGGGGCACCAGTCTCTTCCCAGCTGCACACCATCCTGTTCCTCCACCACCTCCTCCCGCTCCACCACCACCGTCATACAGGTCACTTCTTCCATATTCGCCAGAGGGTCCCACCAAACTTCTCTTACGAAGAAATCAGCCCATCGCATACAACCAATTACACACCGTCAGACCCAGTGCCTACCGAAGACATGTGGGATGGCTACAATATCGATCCCTCAGGGGATCCTGATCCATTTCTCTACCTGGATAGGGCATCACCCCCAGACAATACCACAGCGCATCATGAGGTGATACTGAGGGTGGCCACTTTTCACAAGGTAGACATGCATGTCCTACACGAGGATGATGACTTCCTCATGGAGACGGTGTCCAAGACTTAGAGCACTGTACAGTTCCTTCCCATGTTGAAGGGGATGTTAAAATCCACCTCAGACACCTTCAAGGAATCTGTAAAACTGAGGGTGTTAACAGCCCGGGTGGGCAAAAAATGTAAAGCATCCGATAACGACCTGCCATACGTAATGGTTCATGTCCACCCCCTCTTCGTAGGCCATACTGTGCGTAAGCGTGCAAACGCCAAGGCCACAGGCAGTGCTCTTCCGACTGACAAGGAGAGCAAGAAATTGATGATGCGAGGGAAAGGGTAGCAGTGCAAGCGGCCGCCCACTTGGGAATCACAGCCTTGGTTGGCCTGTTGTCCTCATACGATAGGGCACATTGGGATGAAATGCAGGAGCTCCTCAAGCACCTTCCAGATGAGCATCGACAAAGAAGGGAGCAATTTGTGAGGAGTGTAAGAGCATCCACAATGCCACCGTTCACTGTGCCCTGGATGCTGTGGACAACACTGCCCTAGGAGTCAAGACCAGTATCCTGGTGAGACGCCACGCCTGGCGGCTTGTCACAGGTTTAGATCTGAAGTACTGTAGCATCTGTTCAACCTGCCCTTCTATGGCGAACACCTTTTCGGTTGACCAGATTCACGAAAAGATAAAAAAGGACAAGGACACCGCTAAATAAATGGGTGCCTTGCAAACATCTACACCTATGGGCACCCAGAGCCCAAACGACTCAATCTAGCGATTTGGCAGCTGAGGTCATGCCTAGACTACACCACAATATGGCTACATTTAGCAGCCTTAATAACCTACATGCAAAATAGGGAACACCCCTCCCTCTTCCGCATACCCATGGTGAAAGCCTTTATAGAAGGTCTTAGGAGGGTCATTCCTTCTAGGGTTTCACCAGCACCGCTCACCAGACTCATTAGTCCCCCATTTAAGTCCTTACACTTCTGTCCTCACCGGTATCTCTTATGGAAGGTGGCCTTTTTAGTTGCAATAACTTACGCATGATGCATTCATGAGCTGCAAGCCCTCACACTGCAGGAGCCCTTTATTCAGGTTCACAAGGACAGAGTAGTACATAGGACTAATCCTACGTTCCTCCCTAAGGTGGTTTCTCCTGTCCACCTTAACCAGAGCATAGAGCTCCCGGTCTTTTTCCCCTCAACCAGACTCAGTAGCAGAGAGCTGGCAATACCAAGCGTTTTCCTGGGGAAACCATTTGTTTGTTGCCTTTGCAAAACCCCACAGGGGATAGTCTATATCTAAGGCAGGCATTGCTAGGTGAATAGTCAAATATATCCAGACTTGCTATCTTAAAGCCAAGAGATCCTTCCCTGTCGCACAGAGGGTGCACTCTACCGGATAAGGGCTACAGTTATTGCCTTGCTGGGAAATATCCCTTTAGCCAACATATGTAAGGCTTCTCTGTGGTCCATCCCGCTCACATTTGCTGAATACCCTTATGTGGATGTCCTAGCGAGGCAAAAGACTATGGGTGGCCAGACAGTCTTAAGGATCTTATTTCAGACATCAGCCTCATTGAAAGGCTAGCCACCATTTAGGGAAGGTGTAAGAAAGTGCCTCGTTTTGACATGGTCACCCCTACTTTTAGCCTGGTAAATGATGTGATTTCTACTGAAGGTGCACTGGGTTCTTGCTAACCAGGTCCCCAGTGCCAGAGCTCTTTCCCAAAACTGTAAATTGTTCCCCCATTTGGCAAAATCTTTAGCACCTTCTGTAAGTCACTAGTAAATGGTATCCTGGTACCTAGGGCCTGGGATACTAAAGAGGGCCCCTAAGAGCTGCAGAACGAATTGTGGCAACCTAAGGGATCCCTCACCAAGCACATGCAAGGCTGCCATTGCAGGCTGCATGTCTTGGTGCAGACAAGAGTGAAAACACGACATGTCACATATCCCTGTGTGCCATGTCTCTTACCACTGCATGTGATACTTGTAAGTCACCCCTAAAGCAGGCCTGACAGCCCTAAGGCAGGGTGCTTAGTACTACACGTGAGGGCATACCTGCATGAGCAGATATGCCCCTGTGCTGGTCAGTTCCATTACTGCCATTACAAGTTACCAGGGTAGCCATTTTTTAACATGTGCTGGACACAGGTGAAATTCCCCAGCTGCATGATGGCTTCACAGAAAATAGGGATATCTGATAGAGACATCTAGTCGCAGATTCCTTACTTTAGAATACTCCCCCAGACGCAAGACTGGATCCGGAAATATTTTCCCACAGCACTTTCGCGCATCGGAAAAGGGCGCCATGCGACTCCATATAGACGTCATCTCGCGATGTGATGTCGATAGTCCATATAACCCCCTCGCCGATGCGCTGACGTCAGTTCCTTTTCCGCACTTGCAACATGGATCCGGAGCGGTTAGAGGGCTGTTTTTCAGCTCATCTCCACATTTTGTGAGAGAAACAGTGTGCCTTTTGCGATGCCTTCAGGGTTAAACCCTGTGGATCTTGTGACATACAAATGTCGATCACAGATCCTCATACCATCTGTTTGTGGTGCCTGGGAGACCACCATGACTTGAAGGAATGTTTCCTTTTGGCGTCTTTGGCCGAAGGCGTTGAGAGAGCGTCGGATGAAACTTCAGGCGGCGAGACTTTCTGATGCACCGTGGGGTCGTCCGTCCTCGTCAAAGTCCAGAGACCAATTGAGGAGGTGTTCGGTTGAGGGTCCGTCTCCGTCGACATCAAGGGAGACTCCGAAGCGCAAACGGTCGAAACATAAGTTCGTTTCCGACACCCCCTCCCAACCTTCGGTTGCAGAGCATTCTCAGGAGTCCACCCCGCGCCTCCCTACATATCCTGAAGCCGGGGCGACTCTAGCCCAAATGCGGGAATATTATATTTACCTGCATAAAGTCTTTGGGCCTCAGTTCCCCTCTGGCGGGCTTTCTAGCCCCAAGGAGATCGGAAGTGCCCCAACTGGATTCTCGCCGGCGAGTTTGCCTTCTGTGTCTGTCGGGCCCTCTTCATCTGTTATCGGATTCAAGGCGGCGCCTTTGCACAGCCCTTCGGGGTCTTCACCTTGGAGTTGGGTCAACCAATGACGTCGGTGGCGCCACATGACTTAATTTTCCCAACGTCGACACATTGCCGGACAGAGTTGGATGCGGCGCCAATGGAGCCGTCCGCTTTTGCCAACTCTCCATCTGCCCCTATACAGCCTGTTTCTGCTCTTGCTATGGGAAAGCACTTCTTGGCAAGCGAAGAGGAGAATATAGGGTGTTTAAACCCTTTGGGCAATTCTGTCCAGCCTCCCTTGGAGGAAAATTGGCTGACTGATCTGAGTGAGGCTAGTCCCCAGTTTCAGATTTACTTTCTCCACCTGTTATGGCAACAAAGGTGAGTTCCTCTTATGCTGCGGTATTAAGAAGGGCAGCTGTTTCTTAGATTGTCAGCTTCCCTCAGTGGAATTATCCACAGACCCTTTGGTGGATGTTCTTCACCAGGGTAAAACAGGTGTGGAGCCCTTACTTCCTTATAATGAGTCTCTACACAACATATTGTTTGGGGATTGGGCAAGACCAGTAATGGGAATGCCTGTAGACCGGGCTATATCCCATAGGCATCGGCCTGCTCGGGGATCCTGATAGTCTTTTAAAACATCCCTCCACAAAAGGTCTGGTTGTGCAAGTAGCTACAGTCTCTGCGGACTCAAATGTCCTCCCTCTGGAGTCCAGATGGCTGGAAAGTTGTGGAAAGAAATATTTTCTCTTCCGTTAGTGCAGCATTACGGTCTTTGAAGACTACCTATATTCTCGGCAGGTTTTCCCATGCGTTATGGGACTCAGTGGAGAGTTTGCTGCCATCTCTTCTAGAGGAAGCCAAAAGTGAACTACTACAGTTGCTGCAGGGTGGCCTAGAGCCTGCGAAATTCACCATAAAAAGGGGTATGAACACCACTGATTCTGTGGGTAGGGCTATGGCTCAGTCAATTGCACTGCGCAGACATCCATGGCTGCGTCACTCTGGGTTTTCAGAGCCTGTACAGAATAGCCTGAAAGTTATGCCATTTGATGGTGTATATTTATTTAGTGTACATGCTGATTCAGCCTTACGGCGATTTCGAGCTGCACGGAGTGATAGACACCTAGACATGTCTTTGAAGGATCTGCTTGCATTCTTCTTTCTGACTTGTGTGGGCAGAATTGTTTATAAATGACTGAGTTGCAATATGTATTCATCTAGTTGCACCTGGTGTGGTGTTGCTGCTTACTACAGGAGTTTAAGGTTGTTTAACTAACCTTGCGATTCTTTATACCTGACCCTTACTTCCGGTCGGTTACTGATAGTAGTGCATTTATTCTGCAGAATTTTTTTCAGTACAGTTGTTTTCTTTTCAGTATATTCCACACTATGTGGCTTTCTGGATTACTATTTACTACTTGGTGCAGAAGTCGTGCCTTTATCCTTCAGCTCTGTCGTTATTTCGGTTTGGTTAGTGATTGATACCTCGTATACAGGTCTTGCAATTTGCTTTACTCTGCAGTAGAGATCAAGAGTTGATGCCTTCATGGTACGTTCCGTACTCTATGTGGAGCATCTTTGTATGCTATGTGAGCATTTTTAAATGTATATATGCTGAGTTGGGATTCTCAGCTTGTGCACTATGGGACCCTAACTTGGGGGTGCAGAGTTGCACCCTCTGTGTCGGGCTATTTCTCTAACATACGATATCACACATTTGTGAAGTTCGGTACCGCTGGTTAGGTTCTTTTTATATTTGTACCTTCATCTTGAGCACCTTAGAACACTTTGTGTTTTTCTCTTCAGGTTCTGTCTTATAGCCATTGCTATTTGAGTGGCTCTTCCACCCCTTCCTGTAGACATGGTTGGTTTGTACATGTTCCTTGGTCATGATTGTTTCTCTTCCTGGGATTATGTCATGCCATTATTGGTCTCCAGGGAGGCTTGTTTCTCCGTTGCTCTATCCCTTCTATTATGAAGGGTATTTAACATTCTTGCTCTTTTGGGGCTGTTCTAACACTTTGCGATATTTCTAAAGAGTTCTTCTTTCTGAAGGTCGTCATTCCCCTCTAATGATGTACCTTTTCCTCTCTGAAGGTATTCCTACACGTGGCATGAGGGGACTAGGCATTTGCCTCATAGCTTCTACTTTTTAGGTCTCGCAGACCTATCGCTGGAGCGCGCATGCGCTCCTCGCTCTGCGAGGCCTATTGTGATCGTTAACATTTCAGTAGTGGAGTGTAGGCTCCGCTCCTTCTTTCCATTGGCTGGCGTCATCGTTTATGGTAAACGCTGGCCTCCGATTGAAAGTGAGGCTTTTTTGTTACCTCCCTGTCTCCTTTTGGGACGGCCCATCCGGACTGGATGTTTTGCTTGCGGCGTTACACGGTGGGCTTCATTAGTCAGTACTAGGCACTATGTTTTTTCAGTTCTTGCCTCACGCTGAGTCGCCGACAGCTGCGCTTGATTCAGCTCTCTAATGCCGCCGGTCACGCCCTCCAAAGTTTCCCGGTCACTTCCTCGCAGTCTGCCTACTGAAGTTCCTCGTCCCCCACACCCTCTGCGAGCGCTTTGATTACCAAGCTCGGTTACCGTTTCTGAGCTTGTTTTAAATAAGCGCAGAATGACGGTTGTTTCAATCTTGAAAATCCAGACACATTATAACTTGCTTTTAGTATATTGGGTGTTTGATACATGTTGCTTCGCCTACAAGGAGCCGTCATCTCTTTCCAGAGATTTTTGTGGCAGAAGGAGCCTTGCAAAGACAGAGGAGTGGGTAGGGCGTTGTGCGTGGAGCAGGTGATGAGTTCCAATAATGATTATGTTTTACGAACATGTAAAATATGCAAAACAACCGGCATATTCACATTACACCTAAGACAATCGGTGGCACACAGATTTGCCCAAAACCACAAGACGTCTTCTTGAAGTGCCTGCGCCAGGATTAGAAGTGCTCGTATGTTCAGGTTCCAAACTGAACAATTTACCCACTGCACATTAGGATGGGTGACACCTGTCGCTTGTAGACACAAGAAGCTGCTAGTGAAAAGGGAAGTGTCAGCTTAGCACATTGTGAAGACTCCTCCTCCGGAAGAGGCTGCGAACTTGTGCGCACCTGCCGGTAAAATAACACCACCAAACGGCTGCCCTCCGCAAAACGAAATCATTATTGGGCGCTCCACTTTTTGCCTGCGAGTTTGCAAATTGAAAAAGTATATATATTTTTGCAATATCTAACATCACAAGAAGTGGTATTAGCAAAATAATATATTCACGGAGACGCGCGCTTTAGCCCATGGTCGCAGATAAATATGAAATGTGGAGAAATTCGACCAGTGGCCGCAAGTTCCAATACCGACATTCGCATTTGATTATAAAATATGCGATTCTTTGCAAGGGGCTTTACCACCTCGAATGGTGAAAACAAAGTCCTAGTAATAAAAAACGCTCGAACAGTGTGCTATCTAGTATTGTCTCGCTTTATTTATTTTGCAGTTTTATATAGTGCGAACCGAACCAGAAGGTACTGGAGCGCTTTACATGAGAACCTGTTACCTTACACAGAGTATGTTTTTAAGCATGGGAAATTAAGTTATTTGACCAGAATCGCAAGAGGTTGAGCCAAAACCTGCGATAGGAAGGCGGAAAGGGGAGAATGGAAGATGAAGTGAAAGGAGAACAGTGACAAAGGGAGAAAGCAGGGATGGAAAGAAAGCGCAAGTGAGGTCAAGAGACAGAAGTGTAGAGTGATGGAAGACAGTCACCCCGTGGATGGTGTTCGCACCCCTGCATTCAGCTGTTCTGTCAACAGACTCCCACAGATCCTGCACCACTTATCCGATTAATTATTCCGAAATGTATTTTTTCCAGCTTGTTGCATTTAATTTTCTAGTGGGGGGGGTGGGGGTTTAAGCTTACGTCACATGCTCGCTTTCAGGGGATGTGCAGCTAACTGGACACAGAAGCACGCGCCTCCTTCCCCTTTTACCTGCCACCGAACTGCTGCTGCTGTTGACGTATCCTTTAAACAATGCATACTTTTTTGGGTACAGCAGCAGCTTCATGTCCTTTTTTTTTTTTTCTTCATTCTGCAACATTTTAAGAAAGCACTGGCAATGTCAACGGTTCTGGCTGTTGTGAAGCAAACGTGCTTCTGACCAAGTTTCACCAACACAGCACAAATATATAATGGGACGGTGCAGTGCATGCTGACATGAAAAAACAAGCATTTGCAATGCAATAGGTCTCGCATTTGCGAGATTTTAAGCTATTGGCATTGTAAATGACAATGCCTTTTATTTATGGGTTTAAAAAACTGCAATAATAAAAGGCATTGTCATTTACAATACCAATAGGACAAATTTCGAAAATGCGAGACCTATTGCATTGCAAATGCTTGTTGTAGATGGCTTTTATTCTTTTCTTACTGGATCGTTGCTCTTCTAGGGGACAACTCTTTTCATCATTTACCTAACTCTAGTTGTTTGTAGTTAGGTTTGCACTTTGCGAAGTGTGGTCTCTAAATGGCATATACATAGTGATGTTAATTTTATAGATCACTCAGATTCTTATCTTATGGAATACTTTAAAATTCTCTAGTTTCAGTATGAGGGATTTTTCTACATCTTCTGTAGATAGGTCTCTATTAGGCCTGGGCGGAAAACTATGCAACGATCGCATAGTTTGCGCAACTACGCGCTACGCGAATTGCACGTAGCACAGTGCAAAAACGCGTAGCGGGCATTTTTTGCTTGCTCGCGGTCCTCAACGTCAAGTTGGCGACCGCGAGCGAGCAAAATGACATCCCGGCGAGACTTTTTCCTCGTTCGCGATCAGCAACATCAAGTTGCCGATCGCGAGCGTGGAAAATAAAGCTCCCGGCGAGATTCTCAACGCGGGGAGGTCAGGTTTCTCATTGCGAGTGGTCGCGTATGCTCGCGACCGCTCGCGATGAGAAACTACCAGTCCGCGTTGAGAAAACTGCTGCTCGAGTACAAATCTACTTGAGCGGCAGAATACGACCGCTTGCACTGTGCAAGATGCCGTTTGCAATGATTGCACAGTGCGGACAAGCATCCGGCACTGTGCAATCATTGCGAACAGCATTTCCTACCACACTACGCAGTTCGCGTAGTGCTACGCGTAGCTCGCGTAGTGCACTTCGCGTAGCTACGCGTAGCGCTACTACGCAAACTACGCCCAGGGTTAGTCTCTATTCATGTTGTAAGATCATATACTAACCTTGGGTTTCGCTAGCTTCAAGATTTCTATTTCATACTTTATATCTTATTCAACTTTATATTCTATTGCTTGCTGATGCTGTCTCAGGCAATTTGCATTACGCTGATGGCTGTTGTTTTCCTACGTGGCATATTAGCCTCTATGGTTTCCATACTATTATGTCAGATTGTCTGACTGATTATTCAGCTTTGCTTTCTTTCTATGAGTTATATTTGTCTTTTGTTTATACATAGGTGGTTATTTATTTTTCTCGTATGGCAGTGTATTTCTAGGAGATATCCTAGCGGTCTTTGTATTATCTCTCTAGGGATATGACTGCTTCTATACCACTAGTTGCTATTGTTGGCTCTGATGGCTTAGTGGACTATGCCTCCAATGTAGGGGCCTGTGTTTAACCTTATGGTCACATGTTCATATCTGCGCTGCTCAGCCTTCATCATTCTGAGGTCATTAACATGAGTACCATTGAGTAGGGTAACAGTAAACATCTGTTATTCAGCGCCAAGATACCCTTGTGTTGAGCGCGCGCTTTACGAATACACGTTATATATGTTGTCTTCATCTACTTTTTATAGAGCTTTTGTTATTCTTTCCCACGGGTGATGGACCTCTCTCGCTGTTAAAGTACAGGTCTGGCTCGGGCAGACCTCTGTATGGCACAGAGGTTTTTCCTCTGTGGCATCACCTGCTGTCCGTGTCTCACAAATATCCAACACGCTGCTCGAGTCTGGATATCTGCGACAATAGCTTTGTATTATAGAGTTATTTGACAAATTGTCCTACTATCATGGGTAACCTTCTTCCCATGCCTTCTATGTTTTTATGACCTTTCTTACTGTGGTTCCTTCTGCAGTGCTTATGCGGTGAGCATGCATAGGTTCGGATCCCTAAGTGGTTTTCTATTCATCCTGTTGGTTGACTTCTAGCACAGTTGTCATGCTAACATGGAAAAGTTTATTCCCATGCTTTTTCACTATCTTGTGACTTTACCTGTCTGTCGTTCTTCCACATGTTTTTTAAATTGGAAAGCATGTTATTGCTCACCTACATTGTTATGAAGGTCTAGTCTTTTTCTTTGGTTCTAGACCGGTTTTGTTCTAGTTAGAGGCTTTTAGCGGTCTTAGTTCGCAGTCCCTTCTCCAGGGCTGGTATGCTTTGATATTTGATTCTAAAGTAAGGAATCTGCGCCTAGATGTCTCTATCAGATGAACAATTTACTTACCTTCAGTAATGCTTTATCTGGTAGAGACCGGATCTAACCGCGGATTCTTCACGGCCCCTCCCTAGCTCTGTGAACTGAGTCCTCTTTTGTCTCTTTAATTTAGTTATGAGACTTCACATACTGAACTACGAACTCAGTGTTTATTTGATACTGAGTCCTCTTTCTTCTCAATGTTTTAGGTATAACAGCCACATACTGAATTATAATTCAGTGTTTTTTTTTACACAAAGGTGTCTTTGATTTTAGCACACTGTTTCAATGGGTAGTTTCTGTATGTCACTCCACATTTTGAGCATGGAAAATAGTCACTGAAAAAGCTGACATCGGCAAGGGGGTTATATGGACTCCGTTGATCTCACATCACATGATGATGTTGATACAGAGTTGCGCGGCACCCTCTTCCAACGCACAGACGTGCTGTGGGGAAAACTTTCTGGATCCAGTCTCGTGCCTGGGGGAGGATTCTAAAGTAAGGAATCTGAAGCTAGATCCTGTCTCTACCAGATAATGCGTTACCAAAGGTAAGTACCTTGTTCATTTGGTATCAAACATCTCGTATTGGCAAACCCACACTGATGCCAGTGTCGGATTTACCAATACATGCACTCAGAGGGCACCTTATATAAAGATACTTGCTATGTTTTAGGTCTTGCCTATGCAGCGCACATACGCTGCATAGGAGTGGACCTTTTGGAATCGATCAGCTTTTTGGCCAAAAACGTGCACGTTTTGCATTGCTTTCTATTCCAACGCGTGCACGTTTGGCGTTTCCCTTGCGGGAGCGAGCTTTGGCGACATCTGTTTGTAATTATCTTGCAAACAGATGGTGCCCCTGCTCGCTCCCGCAAGGGAAACGCTGTGCGAGTCTCGCCCCCGTTTGAAACCTCATCTCTGTGCTCAGTCCGGGCGCCAGCAAACCTGCAGGAGAAACACAAAAAACACGCTCTCACTTACGGGAAAGTCAAGTTGCTTGCCGTCCGTCACAAGTTTTTTTGATTGCTTCTCCCCTACGCTTCATGTTATAAGCCCTCCCCCACCATCCTAACGCAAGCATTTTCCTTCATCAAACCTGGATACTTGTTTTTTGAGTGACGTAATTAGAAATAAATCCGATCCGAGGAGGCCCGAACCATGTTTGAAATCCCTGCAGCCTGTGTTTGCTGCTGGGTTCCTAAAACTGTGGTGATAACGGCAGTCAGTCTGCGTGTGGTAAGAACTAAGGAGCACGGTTGGGGTCGCGCGAGCGGACTGTAGCTGAGACCCGTGGGATGCCCGAGCGCTGAGGACGTGATGACCGCCTGGTGCTGGCCCCGGCTCTTCGGGCCGCCGCTTGCCCTGTGCCTGGTCTGCGCGTTGTGCTACCGGCAGGCGCTGCACGGGAAATTCCTGCACAATGATGTCTGGGCCATCCTCAACAACCCCGATGTCCGGCCCGGGCCCCGCTCCGGAGCATCTTCAGCAACGACTTCTGGGGCAAAGGCATGGGGGAGAACAGCAGCCACAAGACCTACCGATCGCTCTGCACCCTCAGCTTCAACTGACAGCTTTCAAAGCGTCCATTGTGGTGGAATAGTAATATAAATACACTGCTATACTCGTGCAGAAGGACACTTCCCGTCCACACACCGCACTCAGTGAGCCCTGCGTCATTGGCACTCAGTGAGTCAAGTATCAGTAAGATGGCATTATCATAGTATAGGCTACCCTCGTCGAGTCCTAGATAACTGTTACATTATTCACAGTCCACACTATGCAGTCACTGAGCCCAGCGTGCATGTGAAAGTTTTGTCTACCTTTAGAGCACTTTAAGTGAGTCCTGTGTCATAAGAGGCTATTTTCGACCCATACACCATATTCAGTGAGATAATTGTAACCGGACTGCATACTTGCTCTTTACACCACACTCAGTGACTTCTGTACAGAATGTATCCTTCATCCCTGGAGCCCGCTCAGAGAGTTATGTAAATGGAGGGAGGTGGGGCTGGGGACGTATATTCTTGAAAGATATGCCGCCCACACTGAGTGCAGTGTGAGCCGGAGGGTTAGAGCGCACTCCGCGGGCTCACGACATATACTCTCTTGGTGAGTTCCGTGCACCCTTGGTCTTTTCTGACAGAGCGGAAGAAGAGTGTAAACAGGGGGGGAAGGGGGGTGCCTGCCCGGACCCTGAGGTCTCAGCTGTGCCCGGCCAGTCTTGGGCACGCGGTGCAAGTCCTCTCCCAGCCTAGGCAGCCCGTGGTCCTCTCGAGCAGACCCCCCTCGCGCCTCTAGACTCTCCTGGGCGCGCGCCTGCCTGCCTCTAGCGCTCCTGCGGCATCCCTCGGCAGATTCTTTGTCGATGCCTTTGAGTTGAACTATATTGCCTTGACAACCCAAATCAGAGCAGCTTAACTGCATCTGATATACAAATAGTTTGATCTGTCAAAGAGGACCAGCTTCTGAATTTTAGGGGCATCAAGGAGAAGAAGTGAATAATGCCGCATAAATGTGATGCATTTACCTAAAATAGTGCTGCCTGCTAACTCTTGTCACCTTTAATATTGTATTTAGTTCCAAACATCACAAAGAACAAACGGAACACCTTCTCTCCTCGGGCTACCTCTGCATTGTATCCATGTCTTAACAGCTCACTCCTCCCCGTCTCTCTCTGCGTCTATGTCTGCGCCTCTCTCTCTCCCTCACTCTCTCTCCCTCACTCCCCCCTCTCGCTCTCTCTCTCTCCCTCCCTCTTCCGGTTGTATTTCACTTTGACTGTCTTCCTTCCCCTCTCACCCGCGCTCTTTCTCCTTCTTTGGCTCGTTCTCCTCCCTTTAGACTTTGCATCTCTGTCTCTTTCTTTACATCTCCCGTGCACTGTTGTCCCTGTCACGCCCACTCGCTACCTCATCCCGGTATCTCATACGAGTCACGGTGTCTCTCTCTCTCTCTCTCTCTCTCTCTCTCTCTCTCTCTCTCTCTCTCTCTCTCTCTCTCTCTCTCTCTCTCTCTCTCTCTCTCTCTCTCTCTGCCTTTCTCTCTCTCTCTCATTTCCTCTGCCTTTCTCTCTCTCTCTCATTTCCTCTGCCTTTCTCTCTCTCTCTCATTTCCTCTGCCTTTCTCTCTCTCTCTCATTTCCTCTGCCTTTCTCTCTGTTTCACAGAATTTCACATTTCATTCCTTTCGCTGTGTTTCTCTCGCTTTAAGTTTGGCTAATGCCGGGACCTTGCTACAAAGCAACGCTGCGGTGCACGCGATGGTAGTTTTATACCAAGTGGTTCAGACGAAGGCGGGTCGCTCAAGGGAATATCTAAAGTAGGGTTCGCAGTGAAGACGGAGATTGTCCTGGGGAGAGGCTCACACGGAGGTCTGAGCGATGAAAGGAGGGTCCGAGCCCTAGGTGGGATGGAGCGGCACCAGGAGTTTATCTGGCATCTAGGGGGCTGCCCTGGGGGAAGTGTTGCCTAAAGATATGAGTTTTCATCTTCTTGTTTAGGTTGAGATAGGGTGGACTCTGGCAGGTATGCACTGGAATGGCATTCGAGATACTATGATCCCGGGAAGAGAATGCCTGGCATCTTGTCTTCTCTTTCCATCATTTCCCTTGTCCCAGTCTTGTAATGCTGCTGCTGCTGCTGCAGGGTGTGCACACTCCACTGGAGGTCTTGAAGTTGGCTATCAGCTTTGGTGCAGTGACAGAGTTGACAGCTTGAGACTAGTGGGAGCTAGTGAAGGTCTCTGAGGGCCAGTGTGCTGCTGTTGGACTTGCAAACATCTCAGATGAAGTGTGCTTCCGTACGGAGCGCCGTCTTCAGTGGAGTCACACAGATCTCAGGGGCGATGGGCAGCAGAGCACTGTCTTAGATGAAATGTAAATAGTCCAGGGCTTGGGTGGCAGTTCTCAAAGCTGTTTCAGTAGGATATGCTTAACTAGTTAACTCTATGGAGCAGGCCAGTTTATTCCAGGCTATTGTCATCTGGTGCACAATGTGGGCTCTGAAGCTGGGGTTGGTGTTAATGTAGAAGCCCCAGGACCTAGCACCTTTGGCGCGTCAAGGAGTGAATCCTTTAAGATTCACCTCGGGCAAGCTGCCTTTACTTCTTGTTTGAAGTCAGTAGAGAAGAGCACAGGTTCCATCTTAGTGGGGTTAAGTGTAAGTCGAACCTTCAGATGCTGTTCTTGGATCATAGCAAAATATCCTTCAGGCGACAGATGTAGAAGCCAGATGAGACTTCCAGCGAGAGTTGTGTGCCATATGCGTACTGGTGAACTGTGGCATCCTTATCACCCAGTAGACCTCCCAGAAAGCGGCACTTGCCGCTTTCATTAGAAGGTGCGTCCCCTCCACCCCACCTCCACAAGAGTGCGCTTTCATTTTATTTTTTATTTTTTGCATTATGTAGCGCGAATGAAGGTATCAAAGCACTTTACAGAAGTACTAGTTCCATTACAGAAATCTGCCCGGTGGGTGATAATGTGCTGCATGGCTAAACACTTATAAGGTCCCAAAGGCGAGACCTATTGGCTATGCCAATGCTTGTTATAAATAGGTGTGCATCTCCTTCTTGAGTCATGAAGTAATTTATTAATCCTTGTGTGTATTTTGCAAGTGTCTTGCTCTCCTCTGTGTTAAGCCTAAGGCTGCTCGACTAGCACCCTCTGTAGGTCCCTAGTAAATGGTACCCTGGTACCTAAGGCCTGGGGTACTAAAGATTTAATTTGATTTGATTTCTTATAAAGCGCAAACAAATGCCCTGAGGCGACATGGCGCTGAGACATAAGGTAGGTGGGAAGTCCATGGCCATTAGTTCTTAAAGAGCCAAGTCTGTAAGGACTTACAAAACTTTAAAAGAGTGGGAGCAATTTTTATATCAAGAGGTAGCAGGTTCCAGTTCCATGTAGTGCAGATCACAAAGCTCCTGCCTCCCCATGAGGAGAATTTGAAAGATGATACCACAAGATTGCTAGGTGAACTGGAACTAAGTGTCCTCAATGGGACAAACCTGAGTTGATTTGAACCCTGCACCTGGCCGCCCTAGTGCCACTGGTGGTGTACTGCAGGTGCTGCCTTGGACCTTGTCCACCACTCACCTTAACTCTGGGAGATTGGTCCTGTATGTCAATGTACTTACTGTACCTGTTTGCAGAACTTGTTCTTCCTTCCGTAGGATAACATTGCAGAACTCGAAAATTGCACTAAGGGTCCACTTTTTAAAGTGAAAAGGATTTCTCTTCGAAACGCACATACCTGAACGATTTTCTCTGATGCCTAAACATATATAAAGATACTTTCTAGTTTTATAAATTGGTGTGGATCTCTTTCTTGAGTCATGAAGTCATTATTTTATCCTTGTGTGTATTTTGCAAATGTCTTGCACTCCTCTGTGTTAAACCTAAGGCTTCTCAACCACACTACCCCCTAATAGAGCACTTTGGGATTGCATAGCAAGCCCCTGTCCACTCATAAGGGAATCCCTGGCCTCTTTACACAATATATCAGATTCTTGATATATCCCATAAAGAGCCAGCTTCCTACAGAAGGGTCCTGTTTTACAGTCTATGCAGAGCATATGTATCTACCCCAGCACACGGTACGAATCGAAAATGTTACTTACACTGCAAGCATCTGTTAGTAGCGTGCAGTGCTATAAATTCACAAGCGCCCACCCTTCTGCTCGGACATTGTGGCTCTGATCGCACATCTCTTCTTGCTCTTAATTACATTATTTTTTGAGCAACACACTTGTGCATCATATTGTGTTCACTCACCACTCCATATTGCCTTCACCCACTGTGCGAAAAACAACTACCATGGAGTCGTCGTTTCTGCGCATTACCAACTAAGGAAGGAGTCAGTGTATACCTCGCGAATGAAAAGACGACTTTGAAGAAAATCAGCTTGCAAACGTCCGGGTCCAACACTAATTGCAGGAGTATGTAGAGCATGTGACTCTACAGCACTACACGCTACGAACAGATGTTTACAGTGTAAGTAACATTTTCTTTGTGATTGGTGAGAATAAGGTACAGTTTGCTTGTGAATATCAAGAAAAAAGAGAAAATAAGGAAAAGCAGAATAAAGACACTGGTGACAATGTGAACCTTTTGATGTAGGTGGATGAAGGAAATTTCGAAAACTTAACTGTAAAGTGCTTCTGGGTGGATGTCCCTCAATGTTTAATATCTGAAAGAGACACGTTAGTGACAGATTCCTTACCTTAGAATATCCCCAGGCGTCAGGCTGGATCCGGAAAGTTTTTGCGTAGCAGTACCCTTGCGCGTCGGTAGGCGTCGTCGTGCGGCTCCGCGTCCGTCGTCGGGATCGCCGGGATGACGTCGCGGGCAGTACTTAGACGCCGCCCCTGCGCGCTGACGTCAGTTCTTCTTTTTCCGCGCCAGTAAGCGCAGATCCGGGAAGAGCAGTGCCCTAGTCATTTTTTGACAAAATTTTTGGTGATTTTTTCACTGTTTTTCTCAACGAGTCTCTCGACTCCGAAGGTGTCGGTAGGGATGCCCGGCTTCAAGCCCTGCGACGCCTGTGGTCGCATGATGTCGATCACAGACCCGCACTTAGTGTCTCTACTGCCTAGGCCGCGACCAAGACACGAAGTCGTGCCCCGACTGCCGGGCCTTGCACCCGAAGGCTTTGCGAGAGCGGTCTCGAAAGCTCCTCGAGGTCCGGCAGTCGGCTCCGCGCCACACCAAGCCCCGGTCACGTGAGAGGTCGTGGGGCCGGTCGCGGAGTCCTCATCGGTCGTCGGGGTCCAAGTCTTCGCACTCCTCCGGTAAGTCGAAGCATAAAAAGTCTAAGAAGCGTCATCGCTCGACGACTTCGCCTCGCCGGTCTCGCGACTCGGCTGAGGCTCCTGTCGGCACCGTCCTCGCCCCCGCGGCTCCGGGAGTGCCTGTGGAGCCGCCCCCGCATTACCCGTCCTTCCCGGGTTCGGGGGCGACTCCGGCCAAGATACAGAAATTCCTGTCGGCCATGGCCATGGCCATGGACCTCAAAGTCCCCCCGGTGCGCCTTCGGGCCCCGCGGGCCCTGATGGGGTTTCCCCGGCGCCGCCGGCGACTCCGGTCCCGGCGCCGCCTGTCACACCAGCCTCGGTCCCGGCCCCGGCTTCGGCCCCGGCCTCGATCCCGGCTCCGGTGCTGCCGCAACCCCCATCGACGCCGGTTGACCTAACTACACCTCCGCCGGCGCCGATGTCTCCGGTGCCATTCCCGACGCCGCCCGGAGCTCCGGGCGGCGTCGTTCCCCGGTTCTCTCCGGATCCGGACACGGCGCCGGACCGACGTCGCTCGCCGCCGGCTCCGACGCCGATGAGACCTTGGGTCCCGCGTGTCCCTCCTTCTCCTTATTTTGAACCTGAGGAGGACGAAGAGAACTGGGAGGGGTCGGATGACCCTCTCACACAGCAGTGTGAGTTCGAACAGGACTGGGCTGAGGAACTTGGGGATGCCAGTGGTCTGGACACCTCCCCTGACTCTGGCATGCCGTCTCCTCCTTCCGTGGCAACGGAGGAGGGAGCAAACTTTGCAACGGTGTTGCGTAGAGCAGCTGGGGCCCTACACCTCCAATTGCCTACAGTGGCTGTCAGGACTAACCTCCTGACGGAAGTGCTTCAGCCGGCGGCTACCTCCTCGGAGCCACTGCTGCCGTTTAATGACGCGCTTTCCGACGTTCTTTGGGCACCTGGTCCAAGCCCGCCACAGGGCTCCTGTGGATAGGAACGTGGCCCGACGCCATCGCCCCGCTCCGAGCGACCCCCTGTTCCTCTCCCAACACCCCACTCCTGAGAGCTTGGTTGTCCAAGCCTCTGCTTCCCAAACCGCCTTCCCTACCGCTCCTCCGGATAGGGAATCCAAACGCCTGGATCAATTTGGGAAGAAGGTCTTTTCTTCCTCCAGTGCTGGCTTGCGGTCTGTCAACACCGCTTGCCTTTTGGGCCGATATTCCCACTCTCTGTGGGACTCGGTGGCGCAAGCTTTGCCCCAGTGTCCTGAGGAGGTCCAGACACTGCTTTCCCGCGCTATTGCGGAGGGAAGAGATGCAGCTAAATACACCATCAGATGTGGCCTTGATACCGCCGACTCGCTGGGCAGATCGATTGCAACGACAGTGGCGCTGCGCCGTCACGCCTGGCTGAGAACCACTGGTTTCTCGGGTGATGTCCAAAACACTCTTATGGACATGCCCTTTGATGGGGTCGGTCTTTTTGGGAACAAGGCAGACCATGCGCTGGAGCGTTTTAAGGACTCGCGGGCTACGGCCAAGTCCCTGGGCCTTTCTGCTGTACGCCCTCCGCAGCCATCTGCTTTTGGCGCCCAGTCACGTCCGCTGCCCAGCCACCGGCCCGCGCAGCAAGCGTCTTTGCGTGGCCGAGGACGTGGCTCCCGCCGTGGCGGGTCAGGCCACCAACCCCGCCCCGTCCGCGGCCTCCAAGCCCTCCTAGTCCTTCCTTTCAGGTGCACAGCACGCCAGTAGGGGGCAGGGTCCGCCATCACCTTCACCACAGGCGTGCCATCATCTCGGACAGGTGGGTCTTGGACATTGTCCGAAGGGGCTACTCCCTCCCCTTCAAGACCACCCCCCAGCCATGCCACCTCAATTCCACCGCATGTCAGGGGATCACTTGGTGCTTCTTCAGAAGGAAGTTGCGGCCCTCTTGGCCAAGAGGGCCATCGAGCGCGTTCCGACCCCAGAAGTAGGTCGTGGTTGCTACTCCCACTACTTTCTGGTGCCCAAAAAGGACAAGGAGGACATGCGTCCTATCTTGGACCTCCGGAACGTAAATCGCTTCCTCCGGAAGGAGAAGTTCAAGATGCTCACCCTAGCTCAGGTCTTGACTGCCCTCGACCCTGGAGATTGGTTGGTAGCGTTGGACTTGCAGGACGCATATTTTCATATCCCCGTCCTGCCGGCCCACCGGCGTTACCTGCGGTTCACGGTGGGCCTCAAGCATTTTCAGTTCACCGTGCTCCCCTTTGGCCTTACCAGCGCCCCTCGGGTGTTCACGAAAGTGATGGCAGTGGTTGCTGCTCATCTGCGCCGGGCATGGGTTCCAGTCTTCCCCTACCTCGACTGGCTGCTGAAGGCGGGCTCGTCCCAGGCAGTCGTCTCCCACCTCCAGACTACGGCCGAACTCCTGCACTCGCTGGGGTTCTCCATCAACGTGCCGAAGTCGCATCTGATTCCTTCTCCACAGCTCCTTTTCATCGGAGCAGTTCTGGACACGACGCAGTTTCGGGCCTATCCTCCCGAACGGCGAGTCCGGGATATTCAGGCTATGATTCCGATCTTTCAGCCTCTATCCTGGGTTTCGGTATGGATGACCCTGAGGCTGCTGGGCCTCATGGCCTCCTGCATCCTGCTTGTCGATCATGCCAGATGGCATATGTGGGCTCTGCAGTGGGACCTGAAGTTCCAGTGGGCGCAGCACCAGGGCAACCTGTCCGATCACGTCCAGATCTCGGAGGTGACTGCAAAACAGTTGCAGTGGTGGCTCTCGAACCGGCAATGGGTCAGGGGCAGATCCCTCTCCCTTCCCCAGCCAGCGCACACAGTTGTGATGGACTCGTCCCTGCTGGGATGGGGCGGTCACATGGGAGAGGCGGAGATCAGAGGCCTCTGGTCTCCGGCGGAGTCCCGGCTCCATATCAACCTTCTGGAGCTCCGGGCGATCCGACTTGCACTCAAGGCATTCCTTCCCTCTGTCAAAGGAAAGGTAGTGCAGGTGTTCACAGACAACACCACCCCACCGCCATGTGGTACTGCAACAAACAAGGCGGGGTGGGGTCGTGGACCCTATGTCGGGAGGCTCTGCGCCTCTGGACATGGCTGGAACATCAGGGCATATTCCTGATGGTTCAACACCTGGCAGGTTCCCTGAACGCCAGGGCGGACGAACTCAGCCGCAGGTGCATGATGGATCACGAATGGCGTCTTCACTCGGAAGTGGCGCAAGGACTCTTTCTACAGTGGGGAGAGCCTTGGTTAGATCTATTCGCCACCGAAGAGAAAGCGCAATGTCATCAGTTCTGCGCGTTGGAATTTCCAAGGCAGCACTCGCTCGGCGACGCTTTTCGTCGCGAGTGGAGTTGCGGTCTGTTGTACGCCTTTCCGCCTATACCACTTCTACCCAGAGTGTTGAAGAAGATTCGGCGCGACCGGGCCCAAGTCATCCTTGTGGCTCCGGACTGGGCTCGAAGAGTTTGTTATCCCGAGCTACTCAGTATGAGCGTCGATCCCCCGATCCGTCTGCCTCTTCGGGAGGATCTTCTGTCGCAGCAGCAGGGGACGGTCATCCACCCGAACCTGTCCAGTCTCCACCTGCTTGCGTGGAGATTGAGCGGCGGCAGTTGATTCCTTTCGACTTGCCTCCCGAAGTTTGTGATTGATTCTGGCAGCCAGGCGTCCCTCCACTAAGGTGGTATACGCCTGCAGGTGGAACAAGTTTGTGGCATGGTGCACAGCAAAGGCTGTGAATCCCCTCTCTGCCCCTCTTTCTGAGGTTCTTCTGTTCCTTCTTTCTCTGGCCCAACAGGGTTCTGCCCTGGGTACCATCAAGGGCTATCTTTGTGCCATCTCGGCCTTCCTCAGGCTCCCTGATCAGTCCTCTCTTTTTAAGTCCCCTGTTGTTAACAGGTTTCTAAAAGGCATTACACACCTCTTCCCTCCTGTTCCGTTTGTCATGCCTCAGTGGGACTTAAACTTGGTTCTTACCTTTTTAATGTGCGCTCCCTTTGAGCCTCTCCATAACTGTCCTCTTCGTCTTCTTACTCTGAAGACAGCCTTTCTGGTGGCCATCACCTCCGCTCGGCGGGTGAGTGAGCTCCAGGCTCTATCATGCAAACCTCCCTTTCTTACTGTCCATCCAGACAAGGTTGTTCTTAGGACGCGTCCGTCCTTCTTGCCAAAGGTGGTTACTGCCTTCCACATTGGGCAGACCATCACTTTGCCCACCTTCTTTCCGCCTCCGCATCCTTCCAGAGAGGAAGAGAGGCTCCACCGACTGGGCCCAAAACGTGCGCTTTCCTTTTATATCAACCGCACACAACACTTCCGGGTGGATGACCAGCTCTTTGTTGGCTACGTGGGTGCCAAAAAAGGTCGGGCGGTGCACAAGAGAACCATCTCCCGCTGGGTAACCTTGTGTATCAAAGCCTGCTATTCTTTGGCTAAGAAGGAGCCTCCTGTTGGGCTGCGTGCCCATTCCACCAGGGCAACGGCTGCTACCACGGCTTTAGGCCGCGGTGTTCCACTGCAGGATATATGTCAGGCAGCTACGTGGGCCTCGCTGCACACGTTTACCAAGCATTACTGCCTTGACAGTCAGGTCCGGAGGGACGGCTTCTTTGGCCGTTCTGTCCTCCGGGACTTCCTTGTCTGATCTTTGTTCGCAGACCCACCACCGGGGTTGGTATTGCTGGGGTATCTATTCTAAGGTAAGGAATCTGTCACTAACGTCTCTTTCAGATGCACAAGTTACTAACTTGTGTAACGATATATCTGTAAGAGACAGTAGTTAGTGACAGATTCCTACCGCCCACCATCCTCCCCGTTCTGCGAACTGATTTCTAGGGTTAAGGACATCCCTTTCAGGGCCCTAGTATTTTTCAGACACCTATGTCCGCTTCTTGCATGGCTCTGCGTTCCTGGCGCGGAAAGTCGTGTACAGAACTGACGTCAGCGCGCAGGGGCGCCTCTAAGTACTGCCCGCGACATCATCCTGGCGATCCCGACGACGGACGCGGAGCCGCACGACGCCGCCTACCGATGCGCAAGGGTACTGCTACGCAAAAACTTTCCGGATCCAGCCTGACGCCTGGGGATATTCTAAGGTAAGGAATCTGTCACTAACTACTGTCTCTTACAGATATATCGTTACACAAGTTAGTAACTTGTGCTTCATACCTTACAGGGAAAGGATACATGTTGAAGTAGTTCAGATTTAACCTCTTCCATGCTCGTGACGGCCAGGAGCCGTCACGCGTCACGGTGGGCGTGTGCACAGGACGGCCCCCGGCCGTCCTAATCCCCACCCACTAATAGAAACGCCCGCACAACGCGGAAATTCCGCCCGCACGGAAGGGGTTAAGAATGCAGTATTAAAACAAGGGTGTTTGCAGGTTGTTTGATTACGTTTTTGGACATGAAGATGAAGCATATGCCATTCAGTGGTCTGAAAACTTAGTGTAAAGATGTCACATTTTCTAAAGGGGACATTCGAGACAGCGTTAAAACCTAAAAGTAAGTTTGGTGGATTCTATCATTGAAGGACGGGCACCCTATGGTAAGGATAAAGTTAAATCACTCCGTAGGGGTGGGGACTGCAGAGTATTGTTCAAAGTTTGTTGAAGATTAGAACAGGTGTCCTAAAGAGTTTGGTGTTGTAGGTGTTTCTTGGGCCTTTTTAGTCTTTTCTTTTTTTTTGGGATAGTGAATTTCAGGATTTCCTTGGAGGTCACCTCCTCCGAAGTTTGCTTTCTCTTTTGTGCTGGGTTCCAAAGAAAGTGGAGCCTGTCCTGAGATCGTGCCACAATGTGGGCCACATCTGGGTCGATGTGTGTCCTGCGATTCTTGTGCTTGCACACAGGAAACTTTGTTTTCATAGGTGAAGATCCCCTTGGGATTGAAATTGATTGGCATTATTGCCCTGACCAGATTGTGCAATGCAATATTGAATATTTTCTTTATTGTGTAGCATGCTCTTTGTCCCAGGTCGAGCTCTTCAATGCCATATCTGGCAGTCCTCTTTTGTAGTCTGTTGTTTCCCATGACTGTAGGAAAGTGCCTCTTTTTGACATGGTGACCCCCACTTTTTGCCTGGTATTTGATGCAGGTTTGACAGAAGTGCACTAGGTTCCTTTTATCCAGGTCCCCGGTGCCAGATATCTTTCCCTAAAACTGTACAATTGTTACCCCAATTGGCAATACCTTTAGCACCCCCCTACCCCCCAGGGCCAGCGCTTCTTAATGGCACCCAGGCATGGTGCTGTTGGAGCGGAATTGCCAGGGCTGGTTTCGTTGCTCAGTCTGCCCGTGCCTAGTACCTAGGGTAGGAAGGCTAAAGAGGGTCCCTAAGGGCTGCAGCATGTATTGTGCCACCCTAAGGGACCCCTCAGCACACTCATAAAACGGCCATTGCAGGCTGCGTGACATGGTGCAGAAAAAAGTGAAGACAAGACATGGCATACCTCCTGTGTGCCATGCCTACAAACACTGCATGTAATATAAGTAAGTCACTCCTACAGCCGGCCTTACAGCGCTCTAAGGCAGGGTGCATTATATTACATGTGAGGACGTATCTACAGGAGCAGATGTGCCCCTGTGATGTCCATGTCGATTTTTGGACATTGCCAGTGAACAAGGAAGCCATCTTGAGTATCTGTTCTGGGCACTGGTGATTACGAGTTCCTCAGCTAAAAGGGTGGCTACACTGAAACTAAAGATATTTGGTATCAAACATCTCGTATTAATAAGCCCACACTGATTCCAGTGATGGATTTATTAATACATGCACCCAAAGGGCACCTTAAGGTGCCCTTTGAAAACCTGCTGATCTCTAGTATACTGGCTGACTGGTGTAGACCAGCCTGCCACCACAGACAGGTTTCTGACCCCCTGCAGGGGAGAGCCTACGCTCTCTGAGGGCAGAAACAATGCCTGCTCCGACTGGAAGTGTTGTCACCTCCTCCAAGCAAGATGGCTAAGTAATCAGATTATCAAAGAAGGAGGCGTTGATATGCAACCCAAACTTCCCCCAGACAGGAAAATGTCACCCCCTGCCAGGGGCCTATTTGGCACCAGGACAGGCGGGAAGAATAGCTAGTCTGGAAGCTTGTTCCCCCGTCAGGCTAGTACCACCCCTAAGGTGGGTTACCTGAAGTGCACACGACTAGGAAAATTCCACCATCTTGGTTTTTGGTGGAATTAGGCTCACTGGGTCAGGGTTATGCCCTCTTCCCACAGGAAGTGGTCATATAGGGGGTGTGGTCGCCCTAAAGGTGAGTAGCCCATTGGCTTCTACCTGTCACTTCCATTAACACCCCTAAATTGAGTATGTAGGAGGCACCCCTGATGCCAGGAACTTAGATTCGACTGATTCAGAAGAAGAGGACAAAGAAGAGCCGCGAGAAAACGAGAACTGAAGACTTGCCTTCTGCACCAGTCTTTACAGTCATGACCAAGTGACTCGTCCTGCAGCTGAGCAACTGCCAAGAACCCCGGTAGACTGCCAGCCCTTCTCAAATTGCCAGCAATCTCCCTTGAAATAGAGGAGCTACTCCCCTGCAGTCCACAGGCACCGAAGACTCCGAGTCTGGTTCACCGTGTTGCAGCTCCCCATCCAGCTTGACGCCCCAGGAAAAAGTACATGTGCTCCCGAAGGTCAGAACTGTCCCCCCACCGAGTGAGAGGATACCAGGACCGACTGGAGCCGCATAGAGCCAATACCTGGGGTACAGGACACCTTGCAGCAACTACTTCCCTTCGAGGTACTGTCCTGTGACTTGATAAAAAAAAATTGCAAAATTCTTATGGTGCTTCTGTATGTTTCCTAGTATCCCTGGCCCTGTAAATCTATCTCCTCCTATTACTTCTGTTCTTCAGTACGGTTCCACCTCTTTCACACTGCGCTGGCAAGCCGGTCCAAACCCAAATCTTTTAATAAAATAATCTGAGATGGAGTCTTTGTGCATTGTGGGGTTCAGGAGTCAATATGGGTAATTTGTGACTTGCATAAAATTGAAACGACTTCGAAGAAAAACAATTTGTTATATTGCAAATTCAACTTTAGATGACAGGAGAGAGCACATGTCACTCAACAGCTCTATATTTTGTAAACCCGGTGGTACAGATAAGTAATGTTTTTCATATGGAAATACAGAGGAGTCAGTGATGAGGCAGATGAAGAACGATGTGTATTTGAATTTGCAGTTCCATTTGTGCAGACTCCTCCTCAGGCACCTTCACACATTTTCATCTGCAACTGTATCTTTCCTCTGATTGGTGGCTTTGTTGTTTAGTTCCCTCAGTACCAAACGGGTCACCAAGATCAATGAATGAAAGGGCTTTTCTCTTCAGCTGATACACACAGACGTCCTGAAGCACTTGGATACTTAACATTGCACTGTTGCACCATTTGTGATTTCCTTTCAGTGGCAGTGCTCAAATACTGACTTAATTGGATGGGGAGATATCTTCTGCTTTTGTGCCCTTTTGGGGCTTTTAGAACTTTGATGGAAAGAAGCAAAGTAAAACCCCTTTGGGGCGTGTTGTTCTGTTCCGTTCCGGAACAGTTTCTTCCGTGTTTGAGTACACGCAAGATATGTTCGCTGTCACAGGGTGCCGGCGGTGTTCCTTGCGCACCTGTCTTGGCTACGTTCTATTCCGGTCCATTCCTGGTGTGGAGAAGTGCTTACGTCTTCTCTCATGGCTCAGGCCCAGTGGGGTTTTTGTCTATAGGCAGTGAAATCTTCGCCAGCTACATCACTGCTGTGCATTGCCTTGTTTTCTGTTTCCATCTGCACTTCCTTGGCAGGGACTCCGATCCCTTAGATAATTGCCACGCAGAGGGTTAGGTGCTTCTGCTCCTGGTCTCTGCTGCTGGTTCTGACCCACTGTGGCCTAGTGTTCTCAGTCAACCCTGAAGGCGATATTGCTTTCTTTTCTGTCAGACTTATGTCTGTGTATTTTTCACTCTTTCTTCGTGAGTGTAGTGGTCAGTGTCCCCGCCTGTCTCACGGGAGGCCAGGGTTCCTTCCCCATTGACGGGGTGCTGTCGCTTTCTAGGCGTCTTGGCATTGTTGTGTCCTACTTCACACTGGTGCTGTTGGTACCTCTTGTGATGTCTCTTTTTTCCCTGGGGCGTGCTCTTCGAGTTCTTCCCCTTGCTTAATTTTTTCACAATTTGTTTATATGTACGTCCCTATAGGTATATATATATATATATATATATTTCAAAAAAGACTTCGGGTAAACGCGCTCTCACGTGATCAAGCCTGGTTACAGGCGAAACGCATTGTGAATAAACAGCGGTGGATTACTGACACAGCGTCCTTCCTTTCTGAGAGCGCGTTTACCCGAAGTCTTTTTTGAAATAGTTACGCCGGTGTGCTCCGCCGGCACACGCGCCACTCTCCACGGGTCCCTGATGACTCAGAAGGAGCGTCATTCTGGTCGGATATATATATATATATATATATATATATATATATATATATATATATATATATACGTCTAGGGCTTATCCACAGTGAGAGGGCACGCTTCCTACATTTTCGCTTGCCCTAGTATTGGGGGTCTTTACCCCCATTCACTCTCTCTCGCTCTCTCTCTTGGGAGCGAGCCCTATGTGTCTCCCCGGTTTTTCCTTCCCCGTTGGTACCGTTGGCAGTTGACTACCTGATGCTTCAATTCTTGGGCTTTTGCACAGGTGTGGTGTAGTCTCATGGTACACACTGTCTCCTTGTGTGTATCCTGTCATCCACACACATGTATCTTCTGGTAGTCACGGTTCTGTATATCTAGGCATGGTGACGTTGTTCTCTCACCTTCCTTTCTTGGCATCCACTGTGATGTATGTTTGGTTTGTATGCTCTGACGCTGTCTTGTCCCTTCTCTGGGACTGTGTCTATTGCGGATCCATGGGTTCAGGTGCTCAGTTGAACTTCTTTTTGCAGAAGTTCACACACTTTCTTCCATTATGCACTGACCTTGTTGATTCCGTGTCTTCCTTTCGTTCCTGCCTTGACGAGTGAGGTCTCGTCTGTTCTCTGCAGAGTTGTGGTGCCTTTGCCTCCCCTTTTTTATAGCTTCCCTGCGGAGCTTCGTAGGTCTGGCATCAGCCGCGCTGGCATTGGCTGTCCCCACCGTGTTTTGGTCAATGTTATTGATAGCTTAGTTCTCTTTGGAACTTGGTGGGTTTTCAGTCGCAGACCCTCCTCCAATGGGGTATGGCTTTGGTATCTATTCTAAGTTAAGGAATCTGCGGCTAGATGTCTCTATCAGATGAACGAGTTACTTACCTTCGGTAACGATGCATCTGGTAGAGACACAGTCTAGTCTCAGATTCCTTAACGCCCACCCATCCTTCCCGTTCTGCGAGGGCCTTCCAGGTGGGGTTCTGCCCCCTTGCCTCCTTACGGGTGGCCTTAGTCTTCTTGAGGGGTATTCTAGTTCACCTGCGTCTGGGGCAGGGTATGTCGTTCTGTTCTGACACATTGGCTCTCCACCCATTCTCGTTTTGGGTGGCTAGGTTCCGTGCTTTCAATGCTCTCCGCCCTGGTTCTCTGGCGTGGAGATGCTCATGTTCTTCCACCCTCCCTCCGCCCTCTTCTGTTTCTCCCCATTACCTTGGGGTCTCCTTGTCTATGCGGCAGTCGATTGGGTTGGGGTTCTATTTGCCTATGCTACAGTTCATAGGTCACTGTGGGGAGTGTGGTGGACGTTCTCTGTTGTTGCTCACTTTTGGTCACTCGCCATGAGACATGTTGTTCCAGTCTTGTTGTCCTTTACAGTTATGTCCTGTGGTTACAGACTGTCTTTCATACGGTTCCATCCTGTGGTTGCGAACTGTCCTTCGTTGTCATGCCATTCATTTCCAATGCCATTGCCTCTTAGGAGGGGTGCGGCTCTTTGCTTGGCCGCAACTGTTTCTAGTGGCAGGTGCTTTGTTCGCTCCCTTCAGTCCCTTCAAGTATTGAGTACTCTTCCACATGGTCCCTTCATGTGTTGAATACTCTTTTCACAGGGTGAGGTCTATCGTCATTCTATGGTTTCTTGTCACTATTGTTTCACAGATTTTTGTTCTTTTTTAGCACACTGTTCCTATACTCTCACAGTTTTTGTAGTGGTTCCGCGTAGTGGCGCGGAAAAGTTTCACACAACAAAACTGACGTCAGCACGCCGGGGAAACTTATGTGGCTCCATTGACGTCAGTTCCGTGGACGACGTCAGGACGAAGCCGGGCGACGCCCCCCCCAGCGTGCAGAGGTACTGCTGGGGAAAAAGATTTTCCGGATCAGTCTGACGCCTGGGGATATTCTAAGTTAAGGAATCTGCGGTTAGACTGTCTCTCTACCAGATACATCTTTACCCAAGGTAAGTAACTCGTTCGTTCGTCCTAACTTGGGGGCACGCCTGTGGTGCCCATGCACTCTTGACCATACAATGTCTCTGTGTTTCTGAAACCCAACACCAAGTTGCTTCATGAGATGATCTTTGTGCCTTATGCCAACCACTGTCTAAGTACTGATTGTCAGTAACACAAACCAAAGTAGTTGCATGACAATTTTACAACATAGCAGTCGCTTTATTAGCAGGAACGGATTTGAGACACAAGCTTATAGCTCCAAGACAGTCTCTCTTGAGATTACGGATTTTAATTTCCTTCGAAATGCTTGATTCGCCATAGGTTCTTAATAGAACTGCCTAGTTTCCATCTGCCTTGATGAGTTCCTTAAATATGAGACACTCCTGTGACACTGTATCCTCCCTCAAGGTGCTCAGCAGGTTATATTTCAACTACTTGGTCCCATGCATCCAAGATGCTTTTTCCTCCAGATTCAAGTCTATCTTTAGGGTGTATTGAACAGAAAGATGCTTTTTGACCTCCTTTTGGTAACCTTCCCTTTGTTGTTCAGTTCTCTCGTTACCCAATTCTGATTTGACCCTTTTCGTGGATCAAGGTTTCTAATGCCAAAGTAGAGCTGCAGCTTTAAGCACTGCTCAGTGAGGCTAACCATGTAAATACTTTGCACAGCTTCTTGAAGCCTGATGCGATGAAGGTTTATTTTAGAGATTTGATCACTAGAGTTTATGTTCAACCTATAACAATGCCTCCACTGTGACTTGATAAAACGCGACCATTGTTTACCTGAATCAGGCACATGTTAACCCTGCTACATGCAGTAACTTGTATAATGAGTGGAGGCTTGAAAAGAAAAGACGTTCCACTTATTCTGGATGATCTAATGTTAGGAAAACCTGGTCCTCAGTTAAAAAAGGGGTCTTATTTCTGTTAATCAGAGGCAATAGGTCAGCATACCTTCCAATGCCAGAAGAGATGCTTAAGAATTCTATGTAAGTCTGGAAATATTTGCACTGCACACCAGTCATGAATAAAGGTATTCTTTAAAATTGCAGTGGCTTCTTAGACAAACTTGTCTGTTTCCTCAAAACCGGTTTCAGTTTTGTATGATGTGAGCAGACTTCCATAGAAGTGAAAGTTATGCTGCCCTTGTGTCATGTCTTCTGTAGGCAGCAGTCAGTTTCCCAAATACACACACTAACCGGTTCTATTGAAATGCTTCCTTGCATCTTTGTTGGGTAATCGTGACTGACTGACACATTGTAACCATTGCATGTTGAACAAATGTATGAATATGCAATCTGAACACCCAGCATAAAAAAATAATGAATTAACTGTTAGTCTGTTTGACACCAGCCATGTTTTTTTTTCTTTTTATTCTGTGTTCTGTCGCAACCTATTTCGACATAGCCGTTAAATGCGTGCCACCACAAGGATTTGTCTGTTGTGCACTTATTCTATGTCTCTCACTGACACTGGAGAAAGTGCTTGACCTTCACTTTCGAAGTATCCCACCGGGACACCTCTAAGGAGGTAGCTGTTCACTTTACAAATGTCTGGAATTTAATTTAATGGAAAGGGAGATTTGTACAGCTGACTCTATACGCCTGCTTACTGTAAGGTTAATTCTGTGCCAGCAAGATCAGTAAGTTAGTTTAAGGCTCCATAAATCAATTCTAGATTCACCACAGTGCATGGTTTGAGGTACTTTCAAGGATTTTGGAGCTTCTCTACCTAGGAAACTAGACAGGATATATCCCTGTGAGGTCAGTAACTCTGACAGATGTGACCTGCAAAGAGATTGTTTGCCTTGGCCTGAAGACCCAATATTGACTCACCAGTTTCACAGATCATCTCTCTCCTATAGGCAGGACAGTCTGCTTGCACCCCTCTTTAAGACGGGTTACAAAGGATCTTTTGAGTAAGACATGAGTTCTGATTTCCTCCTCTGTATCTTCACCCCTCCCAACTTCTTGTCAAATGTTCATCTGGTGTCCCTGGGCACTCTGGCATAGATCTAGGAACTTCTAGAGTTTGGGACTATTGAACTAAACGTTTACTGGCATAAATCGATCATTGGTTTTACTTTAGCTTTTTGTTCACAGGCGGGAGAGCAACATATGTTTTTATTGTAGGGGTTGAACTCTATCAATATTAATAGTTCACTCCATTTGTGATGGAAAGCGTCACTCAATGTGTCTCCCTTTCATGGCAACAGTATATTTTCCTAGCCATGTAATGCACATATACACCTGTTTGAATGGCTTGCTGGTTGCAATATCTCCCAACAGTGCAGGATTCTCTTCCTACCTTGTGAACTCGCTGTGTGATCGAGCCCAGAATGTCCTTTACCACATTTTCATCAGTGCCTTGCTGGATTTGTAGGAAAAGGTAAACTCATTTGCGATCTCACTAGTGTCAAAGTATGGTGGTTCATAGAGTGTTGCGGCTTGTCTTCAGTTAAGTTCTCAGGTTCAGCTCTGAATGCTCTGTTCGTAACTTTATCACTGAAACCTTTTCAGGGATTTGAAGAGAAAATTCGAATGGTGGACCCTTTATAAGCAGACTGTTGTGCTAACCTTCTGCCTATCTTGAACAGGACATCTGTGAGCCACTCATTTGGTTTCAGTTCAGCTGTTGAGTGTACAGGTTCAGCCGGGTAAAATACACCTATCCTGTAGAAGTGCTGTGGCCTCTTGGTATTAGCAAAGCCAGATGTAGACCTGTGCATTAATATTTATAATTATTTTTGTTACACTGAAATGCACGTTGATTATGATTAGGGCTCCCGGTTTTATGGTATTTATTTTTTTGCCATTTCCGTCTGTATTTATCCATATTTATTTTTTTGGGCATTTTTTCTGTATTTATCCACATTTATTTTTGCCACAAGCAAAAGACGACGCTACATCTAGTATTTTTCCACATTTATTTAAATTGCCAATGCATACATATTGGTCAACACTATACATTCATCTGAAAACTTTGCCATTTGCAGAACGTCCCAAATATGCTTAAAAGTGCTATCACAAGCCATTTGTCTCAGAGCCTTGCAGTTTCTGTCATCTGCAGAGTGCCACATCCTCTCCCCACTGAACACCATACTGCCCCACTGAGAGAAACTCACACTGCCTTCAGCTGCAACCCAATTGTGCCCCGCTATAAACACCTGGAAACAATTCAATTCAAATTATGCACTAGACTACAGTAATATGCTGCCTGAAAAAAAATAACATACTGGAAAAAAGCAAACACTCATAGGGAACACAACTTAAAGCTTTTACACTCATTATTCAGAAATCAATGAGCGTTTTTGCTTGAAAAGCTAACATGAAAAGAAAAGTAGCGCTTCACTGGCAAACTCTGTAAGGTGGCGCTAATGTGTTTGAGTGTAAATAACACCAATCTGGCCACTTTGTGTTAGCTGTGGACGGCCCTGTAATAGACGAGTGAGGCTACTGTTCATACCCACAGTGGGGAGGGCACAGACCGAGGCACAGGCAGGTGTTGTTAATACTTTTACTCAGATACACTCACTGACGGCCCATGGCCTGTGGCGAGCTGCTGCCCTCCTCCTCAGTTATGCAACCTCCAATGGGACCTTCCCCTGCTTGTCTCTGACACCAGCGACCTTTCCACCCTAACCTGTTGGGCTACTACTACCTGCACAACAAACGCGCTCTTCAGATAACAGAGGCTGCAAGTGCCCCCTCAGTGCCAGACAGTGTTTAATTTAATAGGCTTTGCCGTCCCACGGGGTGCTGGCATTCGATTCCTGCTTTTGCCGCCCCAAAACTGCATACGCCACTGACTCCAGCCCCCACCCCCTTCCCCGAGGGCACCTACTTTTGTTTTGAAATGGCTGCATACGCTGCAATTAGGCAGGTCTGGGGTCAGACCGTCAGCCTCTTGGCCACTCTGGGCGGCTTCTTTCTATTCCTGGAGGAGTGAAAGAACAAAGCCTCGTTACCAAGTAAATGGTCTTTCAAAGACCTGTGAAGTGCTCGGGTGCGGCTGTGTGTGCGCCCGGGAAGGCTGACACCTCTTAACCCTCTAAGGAGGGGGAGACACCAGATGGTTGGGGGTGTGATTCTATTGATGCCAATGAAGACCTCACTCGAGGGGCAGAGCTGAGCCCCCCAGAAATGGCTGAGGCATCAATAAAAGCGTTTGTTACTGTAGGCAGGTCTGCTGGTGCACGGCAGCGCGGCAAAATGTACTAGTATTTTCCCGTTTTTATATATAAATACAGATAAAGGAAAACTAGTTTTCCGTCTGTATTTATATGTAAAAATCCGTTTAAACGGAAAACCGGGAGCCCTAATTATGATGGATACTTCTAACTACAGATTCCTCACCTTTATAATATTCCCAGGTGTCAGACTGGATCCGGAAAGTTTAAACAGAATTGCCCCCAAGCACTGGTAGCCGCATGTAAGTGCCACCCCTGCGCGCTTACATTCAGATCTGGACATGACCTACTGTTTTGACAGAGTAGCAGGCACCAGCATGTTGCTTTGGCATCATGCTTGCATGAGATCCACAGGCTTCTCTGGTGACATGCAGGCCTCTTTGATGTATGTGCAATTCGAAGGATCTTGTCCAATTGGGAAGAAGGCCAGTCCAGTGTTGGAACTCTTCGAGGAAAGGTGGGCCACAGTGCGTTTCTTAGGCCTTCTGACGCCTGCAAGACCGCACTGTCAGCAATTTCACCCCTTCAAGTCCGCACCAGAGGACTGGCATACCGGCAACGCCGAGGCTCACCGCCCGCTCATCAACCACCCCAATACTTTCAGGGGCCGGAATCGAGCAGTTAGTGGCCAGGCTACCACAAGCTGCATCCTTGCCAGTCTCCAGCAATTAACTCCAGGCTACTTTAGTTTGCTCTTACTGGCTCATGACCAGCCTAGGGGGGGCAGGATCAGATATTTCCTTCAAGCGTGGCACACTATAAAATCCAGTAAATGTGTCCTTCAGATCGTCCAATGAAGATATGCCCTGCCTCTCTTTTCGACCTGCTGCATTTTGCAACCACATCAGAACATTTAGCGGGGTACCTGCCCATCTTGCTCAAAGAAGTACCGGTTCTTTTTGGTCAAAGGAGCCATAGAGAGGGCCCCAAAACCAGAAAACGGGACTGTACCTTACTCCCACTATTTCCTCATGCTGAAGGATTGAAGCCTTCGTCCTATTTTAGATCTTCACCCTCTGAACGCCTTCTTTGCGGGAGGAAAAATTCAAAATGTTCAAACTGGCACAGGTTCTGTCTGTCCAGGATCCAGGTGACTGGATGGTCGATTAAGACCTGCAGGATTCCTACTTTCATGTACTTGTCCTGCAGCCCCTCAGACGCTACTTGCAATTCAAGGCAGCCAGGAGCATTTTCCATTTTTCATGCTCCCCTTCAGCCTCCCCAGTGCCACGCGGGTATTCACTAAGGTGATGGCAGTGGTCGCAGCACTCCTTCGGAGGTTCAGGATTCCAGTGTTCCCCTACCTCAATGGGTGGTTGTTGGAGAGCTTGCTACAGTCCGTCGTAGACCATCTCCAGACGACAGCGAACCTCCTGATATCTTTGGGGCTCACTGTTAACATGCCGAAGTCACACCTGACTCCTTCACAGAGGCTCCCTTTCATTGGAGCCAACTTGGATACAGTGTAGTTTCTGGCCTTCCCTCCACCACAAAAGTCTAGGACATTCCGGCTATGACTCCAAAGTTTTAGCCTCAGTCCTGGGTCTCAGAGTGGCTATTAGACTTCTGGGCTTCTTGTCATCCTGCTCATCGACAATTGCCATGTGGCATATGTAAGCTCTGCAGTTTATTATGAAGTCTTCGTAGCCCAGTCCCAGGGGAATCTGTTGGATTCCATCCTGGTTTTGGACAAGATTGCAAAAGACCTGCTGTGGTGACTCAGCCACAGTCAGACCAGAGGCAGGCCCCTTTCCCTGTCTCACCTAGAACTGACCATGGTGATAGAAGCATTCCTGCTGGGATGGGGGTGGGAGGGTGTTCTGGGCAACGTGGAGATCAGAGACCTCTGGTGTTTGGCGAAGACCCGTCTCCAAATCAACCTTTTGGAATTGCAGGCTACTCATCTGATGCTAAAAATCTTTCCTACCACCCATCAATAGTGACCGGTTAAGGTTTTCGTCCACCACCACAAAGTGGCACTGCAACAGGAGTAGGAAGCTGGTGCTTTATGTGATATATCAAGAATCTGATCTACTGTGTAGAGTCCAGGGGTTCCCTCATGAGTGGACAGGGGCTTGCAATGCAAACCCAAAGTGCTCTATTAGGGGGTAGTGTGGCCGAGCAGCCTTAGGCTTAACACAGAGGAGTGCAAGACATTTGCAAATACACACAATGATCAATAAATGATATACATGACTCAAGAAGGAGATTCACACCAATTTATAAAAATAGAAAGTATTTTTATATATGTTTAGGCATCCGAGAAAAATAGTTCAGGTAAGTACGTTTTTAAATATAAATTCTTTTCACTTTCAAAAGTGGACATAGTGCAATTTTTGAGTTCTACAATGTTATCCGATAGGAGGGAGAACAAGTTCTGCAAACAGGTATAGTACAGAGACTTACAAGACCAATTTCCAGGAGTTAAGGTGAGTGGTTGGCAAGGTCCAAGGCAGCACCAACAGAACACCACCATCCGTACGAGGGCAGCCGGGTGCAGGGTGTAAAACAGCGTTGGGAGCCCAATCGGTTTCCATGGAGATCGGTCGATTGGGGCCTGCGTGCAGAGGCTGCAGGGGACGTCGGGGAGTCCACAAGGGGTGAAATCACGATGGACTCAGGCTCTGGAGGATCTTGTTGACACTGGTGGCTCACTTCAACTTGGGCAAGAGCCAACGGGTGCAGTGGTTGGGCCGGAGGCGACCGGTGCAGTGGTGGCATCAGGTGTTGGGTTTTGGAAGTTCCAGAGGCTTCAGAGTCTCTTCTTTTGGAGTTCCTGCAGGATGCACAGAACTATTCCGCTGTTCTTCGGGAGGTCTTGGTCTTTATTAAAGGCAGGCAGTCCTCCCAGGTTTTGGAGGCACACAGCTGCAGGACAAGTTGGCTTTGGCGCAGGTTCGACAGAGAACGACAGACGGGATGACACTCTTCAGTCTTCTGCTGTTGCAGCTCTTCGTGTCCTTCTTCGTAGGTCGTCAGGATCTGTCTCTCTGGTGCCAGAGACTCCCCTAAATACTTAATTTAGGGCCGTTAGGGGAGTGTAGTAGCAAATAGGCTACTGACTCTTGGGGTCACTACGCCTCCTATATGACCACTTCATGTGGAAAGTGTGTATAACCCGGTCCCAGAATTCCTAAGTATCCCATCACAAAGATGGCTACTTCGGAAAAATCGTGTCCACCTCAGTGTAGCCCACCTTAGGGGTGGTACTAGCCTGGAGGTGGCATGCCTACCTGACTAGCTAATTTTCCCGCCTGTCCAGATGCCAAGAGTGTCCGGGACAAAGGGGGGCATATTCCTCTCCTTTGAGGGGAGCCAGATTCGCATTCCAAAGGCGGAAGCTCGCCGGCCCTAGGAGGCTAATCAGCAGGTCATCCAGTGGGAGGGGGTGTTACACCCTCTTTCCGGGCAGGCTTTTGTTCTGGGTCTCCTGAGAGCAAAAGGCTCTCACCCTAGGAGGTCAGAACAGCTTTTCGGGTGGCAGGCTGGCAGAAACCAGTCCGCAAGAACAACAGAGGTTTTTAGGTTTTCAGTGGACACCTCTAAGGTGCCCTCTAGGTGCATGTATTGGTAAATCTATCACTGGAATCAGTGTGGATTTATCAATACGAGATGTTTGATGCCAAACATCCCTATCTTCAGTGAAGCCATTCTGTAGCTGGGGAATTCGTTTTCAGCAGTGTCCAGCACACATGTTTTAAAATAGCTTCCCTGGTCACCTGTACTAGCCAGTAATAGGACTGGCCAGCACAGGGGCATATCTGCTCATGCAGGTATGCCCTCACTTGTAATATTCAGCACCCTGCCTTTGGGCTGTCAGGCCTGCTATAGGGGTGACTTACAAATATTACATGCAGCGTTAGGGGACATGGCACACAGGGATGTGTGACATGTTGTGTTTTCACTTTTGTCTGCACCAAGACACGCTGCCTGCAACGGTAGCCTTGCATGTGCTTGGTGAGGGGTCCCTTAGGGTGGCACAATTCGTGCTGCTGCCCTTAGGGACCCTCTTTAGTACCTTAGACCCCAGGTACCACAGGTACCATTTACTACGAACTTACAGAGGGTGCTAAAGGTTCTGCCAATTGGGGAAACTATTGAACATTTTTAGGGAAAGAACACTGGTACTGTGACCTGGTTAGCAGGAACCCAGTACTCTTCTGTCAAAGTTGCATCAAATTACAGGCAAAAAGTGTGGGGGGGGGGGCTGCAACACAAACCCAGTTTCCTACACAGGGTTTATAGTGTCCTGGGTTCTGTGCCAAGAGGCACTTCATCTCTGAATCTGGCTGGAGCGTCAGGGCGTTTCCTTGGATGTAAACCACCTGGGGGGGATCTCTAAGCGCCAGAGCCGACGACCACAACAGCGCGCCTGTGAGAACACGAATGGTGGTTATAACAAAGGACATCTTCCAGCAATGAGGAGAACCCTGAATAGATCTTTTTACCACACCTGAGAACGCTCTATGTTAAAACTTTTAGACGCTAGAGTTCCCAAGAAGGCTCTCAGAGACGCATTATGGATAGAGTGGAGCCCTTCTGCCTCTGTTGCCCCAAGTTCTGAATATCAGGAACGACCGGCCCAAGTCATCCTAGTGGATCCTTGGAAAAGGAGAATGTGGTATCTGCAACTTCTGGGCATGAGCATCTGTCCTCCGTTCAGGCTACCACTTCAGGAGGATGTCCTGTCGCATCAACAATGGGGGGGTTCTGCACCCAAACCTGGGCATTCTGCACCTCCATGTATGGAGGTTGAGCGGCAGCTGCTGACAGCGTTTGAACTTCCTCCTAAAGTTGTGCATGTCATTCTTGCCATGAGGCATCCCTCCTCAAAGTCAGTTTATGCCAGGTGCTGGAACAAGTTTGTAGCCTGTTGTGACACAATCAATATGGACCCTTTACAGACCAACCTTTCCGATGCGTTGTTGTTTATATTATCTCTGGCCCATGAAGGACTTGTAGTGGGCACCGTGAATGGTTATTTGTCTGCTTGTTTTACGTTTACTTGGCCAGCAGCTTTTCTTAAAATCATATGTTGTGATGAGGTTTCTAAAAAGTTTGACTTGTATGTTTGCTCCCAAACCCTTTGTGATGTCACAGTGCGACCTGTGTGGGCCTCACCTTCCTCATGTGTACTCCCTTCAAACCTATGCACAGGTGTCCACTACAACTCCTGACTGAAGACTTTGTTCTGGGTCATGGCAACTTAGACTTGTTGCGTCAGTGAACTCCAAGCTGTCTTGGTGGAGCCGCCTTACACCACCTTTTTCCCAGATAAGGTGGTGTTGAGCACAAAGGCGACCTTTTTGCTAAAAGTCATGACTGCATTCTACGTTGGGGATCCATCACTCTCCCAAACGTTGTTCTCTCCACCTCACTCTACAAAGGAGGAGAGACTCTCTTCAGCAGAACCCCAAAAGAGCTTTGAGCTTTTACATTGAATGCAATAAAGACCATTGGTTAGATGATCAGTTCTTTGTAGGGTTCACTGAGGCAAAGCAAGGCAAGAAAATTACTTTTTCATGGTGGATAGTCCTATGCATTAAGATAAGCATTGGCCAAAAAGCTGCCTCCAGAAGGACTGAGAGCCCAGTCCACCAGGGCCAAGGCTGCTGCCTCTGCGCTGGCATGCAGCTTGCCTGTCCTTGATATTTGTCAGGCATTGACGTGGGCATCAGTTGCACAGGTTCAGAAAGCACTCCTGACTCGACAGCTGGATCAGACGGGAAGGGCATTTTGTCCTGTCGGTCCTGCAGGACGTTATTGGTCTTCGCCATTCCACAGACTAGCCACCGTGTAGGGCATACTGCTTTGGTTCTATTCCATAGGTGAGGAATCTGCGGTTAGAAGTATCCATAAGATAAAGAAGTTAACCTTCCATAACGCTCTTTCTGGTGGATACCGTATCTAAGCGCAATTTACTCAATGCCCATCCGTCTCCCCGTTCTGTGGAATGGTCTTTTTTTCCATGTAAGAGGGTCCCAAACCAGATACATGCATGCTGGTACTTCTGATTATTGTTGGGCTTTGTCTCCGAGGGCGCGGATAGAGTCAAGAAAGAAAATTATGATGTGCAAGGTTGGCACTTGCGCAGCTCCATTGTCACTTCTGTGGTGGAACGAAGTCAGTGCAGAGCCGCATGGCGCCACCTACCAATGTGGGGGGCAAAACTGACTAAGTCTGGCACCTGAGGATATTCGAAAGGTGAGTAATCTGCAATTAGAGTATCCACCAGAAAGAGTGTTATCAAAGGTAAATAACTTCTTATTTGGCCTTCTCAAATATGAAAATCAGACAAGACCAGAGAGTGGGAAACTAAGCAGAAAGAGTGCAGAGTGACTGCGGCAAGAAACGGACAGTCCTAGTTTTAGCTACATCTTCTTTCCCAGGCCATGAGATGGTTTTGTTGGCCTTAATGTAAAAAATGTTTGAATTGTAGATGAACAAACAAAAAAAATGCTTTTGTGGTGGACCTTAAAAGGCAAAAGCTGACAAATTATTTTACACAGCAACATCAACAGGACAGCCCTAGTTACAACTTTGTCTGGTTTGGAGCATGTCTATTGAGTTATCCAGAGAGCCGTACCCTTTTTATGGGAATATGGCAGAGATACATTGATGGCTCTGCCTGTGCTCTCCTTTTACAGTGCTTTTGTGAACCTTTGTCCTTACAAACCTTTGTTCGCAACATGGTATTATTACAATGTTCATCTTCCTGGGGGCCCCAGAGGGGCAACCTGTGTTAGCAGTAAATTACTTTAAATATGTTTTCCTTAGGTGTTGTGTTCAATTGACGTTCAACAGCTTTTAGTGTTATATAACGCCAGTATTATGTTCCTCTTGATTAGTGCTGTTACCAAAGTGGTTTTGAGGTTACATTGCACGCACAATAGATCTTAGTGTTTGGATACTCTTTTTTTAAAGAAAAGGTGGAAGGTTAGTAAAGGGATGAGTTGGTGGGGTTTTTCAAGAATTGGGTCTTTCACAAATTAACATATTGTAATTATTGATCTCTGGCTTTAACCTTTGGCCCTCATCTGAAAGTGAGGAAAAATTAATCACAATATGTGAATGTATCGATGACACCAACACTTGAGTTACAGTGGTTACAGGTCAGTAACTATTTCTTAATCTTATTGTTACTTTGGTGAGAGACTGTAGAAAACCTTTCATCTAAAAGGTCCTGAGCCTAAAACTTGTCATTTTGTTCAAGGCACACTGACCATTATACCCCCGTTTTACCCTTGTTAGGTCATCTTGGAAATCAGAACGTACAAAACCACCAAGCAAAGAGATCAGCCAGGATGAAGACAACCTGCCTCTCATGGAGGAGGTGTTGGAAAGTCAGGAACCTGCACCGAGTGAAATGCCTGTCCTAGATGAGTCTGAGCGAGACGTGAGCTCCCTGGAGATCTGTCACGCTGAAAAAAAAGTGGAGGAGACCAGCCTTATTGCAAGACGATTGTGCACTCCAGAGGAGAGAAGGCAGATTCAACGGGAAAAACTGAACCAAATCCTACTGAATCTCCTAGAAAAAATCCCAGGGAAAAACGGTGAGATCACAGTTTTCTCCCTATGAGGTCTGGGTGGGGAATCTCCTCTGAGGGACGTCCTTGACACCCCCTATAAGTACCAGACAGAGAATCAACTCTGTGTGGCTGGAGCACGAGATACCACCTTAGGGGAACCAGACATCAGCATGAAGGTTTTACGTGGTCTTCATCTAGTCATTAAAATCACCATTAAATTGCATTTAGGTTCCCATCAACCCTTCCACGTAGATTTTACAGAGCTGCAGTGTAAGGACTACACTTTTTACCTCAATGTCAATAAAGATTCTACAGTTTATTGTACACATTTTTTGTTTTGGAACTCATTATCAATAGAATTTATCTTAATGAATTCTTCCCTTGAACCTTAGTGAAACCTCAACAGAGGGTGTTTTAAAGTATTTAATTTCATCATAGCTCATTATACAATTGTGCGTGCCTTTTGAAACGGCCTTGATATTAAAATATCCTTAGCCCTTGCAACAAGCCCTCCCCTATGAGATAGACTCCATCACATATATACTGCACTGCAGCAGATAGTTCTGAGAGACATATTTGCATTGCATATATATTTTTGGCTGTTTTGCATCATCTTTCAATTGCACAGCCTGTGGATAATTGTCTCTCTCCCCCAAAAATTTGTTTTTCAGTTTTTCTTCTAGTTGGAATGTCTGCTGCACATATTCGCCAATAGATAGAGGAGTGTGTTTATAGTAGGTAGGTCCAGCAAGTATTGTCAGAAACAGGATAGGTGAGCAGTATTCAGGGCAGGCAACCAGAAGTCTGAGCTGTAAAATAGTAGAACAGTTTTATTATCTCAAGCTAGTCCTAATGCCACCAGCGAGGAATTTACACTCTTAGTAACCAGCCACTGCTTACAGCAAAACAATAATTGGATAAAATTTTAAAACCCAAATCTAAAAAAGTTAGTATATTTTAGATACAAAGGTAATCTCTAGGTCTTGACAAGATCAGGTCATTTCGGGTGATCTTGGCAAGGCCCCAAAATGATAGAAAAGCTTGTGCCAAACTCACTCTATTGGGGCTGTCATTTTAATGCCCTGTTGCAGCATTCATTAATTTCATTTGCTAGTCTATAATATTTTTAATGGGAACCAACCTAGTGAGTACCAGAACAAACCTGGACCAAAAGAGTCAGGCCAAACTGCTTGATTACATGCCTTCTGCTTTGGAGAAGAAGCAACAGCAGAAATGTATTTGCCATTTTGGATTTTGATCGAAAAGAGATGTAGCTTGAATCACTGCACAATGCAAGCAAGGAATCTATCTTTGAATATATCTCCTTCTTTTTAGGACAATTCAACAGAAGTCAGTAAATACATGAAAGTACTTGAACATGAGTCTTAACTACTTATAATCATGTACGTCCTCAGAGCAGTATTCCATTGCTATTTGGCTTGTCTTTCTCAGAGTTACCACTGATCTGCCAATGGCCTTTATCAATAATGGAAGACCTTACTTTCCCAAAGCAAGTACGACTGAGTATCAACAACAATACACCACTCAGTCCAATAGTATTATCCTTGCAACATTCTCTTAAAATGGATGGTGTCTATACTTTGATTCTACATTTGCCAATAACAGGACATTCCAATGTCTTAGATATTAAATGAAATTATATGGAACAGACCATTGTAAAACATTCAGTAACAGGGCTGTTCTTGCTCCTCGGTTAGGCAAAAAACAATTTGCAGATACCTAAATTGATATAAATGGGTTGTTCCTGGGCAACTTGCGACCCAGCTAATGCTCCAAGATAATTGGGTTCAATGATGGAGTAGGATACAAAAAGGGTGACCTTCACTGAAGCAAAAAGCTGAACTATTCAGTTAATAGTAATGAATGGTAATGTGGCTCCCTTTCTAAGATGTGTTTGATGAGCAGAAACTTTACAGTCCCATATAAACCCTGGTGTTAACCCATTAGGTTTCTGGTTTAGTGAGATATGTTTTGGCATAGGTTTCATGAAAAAATAGTTTTATTACTGATATAGCTGCCGTAATGATGGTGTCCCCTTTTGTGCTTATTCAGTAAGAGTAAGTGAACATGCTATTCTGGCCCTTAAATCCCTTGCAGAGTGGACTAGAGGCACAAAGAAAGAATCCCTGAGACTAGTTCACCATTTCCAGAGGAGAAACTGTAGTGAACCAATCGATGTTTGATAAGAAGTAATAGAAACCTACACCACCGCCCTGCAAAAACCATTGTTAGTTAGCTTGTTCACAGCTTTCCCGGTCATTGTCAGCCCTCGAATGACTTCTCCTAAGACATTTTAGTTAAAAGGAAAATGAGGCATAAAAAAGATCATTCCTCATTTCCCTAAACTTGATAATGCTTCAAATTCATTTGATTATACATGTGGTATTCTCATCTTGCTGTAAGGGGTATGGGAAGTTGCTATGACAGCTGGAAATCAAATCCATGTCATGCTTCATTGTGATCCAGAGTAACATTTAAGACTGATATCCAAATGAAACCTCAGTCGGATCAGCAATTGTACAGATTCCAACTGGTATGCCAGTATTAGGCAGAGCTCTTATCACAAGGCTTTCCTTTCTCTGTAGAGCACAGGGTTGCCCCATTTTATATCTCAGTAACATGGACCTCCTGGAAAGAACACTGTCAGTTTTAGTTATATGGTGCATCATACACTATGCCTAATGATGCTTTTTAACAATGATTGGCTACATTTGCAACAAAACTGAAAACAAACAAAAATAAAAACTGACTTATTTAAAGTTTGCAGAATAATCAGTGGAACTTTGCAGATAAAACGTAGGTTCTTCATATTTTAGATTTCGAAAGTAACAAGGCTAGCTAGTGATTGCCATTTCCAAGCATCTTGGTCAATCCCGCGGTATGATCATTTCATTGTCAAATATTGCTCACCTATAACTAGCATTCAAGCACTCTAGTAACTGCTCAAATTATTCGAGCGGGGAACATTGATAGTAGAAATGTACTTTAAAAAAAACATTTCCCAACACTTTTCACATGATCCTGCATGATCATAAAAGGTAAGGGGTTCAGCTTCTGGTCTTAGGCTCTCCAATGTAGACTAGACCGATCCAGGTCTCATATGTCAGCTCCAAAAGAGATGTACTTCTCATAAGATACAGGTCTCAGGGTAGTGGTGCCTGTTAATATCTGCTTGAAGGGTGAGTGAGGTTGATGCGTTTTTAGTGGACAGAACTCTATAATGTATGGAATCAAATCCCAAAGGGACTCTAAACAAATCTCTGTTGTTCTTTAACAACTTCATAACCTATTCAAAGAATGGTGAAGGTACAAGACAGCAACAGTGTGACGGGTGAAACAGCACAGTAACGCTTGCATAAGCCTTCATTCATCACTGAGCAAATTTTGAAAGGAAGATGTAAAGACAGACTGCCTGAGTCGAGGATAGCTGAAGGAGATACTGGAAAACAAAGGTGCAGCTAGTGTGGCCCCCAGGAGATACACTGATTGCCTCAGTGAAGAAACACATGCCTACTGGTTTTAATTCGAAATACAAGAATGGCCTACAACGCAAATGTATTTGATCATTCTGACGAATTCCATTTCAGAACATATGCTGTGAAATCAACGAACCTCATTCTTAAGTCTGTGTGCAAAGATAGTATCTCACATTTTGCTGTTCTCCCAGCTGCACCTTTTCTATGTAGAATGCACATGGTTTTAAAAGAGGCAGCTCTTACCTTTTCGGATACCTGGTTATTGCTGATGGTCATAGTGTCTTCTTTTGAGACTCTGCAACTTAAGTGCGCTGTACACTTCTTTTGTTGTGCTATATTTAGTTTCTTACAAGGATTGCCAGATTTTTTAGATATATTCAACTTCTCTAATTTTTTCTCAGTGTGCCTTTAACCAAATAGTTGTCTTGCCAGTATATTTCTCAGGCCCTCTTATCAAGACTGACTGAGTAGTATGTACGTTGGAGGCCATAACTGCTCTTTGCTTCTACAGAGTTCTGCTAAGCTTAAAAAGCCAGTTGTTAATTTGACACCCTCTGCAGTGGTAAGGGATGTTATGTTTTACAACCAGCGATATCTACAGAGTTTGTCTTCTGCATCTCTTACTTGCCGGTTAAACTGACATTCATGTCTTTAGTCTTAGTAGACTGGAGCGAATCAGCCTCAGTTTCCTTATCTGACAGCTCAACTCATACATGGTAACCCAAACAAGACTGGCAGAGTTGTAAACTGGTGTTCCTATATCACTTTAAAAAAACATTGTTCCCTACATTTTAGTGTCTCACAGGCAAAATGCTAATTATTTTTTATCTAAATAGTGTCCTTTCTACAGTATGAATACTTTAATTAGATGGCTGCTGTGCAGAATAAGTTATTTTCAGAGTTATAGTCCTTCAACAATAGGTCCTCAGTTTATAATGGAATATTACTTTTCCTACATAACATATGTCAGTTAAAGTTTACTGTTGCTGACCAGCAGAGAGAGTATTCAATCTTTGCAGCGGTACCAGGAACATACATTTAATAATAAGTCTTCTGATGCTGAAGCAAAACACAGATCACACTGCTATAACTGAGGGGAATCTTTAAAAAAAAATTTCAAACATCTAAACTTCCCTCCTTTTCTTATTTTCTTGACTCCATGGAAGTGTGTGTGAACTGTCATTCTATTGACAATGCAGAATTGAAGATTGTGTGTTTTTTCTTAGGGTAATAATTAGCAATTGAAATGATGTAGGCTTCCTTGTGTACTATGGTGAATTTATTTAGGGCATCTCCTGATCTTAAGGTCTGTCTCCATCTATTTAACCTTGAACTTCTTAAATCCAATCATTATTGTACTCCATATGTATGTTGACATGTTTTACATTATGAAAACAGATGTGTAAGTTACATGTCCGAATGCTCAGGGATAAAGTTGACTTCTCTTTCATATTAAAATGAGTGTATTCTGACAGCTAGAAGTACTTAAATATAGTGCTTGTCACTTTCATTGGAAAGAAAGCAAAATAAAACCCAATTTACATCATATCAATATGAAAACCCCAGCTTGAGCTGTATGCCAGTGTCTGTAAGATTTGTATGGGTGGCAGAAATAATTGTCAGTTATTCCATCTACCGAGATTCATTTATTGGGTATGCCCTTCAATTAGAAAAGCCAGTTCAATTGACTGTACCCCCTGAAGATGAGATAAGGGAGGTCCACAGATATAAGTGTTGGCCAGAGGTGTGCCTTGATTAAGTTACTGTAAATGGTAGCCCTGAGGCGACTGATGTGTTTAGTTAGCCCATCTGTTTATTAAACCACTTTATTCTCTTTCAGCTATCGATGTCACGTACCTGCTCGAGGAAGGATCAGGCAGAAAACTGCGAAGGCGCACACTGACAATCCTAGAAAGCAGCTTCAGGAAGTGACATTGCAGAAAGTGTCATAACTGGGAAATTATCCGCCAGATCGGATGGTGACTGAGCAGTAGGCGGCTACAACCCTGTCCGTGTTTCTGTACATAAATCCAGGACAGAGAGGACAGAAAAAACTGACAAAAAGATCGAGAAGTGGTTATTGCTTATGTGCGGAGGAAGAGGGCTGAGCAACCTACTCCGATCTACAGTGCACTTATGGTTTGCGTGTTGTTGGGTGTGCCTTGTATTAATGTTAGGTACTGAGGAAAAACAAGTTATTAAATGTCCAAGTTGTTAAATTATTTATTTTGCTCACTCTCCCTGCTGCTCAGTGAGGAGGGGTGAGAAAGCAATATAGGGAATGAAAGCATGGCTTGGAATAAGCTAAGAATGTGTTAAAAAGGAACTAAACTTACCGATGCAATTGTGAGCATGAATTGTTGGCATTTCCATTGACCTAGCAAATGTCTTTAGTTTAGGAACTCCTGAAGGCATATCGCTAGGGTCTGCTTTCCCTTGTCAGGGACAGCCCGCAGTTTGCACAAGCCCAGAGAAGCTGAGGAAATGAGGCTAAACAAGGCAGACTTAGAAAAGACTGCCAATAGCCTAATGTACAATGGTTTATTCCTGGATGTAGCCTTGTTCCATACGACAAAGACAAAACCCTCCCAGAAGAAACAATAACTGATTGTATGAAGCACTTGTACAGCATCCTCAAAACATTCAAAGTGGGTGTTTACACTTTTTTCCGCAGATTTTTTTAAGAAGATATATCTGACATGAAGACATTGCTGATGTTTTCTTCCTGTTTTTAATATTATAAACTGTGTGTTTTTGTGTCCAGTGCTGTGAGAATGAAATACTTAAAAAAAAAAAAAAAAAAAAAAAAAAAAAGTAAACACAAAAACTCTTCACTACATGAAAACATCAAGCAGTGTTCAGATCTATAGAGTATTTGTTGTGAATTGTAGAATATAAGAACTGATTTTAAGAAAACACTATTCTCGTGTTCTAACTGTACAGCTAAAATGTCCGTCTCTCAAAGAGATGCCGTATTTTACCTTCCCATTTTGTCACAAACTTTGCCCCATTACCCCAGAAAAGTGTTATTCGCAGAAGCTTCAGCAGTCATTAACTACAGAACGCATGGATTTTGTGATTGCAATAGTTTTTTTTACTAGTGTTGTATTGGAATTTAATACTTTACAACATGTATCGTTAGATATCGGACGCTGTGAAGCTGCCCTCCTTGCCAAGTGTACCACAAACATTATCCAAGGTTAGTCTGGCTCACTAGTATGGCAAAGGGGAGGGGGGAGGAAGATGTGTATAACCTGCCCTATTTAAGAAGACGCTTTGCAGTTTTCTTTTGTTAGGTTTTTCAAAAACATACATATGCATATACAGTACTGTCTTGTTTTAGATGTTCCTATAAAGTATGGGGGGGGGGGACATTTTTTAATAATGTGCCAAGTTGTATATATCTGCTGTGTGGATGTAAAGCAATACGATCGTTACAAGCTCCTTTATAAATGGACCAAGTTTGTCCTAATGTACATTACTGTTATCATGTTATGGTATTAATTTCAAGTGGAACATGTCTCATTCCATTATTCTTTGTCTTGATTTAAAAAAAACAAGGAAGGAAAAACATTTGAGAAATATTTTATTAAAAAGCAAATAAGAAAATTGTTTGGAATATTTTCTTACTCTAGAGACCCCTGTACAGATCACAAAATCCTGAGTATCAGATACTCCCATGCTTTGTTGTACTCCTGTCTAAAATCTTCAGTTGTTTCATTTGGGTTATATTAAATGCAAGTCCTTGTGGGGTGGGAGGGGTTCCAATGGTGTTAAACACTAAAAAGTTTTTAAAATAAAGAAAATATAGAAGAGAGACACTTTCTCTGTCATTTTATCTTTCTTTTGTTGAAAGGCAAAACACAATTGTTTTAGACAATCAACTGTGTAGGTAGTTGCAAGAAATCGGTTTGAAACCAGTGTAGAAAGTAATGCCTTTTTATTTTTGGCCTTTTTATAATAATGAAAAAATGAGTGTGTCACCAGAAAGGAAGAGTGAGTATCAAAAGACAAGGAAGCACTACATTATGGCAACTAGATATGATCTGTTAGTCTGCATGGGTGTAGGCTGCGCAATTGTTGCAAAGTAAATGCTGCTAATATATTTCCTTTTTACAAAAATATATCTAAATAGACCTTTGTTTTGATGTTAATCTCTGTAAATTATGTATCACCATTTTTACCATTGGATGTAATTGCATAAAAAGCTTGCACCTCAATTTTTGAGAAAGTCTAGTATTAAATGAAAAAACGTTTTCCTATTTATGAGTTGTGTTTGTTTCTATTTTTGTTTCCTTGGTTTTCATTGGTTTCCCCATCATTTTATTTTTTGTTAGCATGGACCTTACTTTTTTTTTAATAAAACACCTTCCCATAAATTCACCTAGATTCCATCACCCGTCTCTTTTGTTTTTATATTTGAGATAGTAGGTGTATAGTGGAACAGAAACAGACACACCCTTTTTCACAATACATGATACATCATAGTATTGTTTTACCAAAGACACACATTTGTGCTTCTTTTAACAGAGTTCCTTGTAATTAATGACAATTTTAGCACAATCTGAGATGCCCTTGACACCCATCAATGAATGAGTTCCATGCCATTGAGGTTAGCAAATAACAAGTATTTCATAGTTTATAAATTGTAATAGGTTGTGTGAGATGGCCTGCTTCACGGACTAATATAGATTTTCTCAAGGATCCTGTTATCGGTCCTCTTTCCAGCTGATTAAAAATTGCTTGCAGCATCAGGCTCAGAAAATATTTCAAAAGAAGGTAATTGCATTAAAAAAATCTGAAGTCCACCCTCCCCCTCCAAACCCAGTGCCCTGCCTTATCAGTGCATTACCAACAGTCTCACCTGTTGACTGCATTTTTCACATATTTGACAGGATGCAGAGATGTGGATCTCCGGCATTTCCTTTAATGGGCAGTCTGTTAATTCTTTTATTCTCTCCATCTTGAAGGAGGTAGTTTTTCCTTTACTTTTTTTTTTTTAAGTTAGCTTATATAATAATGAGTCAACCAACCCATGGCCTGCTTTTCGTGATTGACAAACTATCACCTTGATGATTCCACTTTGGAAATTATCCAAGGTCTCTGAAAAACATTTTTGTCTCCAAGTCAAAGACGGTACTGCTGAAAAATGAGACTGAACTTTGTAGCAATACAGAAATTGTTACATTTGTATATGAGTGATACTGTACCAGGTATAAGAAGTGGGTTTGGAGTGCCCACAGGTGTTGGTCAGTGGATCATCTCCTTCATACCTTGTACATTGATTTTCTTATCTATGATACTTAATGATCTGTTTGGTAATCCTGTCACAGTTATAGAGTCCTCAGCCCTTTAATTTTCATTGAATGTCTTGGACCCATGTCCTCAAGTGACTCAAAATTTTCATTTTTCCAAACGGGCTCCTCGTCTTTCTATGCCAAAGATTGGCGACAGCCCTCCAGATTGCCTAACAAACGTGCCATGACCTGTGGGTTTTAACATGTGTCATAGCATAACAACTGTTACATTCGTACCAGGATCTGTGCACAGGACAGTACCAATAGCTTACCAGGGACTGCTTGGGTGGAGAAGCAGAAGAATAATTTCAGCCTCGCTCCATCAGAGTGTTACCAGACACTTGCTTAGTCTACTGGTGAGGCCTTTGCCACCTGTGTTGTTAGAAGCACTTCTGATGGGTATTTCTGTGAGCCTTTATGAAACATAACTGGCGGAAGCAGGATATCGGAATTCTTTTTGGTACGCAGAATGTCAAACCTGCGGTTCTTCTTCATAGTCTAACAGATGCCATGAGCAGGAAAGGGGTGGAAACAGGCATCATAAATATACTTTAGGAAGTCTATCTGTTGCTGGATGTACAGATTTTCCATATCAAGACGTTGCAGAATTTTTTCCCATATATAAAGAAGGCTTTTGGGAGGAAGATGCATTGCAGCACATTTCATTACCTGATTTCTTTATTCAATCTTAGCCCTAGCTACTATTTTATCCCTGATATTTGTTTCCAGCAGCTTGGATCATTTCCCTACTGGGTTCATCTCTTGGTATAGTCTGGCTGCTTGATCCTTCCTGATGTCAGGAGCATTTTGGTGCCTTGAAGATTTGTCCAGTGTGATCATCACCAGTCAAGAATTACAAGATTGCCAAAGGAGGCATTTTCACCTTTATGAATATTTCCTCCAAACTGTGACCCTATTAAGTAGACATTTGTGATCTTTTACATATATTAATTCTGTACTATGTTGCACTCTGGCTACTGGGAGGAGTGACCCCTTCAGGCAATTTAGAAGGGTAGTCAAATTACCTCAGAATCCATTGTTTGACAGATTGTGATGCAACCTAACTTACAACAGTTGTGCCTTGAGTATTCTCTTAACCTTGGTGTCATGGTCTACAGATATCTGAATAGTCCCTTCGAGTGCCCCACATTTGTCCTGAGGATGCAAACAAATTAAGAGTTTGTTTAGATGGTTTCTCTTGTGGTTCATTATGCTTTTTGCCTTGCACAGTTTTTATCAAGATCAATCCAAGGTGGGTTATCTGATTAGTTGCTTTATTGGATCAGCGTAGAGTTGGTCAGCTTTATTAGTAAACAACTCAATTGCCTGTTTATGTCTTAGGATGTCTTCCTATCAGCTGTAAGAAGATGTTTGAATGATGTAATTTGGATTACTCTACTGAAGATGCCTGGTGTGACATTCATTGAAGAAGAATGGATATAGTGACATACGTGTGTTTTTTTAATTATCAATTAGCAGTTGAAACTACCTGAGTTAAAAGAACTTAGATGATATTTTTTTGGCATGGTTTGAAAGATAAAATAAATGACTAATCCATTTCATCACAGTATCCTACTTCTGTTCTTGAATTTATTGATTTAGCACTGTTCGAGGCATGTGAGCTGTAGATCACATGCTTTGCATACTCCTGCCATCTAGTGTTGGGTCCGGATGTTTGCAAGTAGTTTTTCTTAGAAGTCTTTCCAGTCATGAGGTAGGTGACTCCTCCTTTCGGTGATAGTGCGCATGGGCATCGACTCCATTGTTAGATTGTTTTTTTCCGCCATCGGGTTCGGACGTGTATTGCTGCGCTCCGCTTCGAGACCGTTTCTTCGGGTTCCCCTCGGTGCGCAATTCACTCTACCCGCGTCGGTATTGTTTCGAACGCGTATCCCACTTCTCCACGTATCGTATCCATCGAGGAAAAACCTCTTTCGATCGAAGATCTTCGGGAAGGCCGTCCGGCCTAACCGCGTCGGTCCACCTCACAGTCGATGGAACGGACTCCATTCAAATTCTATCCTCGGTGCCACGCGAAGTATCCACGCACCGACTCACACGAAGTGTGCAACTTGTGCTTGTTTCCGGAGCACAACGAAGAAGACTGCAACGAGTGGTGATCTTTCCGATCGAAGAAAACGCTCCGTGATCGTCGGGCTCGACGTCGCGAGATGCAGAGTCAAAACGTCGAATACTCGCCGGACATCTTCGGTGAAGAATCCAAGCAAGAATTCGACGCACCAGGGGCCGAGGAAGAACAAGAGGGACTTGCTTCCATCCCAGAATCGGACTCCGAGTCGGAAAAAGAGTTGCCACAAGGTCAAGTACGGAACGCCCCTTAACCCAAAATTCAATTCAGCCGAAACAAAAGGCTTCAGTCCCACCCCCGCCTTCAGGCCACGGTCGGCACCGACAAGATGTTTCCGACGCCCCGCCCGCCGGCTCGGCACCGAAACACGTCTCTAAGCCTTCTGGCTCGGGATCGAGTCGACCAAAGACTGGCACTGAGCCGAAACCTTCAGGCTCAAAGCCGAAAACCGCTTCGGAGCCAAAATCCTTGACGCCGAAGTCAAAGCCTCCTTCGGCATCGAAACCTTCGGCATCGATAAGTGATTCCACCCCAGCACCGAAATCCTTGGCGCCGAAATCTAAATCTGTGCCTCCGAAGCGGCAGGATCCGAATTTCGATGACCCAACACCCAAATCGGACCCCAAACAGATGGAACTCTACATAAATCCTAATACAGGACATGTTCTTACTAAGTCACCTCAAAAGCGCAAACCTGAGTTAGAAGAAGAACCTTTCTTCATTAAACCTGAGTTAGAAGAATAACCTTTCTTCATTCCTTTCAAGAAAAAGAATGTGGGAACTAACCTTCCTCCACCTCCTCTTTTACCACATTCCCCTACACCAACCTCTCCACCTTTGGGTCATTTACTAATTACACCAACTAACTCTCCACCACCTGATGATGATGGGGACGGGGGGGGACAATATTATACCGATAGATCCCTGGAAGGATTATCACACAGATTCTCCTACAGATAACGACCCAGATCTTTACCCTACAAAGCCTTCCCCTCCTAACAACAATGTAGGACACATAGAATTACTTGCGAGAGCTGCAGAATATCACGGGGTGCAGTTACACAAGGAATCTTTTGGAGGAAGATTTCCCATTTACAACCCTCAGTACTACACATAGGGCTACTCACACTGCCTATGCTTAAAGGCATGATGAGACATGCCGATGACATCTTTAGAGATCCAGTGCGGGCTCGCATTCTCACACCAAGGATTGATAAAAAATATAAGGCTGCTCCCTTAGATCCAGTCTTTATTAAAGGTCAACTACCTCTAGACTCTTTGGTAGTCTCTAATGCCCGTAAACTGGCCAATTCACAGACTACAGGTGATGCTCCCCCTGCAGAAAAAGAGTCAAAACTTTTAGACGCCTCTGGTAAACGGGTAGCCGCCTAAGCAGCAAATCATTGGAGTATTGCCAACACTCAGGCCCTGTTAGCTAGATATGATAGGGCACACTGGGACGAAATGGAGCAGTTGCTACAAAACCTCCCAGATGAACACAAAGCAAAAGCCCAAGATTTAGTTCAGGAAGGAAAGCTTATTTCCAATTCTTCAATAAGATGCGCTTTAGATGCTGCAGACAGCGCAGCTAGAGAAATAAGCACTAGTGTGTTATTAAGAAGACATGCATGGTTGAGGGTTTCTGGTTTCAAACCAGAAGTGCAACAGTCTATTTTAAATATTCCTTTTGATAAGGTGTAGGATGCTGGCTCTGTATATACTATACCAAAGTGAGGTATAGTGTGCACAGAGTCCAGTGGAACCCAAAAGGTAGGCAGAGATAAAGTAGATAGCACCTCACTCTCTTTGTGGTAGTGTGGTCGAGCAGTAAGGCTTTATCAGAGGACAGTGTTAAGCATTTGTTGTACACACTCAATCAGCAAATGAATTCACACACTCAAAGACTGAACTTCAGACCAATTGTTTTTGTATAAAAATATTCTTTTAGTTATTTTATTTTCTAGAATGAAGCAAGCCTGGCACAGGTAAGCAATAAATACTTTACAGTAGTAATGCAGTTTGTAACCAGTTTGGATTGCAATTGTATATGCACTTTGATTTGACTACAGTATTGTTACTGAAAATGCAATGCTTTGGAAATGCAGTACATATACTTTGTATAGGCTTTTTAGTAAAATGACCAGTAGATTACTTTGCAGATTACTTTTCTTACACAGTACAGTATACCTGGATACTGCACTGGGACATTTCCTGTAAACAGGTGAGTGAAGGCGTTTTTGTTGTTTAGTACAATTTTAAAAGATTTTCATAGATTTTCCAACTCCACAGGCTCAACGACACTAGGGCGGCCGGTTGCAGAGTGCTGAGGCCCAATGTTATCCAACGGGAGATAGGGGGCCTCCGGTTGGTGGCTGCTGACGAGCAGGCTACTGGGTTGTGGGAGCAAAGCTCCTGGACTTACGCTCAGGGCAAATGGGGGTTTGAGCCAGCACAAAAGGTGCACCCTCAGCGGCACTGGGGCGGCCGGGTGCAGAGTGCTGTTTTGGGGTCGGGTGCCCTGTAGCTTTCAATGGGGAGTCTCCGGTTTGCAAAAGCACTGCAGGCTCGGGGACGAAGGACTTCTGGGTGCGACCACCACTTGGAGAGGTAAGTTGGGATGCTGGGGGTTGGTTAGGCACCGTCAGTTGGGCAACCCAAGGCCATGGGGTGTCGGGTGCAGGGGTGCCTTTTAGGGTTGGATCTTCTTACCAGCTCCTGGTTGCGGTTGGGGGGACCTTCCGGTTTGAGGTCGCAGGCGTCGGATGGAGGCTTGAGGCAGGTCAGGGATCACCGGTTCTCGGGTCAGGATCGCCAAGGAGACCTCCTCTTAGTGTTGGGCCACTCGATCTCGGTCCGTGGGCGCCGGGTGCAGAGTGGTGCAGACCCGCGGATCCTTGCGGAGCTGGAGTCTGCTGAGGAACAAATCCGGTGTTCACGAGAGACAGAGTCTTTGGGATGGAAGGCAGGCAGGTCCTCTGGGTTTCTCGAGGTTGCTGGCTGCACGACACACCGGGATTTTGCTGGAGCAGGTTGAAGGTGGGGACAGGCCGGTAGGGCTGGGGCCAAGTCAGTGGGCGTCCTCCTCTTGTTAGCTTCGGCACGGCTGTTCGGTCCTCCTTATTCTTTTCTTCTTCTGGTTTCTTGTCTGAGGAAGCATGGTTCAGGAGTGCCCCTAAATACTAGATTTAGGGGCGTTACAGGTAGGTAAAAAGGTTGGGACCAATGGGTCCCTTCCCTGGGGTGGGTACACCCCCTATTATGCCACCCTCCAGTGGGAGGGGGGCATAAGCCTTTTCCCTGGTTGGCTGGGTCACACATCACTTCTGGCACGGCCGACTTGGGCCGATCGATACCACCTTCCGGCACATAGTTGTACTGCTCAAGATTTTATAGATCCAGTCTGATGCCTGGGGAATATTCTAAGGTAAGGAATCTGCACATAGATAGTCTCTACCAGATAAGGCATTACCGAAGGTAAATAACTTGGTTCTTAAGTCTTTTCTTGGGTTTACAAACTTTTATTGTCAACTCAGTAAGAATTTTCAAGAGCTAACTGGCAACTTTTTTCGAATTCTTAAGTAGGAGAATATAAAGAAGGGTTCTTGCTGGGACAATCAAGCTGAAAGAGCTTTCAATACAATGAAACATGCTTGTTTGGGAGTCCATTTTTCTTATTCTTATGCTTAAAAGAGTTTTATTGTGCAAACAGACACCAATGAAAGAACAGTTGTCGCAGTTTTATTATAGAATGAGGAAGATGATGGACAAGAATATCCAGTTGTATCTATCTCGTATTCTGTCAGTCAGTAAGGAATTGTACGGTGCTTGAAAGAGAGCTTTTAGTCATGAAGATGGCCTGTAGTGAACTGAGACATTTTTGATGGGCTCTTGTCCCATTGTTATCTAGAGTTATCACTAACTTATGAACAGCCTGTAATTCCTCTTCTACATGTTGATGAATAGTTCAACTTTTCTACATCGGGTCAAAATGACACAAGTACTGATGAGCCTGAAGGAGTTGAGAGCTCCATCTAAAGACTCCTTTATTTTTACTAAAATAACTGTATTTCAATAATCAAGCTTGATCTTCTACATAGCATTCCCAGTCTAATAGGATAATAGAGCAACTTAATCAACATCTTAAGCAATATTTACAATGCTTTTCAAGACAATTGGGCTTTTTAATTACCATTTGCAGATTTATTTATTTTTTTAGAGTAAAGCCATTTGTATTGCCTACAGAAAATCACCCTTCTTTTTATGCAAGCTTTTCCTGCAAGAGTTGTTCCTTCCCTCTCCTCACATTGATCCTTTGATTCCTATAGTTACTGGCTACTTAAGCCAGATCTGGAACCTTACACAACTTTTTTCAAAAGTTTACATCCTTTTGAACTCAAGGTGAAGAAAAATGCTCATAAGTTAAGATCAAATTCTAGTTCCTTTTTCCCTGGATAGACTTAGGTGATATGTTGTTATCTCCCTGTTCACACCTTACCATTTAAATTTCAACTACAACCTTGTGGCATTCTGGTTAAAGTTGCCTCATACTTGGAAGATGCATTCTGTTTTCCTATCATATCTACCCTTATGTTCCTGATCTCTCTCATCGTCCTTCCATCAGAACCTCCACCAGCTGCGGAACAAGGACAGCCTAAATATGAGGTCCAAGGAATTATGATTCCTGCAAATTTCTATGTCACCATTCACTTTCAATCCATTGAAGGTATGATCTTACCTAGTGACTGCTTCCTCAGTTTATGCCCTTTTAACAGTTGAGCATTTCTTTCGGTCTCATCATGATAAACCTAGGGCTTGAGGATGATGGCATACTGTTGCTTAGTGGGAGCTAGACAGAGGGCAGTACTAAGAGCTTACCAGAGGCCGCCTGGGTTAAGAAAGAAAGAAGCATTTTATGTGCTCTGCATCAGCAAATTATCAGACCGCATACTCGGGCAGCTGATAAGCGTCTTCACCACCTGTGTGGCTCAGTTGCTTCTGTGCTCACAATGGCCCAGAAGGGCATAAATGGCAGCGGTGGGACATCAGAATCCTATGCATCATGCAAGATATCAAGCTGGGATATCTTCACCATGGGGTCCTAATTATTACTCATAAACACTGAATTGTCCTGCCTACATACAAGGTCTCAAGGCACTTTTTACAAAATATATACAATATATCTGAAAGAGACACGTTAGTGACAGATTCCTTACCTTAGAATATCCCCAGGCGTCAGGCTGGATCCGGAAAGTTTTGCGTAGCAGTACCCTTGCGCGTCGGCAGGTGGCGTCGTGCGGCTCCGTCGTCGGCGTCGGGATCGCCGGGATGACGTCGCAGGCAGTATTTAGAGGCCGCCCCTGCGCGCTTACGTCAGTTCTGTTCTTTCTTTTTCCGCGCCAGTAAGCGCAGATCGGGAAGAGCAGTGCCCTAGTCATTTTTTGACGAACTTTTTTGTGATTTTTATCACTGTTTTTTCTCGAGTCGTTCGACTCAGACGGTGTCAGTAGGGATGCCCGGCTTCAAGCCATGCAACGCCTGTGGTTGGATGATGTCGATCACGGACCCGCATCGAGACTGTCTCTACTGCCTCGGCCGCGACCACGACTCCAAGTCGTGCCTCGACTGCCGGGCCTTGCATCCGAAGGCTTTGCAAGAGCGGTCTCAAAAGCTCCTTGAGGTCCGGCAGTCGGCTCCGCGCCAATCCAAGCCCCGGTCACGTGAGAGGTCGAGGGGTCGGTCGCGGAGTCCTCATCGGTTGTCGGGGTCCAAGTCTTCGCACTCCTCCGGTAAGTCGAAGCACAAGAAGTCGAAGAAGCGTCATCGCTCGACGACTTCCCCTCGCCGGTCTCGCGACTCGGCTGAGGGTCCTGTCGGCACCGTCCCCGCGGCGCCGGGAGTGCCTGTGGAGCCGCCACCGCATTACCCGCCCTTCCCGGGTTCGGCGGCGACTCCGGCCGAAATACAGGAGTTCCTGTCGGCCATGGCCCGCCTCTTCGGGCCTCAGGGTCCCCCCGGTGCGCCTTCGGGCCCCGCGGGCCCTTCTGGGGTTCCTACGGCGCCGCTGGCGACTCCGGTCCCAGCGACGCCAGCCCCGGTCCCGGCTCCGGTGTTGCCGCAACCCCCATCGACGCCGGTTGACCTGACGACGCCTCCACCTGCGCCGATTTCACCGGTGCCATTCCCGGCGCCGTCGTATCCCGGTTCTCTCCGGATCCGGACACGGCGCCGGACCGGCGTCGATCGACTCCGGCGCCGATGCAGCCTTGGGTTCCGCATGTCCCTCCTCCTTACTTTGAACCTGTCTTGGAGGACGAAGAGGACTGGGAGGGGTCTGAGGACCCTCTCACTGCCCAATGTGAGTTCGATCAGGACTGGGCTGAGGAACTTGGGGATGCCAGTGGTCTGGACACCTCCCCTGACTCTGGCATGCTGTCTCCTCCTTCCGTGGCAACGGAGGAGGGAGCAAACTTTGCAACGGTGTTGCGTAGGGCAGCTGAGGCTTTACACCTCCAGTTGCCTACAGTGGCTGTCAGGACTAACATCCTGACGGAAGTGCTTCAGCCGGCGGCTACCTCCTCGGAGCCACTGCTGCCTTCAACAAGGCACTTTCTGACGTTCTTTTGGGCACCTGGTCCAAGCCCACCACAGGGGCTCCTGTGGATAGGAACGTAGCCCGACGCCATCTCCCTGCTCCGGGCGACCCCCTGTTTCTCTCCCAACACCCCACCCCTGAGAGCTTGGTTGTCCAAGCCTCTGCTTCCCAGAGCGCCTTCCCTACCGCTCCCCCGGATAGGGAATCCAAAAAACGATCAATTTGGGAAGAAGGATTTTTCTTCCTCCAGTGCTGGCTTGCGGTCTGTCAACACCACTTGCCTCTTGGGCCGATATTCCCACTCTTTGTGGGATTCGGTGGTGCATGTTCTGCCCCAGTGTCCTGAGGAGGTCCAGGCACTGCTTTCCCGCGCCATTGCGGAAGGAAGGGATGCGGCGAAGTATACCATCAGATGTGGCCTAGATACCGCCGACTCGCTAGGCAGATCGCTTGCGACGACAGTGGCGCTGCGTCGTCACGCCTGGCTGAGAACCACTGGTTTCTCGGGTGATGTCCAAAACACTCTTATGGACATGCCCTTTGATGGTGTCGGCCTTTTCGGCAATAAGGCAGACCAAGCGTTGGAGCGTTTTAAGGACTCACGGGCTACAGCCAAGTCCCTGGGCCTTTCTGCTGTGCGCCCTCCGCAACAGTCTGCTTTTCGCCCCTTTCGTGGCCACGGAAGGGGCGCCCAGTCACGTCCACTGCCCAGCCACCGGCCCGCGCAGCAGGCGTCTTCGCGTGGCCGAGGACGTGGCTCCCGCCGAGGCGGGTCGGGTAACCAGCGTGCGGGTCAGGCCACCACCCCTGCCCCGTCCGCGGCCTCCAAGCCCTCCTAGTCCTTCCTTTCAGGTGCACAGCACGCCAGTAGGGGCAGGGTCCGCCATCACCTTCACCACTGGCGTGCCATCACCTCGGACAAGTGGGTCTTGGACATTGTCCGACGGGGCTACTCCCTCCCCTTCGTGACCACCCCCCCAGCCATGCCACCTCAATACCACCGCATGTCAGGGGATCACTTGGTGCTTCTTCAGAAGGAAGTTGCGGCCCTCTTGGCCAAGGGGGCCATCGAACGCGTTTCGACCCCAGAAGTAGGGCGTGGTTGTTACTCCCACTACTTTCTGGTGCCCAAAAAGGACAAGGAGGACATGCGTCCTATCTTGGACCTCCGGAACGTCAATCGCTTCCTCCGAAAGAAGTTCAAGATGCTCACCCTAGCTCAGGTCTTGACTGCTCTCGACCCTGGAGACTGGATGGTAGCGTTGGACTTGCAGGACGCATATTTCCACATCCCCGTCCTGCCGGCCCGCCGGCGTTACCTGCGGTTCACGGTAGGCCACGAGCACTTTCAGTTCTCCGTGCTCCCCTTTGGCCTTACCAGCGCCCCTCGGATGTTCACGAAAGTGATGGCGGTGGTCGCAGCTCATCTGCGCCGGGCAGGGGTTCCAGTCTTCCCCTACCTCGACGACTGGCTGCTGAAGGCGGGCTCGTCCCAGGCAGTCGTCTCCCACCTCCAGACTACGGCCGAACTCCTGCACTCGCTGGGGTTCTCCATCAACGTGCTGAAGTCGCACCTGATTCCTTCTCCACAGCTCCTTTTCATCGGAGCAGTTCTGGACACGACGCAGTTTCGGGTCTATCCTCCCGAGCGGCGAGTCCGGAATATTCAGGCTATGATTCCGATCTTTCGGCCTCTATCCAGGGTTTCGGTACGGATGACCCTGAGGCTGCTGGGCCTCATGGCCTCCTGCATCCTGCTGGTCGATCATGCCAGATGGCATATGCGGGCTCTGCAGTGGGACCTGAAGTTCCAGTGGGCGCAGCATCAGGGCAACCTGTCCGATCACGTCCAGATCTCGGAGGGGACTGCAAGACAGTTGCAGTGGTGGCTCTCGAACCTGCAATGGGTCATGGGCAGATCCCTCTCCCTTCCCCAGCCAGAGCAGACAGTTGTGACGGACGCGTCCCTTCTGGGATGGGGCGGTCACATGGGAGAGGCGGAGATCAGAGGCCTCTGGTCTCCGGTGGAGTCCCGGCTCCATATCAACCTTCTGGAGCTCCGAGCGATCCGACTTGCACTCAAGGCATTCCTTCCCTCTGTCAAAGGGAAGGTAGTGCAGATGTTCACAGACAACACCACCGCCATGTGGTACTGCAACAAACAGGGCGGGGTGGGGTCGTGGACCCTGTGTCGGGAGGCTCTGCGCCTCTGGACATGGCTGGAACATCAGGGCATATTCCTGATGTTTCAACACCTGGCAGGTTCCCTGAACGCCAGGGCGGACGAACTCAGCCGCAGGTGCATGATGGATCACGAATGGCGTCTTCACTCGGAAGTGGCGCAAGGACTCTTTCTACAGTGGGGAGAGCCTTGGTTAGATCTATTCGCCACCGAAGAGAACGCGCAATGTCATCAGTTCTGCGCGTTGGAATTTCCAAGGCGGCACTCGCTTGGCGACGCTTTTCGTTGCGAGTGGAGTTGCGGTCTGTTGTACGCCTTTCCGCCTATACCACTTCTACCCAGAGTGTTGAAGAAGATTCGGCGCGACCGGGCCCAAGTCATTCTTGTGGCTCCGGACTGGGCTCGAAGGGTTTGGTATCCCGAGCTACTCAGTATGAGCGTCGATCCCCCGATCCGTCTGCCTCTTCGGGAGGATCTTCTGTCGCAGCAGCAGGGGACGGTCCTCCACCCGAACCTGTCCAGCCTCCACCTGCTTGCGTGGAGATTGAGCGGCGGCAGTTGATTCCTTTCGACTTGCCTCCCGAAGTTTGTGATGTGATTCTGGCAGCCAGGCGTCCCTCCACTAAGGTGGTATACGCCTGCAGGTGGAACAAATTTGTGGCATGGTGCACAGCAAAGGCTGTGAATCCCCTTTCTGCCCCTCTTTCTGAGGTTCTTCTGTTCCTTCTTTCTCTGGCCCAGCAGGGTTCTGCCCTGGGTACCATCAAGGGCTATCTTTGTGCAATCTCGGCCTTCCTCAGGCTTCCTGATCAGCCCTCCCTTTTCAAGTCCCCTGTTGTTAACAGATTCCTAAAAGGCATTACACACCTCTTCCCTCCTGTTCCGTTTGTGATGCCTCAGTGGGACTTGAACCTGGTTCTTACCTTTCTCATGTGCGCTCCCTTTGAGCCTCTGCATAACTGTCCTCTTCGTCTTCTGGCTCTTAAGACAGCCTTTCTGGTGGCTATCACCTCCGCTCGGCGGGTGAGTGAGCTCCAGGCTCTTTCTTGCAAGCCTCCCTTTCTGTCTGTACATCCAGACAAGGTTGTTCTCAGGACGCGTCCATCCTTCTTGCCAAAGGTGGTTACTGCTTTCCACATTGGGCAGACCATCACTTTGCCCACCTTCTTTCCGCCTCCGCATCCTTCTAAAGAGGAAGAGAGGCTCCACCGTCTGGACCCAAAACGTGCGATTTCTTTTTATCTATATCGCACACGACAGTTCCGGGTGGACGACCAGCTCTTTGTTGGCTATGTGGGCACCAAAAAAGGTCGGGCGGTACACAAGCGGACCATCTCCCGCTGGGTCGTCTTGTGTATCAAGGCCTGTTATTCTTTGGCAAAAAGGAGCCCCCTGTTGGGTTGCGTGCCCATTCCACCAGGGCGATAGTCGCCACCACGGCTTTAGGACGTGGTGTCCCTTTACAGGACATTTGTCAGGCAGCTACGTGGGCCTCGTTGCACACGGTTACCAAGCATTACTGCCTTGACAGCCAAGTCCGGAGAGACGGCTTCTTTGGCCGTTCTGTTCTCCGAGACTTCCTTGTCTGATCTTTGTTCGCAGACCCACCACCGGGGTTGGTATTGCTGGGGTATCTATTCTAAGGTAAGGAATCTGTCACTAACGTGTCTCTTTCAGATGCACAAGTTACTAACTTGTGTAACGATATATCTGTAAGAGACAGTAGTTAGTGACAGATTCCTTACCGCCCCACCCATCCTCCCCGTTCTGAGAACTGATTTCTAGGGTTAAGGACATCCCTTTCAGGGCCCTAGTATTTTTCAGACACCAATGTCAGCTTCTTGCATGGCTCTGCGTTCCTGGCGCGGAAAGTCATGTACAGAACTGACGTCAGCGCGCAGGGGCGGCGTCTAAGTACTGCCCGCGACGTCATCCCGGCGAGCCGGACGCGGAGCCGCACGACGCCGCCTGCCGACGCGCAAGGGTACTGCTACGCAAAACTTTCCGGATCCAGCCTGGGGATATTCTAAGGTGGTGCAGAATGATGCGGCCAGGCTTATTTTTAGACTTCCTAGGAAAACACGCGCTACCCCCCTGTTGCATAAACTTCATTGGCTCCCTATTAAACAGCGAGCGCAGTTCAAGGGTCTATGTATTGCTCATAAGGCAATCTATGGTCAGGCACCCAAGTTTATAAAAGATCGCCTGGAGAAATATGTTCCTGGCCGGACTCTGCGATTTTCTGAGGCCTGCAGGCTAGTCTCCCCCAGGTACATCTCTAAATCCAAAGGGGGTAGAGCGTTCTCTGTTCTTCTCCCGCAGATCTGGAATGAGCTGCCGGAGTTCCTTCGCAGGGAACCGGCTCTGCTCATCTTTAGGAAGCGTTTAAAGACTTTCCTATTTAGAGAGGCGTTAACGACCGCGTAACCTTCTGTCTCTGCTGCTGCTATTTTATTTCTGCCCTAGTGACTTGCTCACTTTTCTCTAGAAGCGCTTAGAGACCTGAAGGTGATTTTGCGCTATATAAAAGTCATATAACATAACATAAGGAATCTGTCACTAACTACTGTCTCTTACAGATATATCGTTACACAAGTTAGTAACTTGTGCAGTTCTCTTTGAAAATAGTTTTTTTATATATAAACAATAGTTTTTACAGTCTAGAAATTCCTGTAATGGCCACTTTTCATCTATTTTATTTTAAAAAACAATTAAAATCATGGGAAACAGTCACTATATTCAGGATAGTGACAAAGAAACTTATAAAAACCTATTTTAAAGGAAGGATGAAAGAAAAAAGAAACAAAGCCTAAAAGACTAAAGCCTGAAATGCAGAGAAAACTGTCTCTGCTCACTTACAGTAATAGGAAAAGCTATCCTGTTATGACAGTTGAGTCCGTTTGTACTGGCTCCTGGTGAGAGAAACTTAGAGCAGTGAGCTTGACAGAGTCGTAAAGAATCACTGCCTGAAAGATATGAAGGATCTGGAGAAGATGCTCCCTCTAACAAGGATTCTTCCACCATTTCCAGGAATCCACTGTGAGGGAAATCTAAGGAAAGGTCCCAGTGGTAAAAACACAGATGCTTGCTTTTGATGTCTAGATCTATAATGTCAAAGGTAGGATCAGTGACGACATGCTTGCTGGTGTGTTTTGACATCGAAGAGAACAGGCGTGTTGAAGTTGGGAAGACAAGTTGACTGAGGCTGCAATCGACTCTCTTCATTGGTGGTGTCAATCAACCAATCACCTGAAGAGTGTTCTATTTCATTCTGACAAGCCTTCCAAAAACATTGTGATGGATGCTTCTCTTATAGGTTGCTGAGCTCACATGGATAGGCTTCAAGTTCAGGGAATGTGCAACAAAAGCAGCAACATCTGAATTGCTACCACCATTTTAAGTATGCAAAAGGGAGAGGTGGCCATCAAACTTCAGCTGCCAGAGGAAAGCCCTCTAAGCTTTGGCTCTCCACTTCTCCCTCTTTCGTTAGATAATCCGGTGGGGTGAAGCATCAGCAATCACCTGGAAGAAATTAACAAATATTGTGCAGAATGGCTATTTTCTAAAGTTTTGTTCATCCCCTCTATCCATTCCTTCAAAGACAACATCTCAATAGAATAGAGAAATACTCTAACTAGAGATCAGCACCCTTTTGATCAAAAAGGCAGTGGGACTGGTCTCTCATTCCTTAAAAGGAAATGGAATTTACTTCAGTAAATTTCCTGTTTTGAAAGAAGGGACAAAGAAAGAAGATAGTACCATTCTTGACCTGGAGATTAGCGAACAAATATATAGAGAAAGAGGAAACGCATGTTATCTACCCCCCACTCCATCAAGGGGATAGAATGTGTGCAATAGATTTTCAGGCTGCCGACTTTGACATCCACATCTACCAGTAGTGCCTGGTGAATTTTTTTTAAGTAGTGGAGTAAAAACATGCATCATGAATTGCACTGAATGAGGAAACAACATGAGCCAGTCTATCTGATAGAGACTTCTAATGCAGATTCCTTACCTTCGAATTATCCCCAGGTGTCAGATTGGATCCTGCGTGCCGATAGGTGGCGTCGTTCAGCTCTGCGTGGCATTGTCCATGGCAGAAATGACGCTCACGGTGCCTATGTAGGCACCATCCAGGCGCGCTGTTTTCAGTTCTTTTCTTTCTGCTCCAGCCGCACAGATCCGGGAAGAGCCACCCCTGGTCACTTTTTGACTTAAGCTTTTTTCAAAGTCTTTTTTGAGGTCTTACCTCCTGGTGTGGCAGAAATGTCATCAAAGAAGGACGGCTTCAAGCCCTGGGGCGCTATCAACCCACACCTTGTTAGCCTATGGTGCCTCGAATGAGACAGTGACCCGAAGGCCTGTCCCAACTGCCGTGCCATGCATCCAAAGGCCTATGGGGAGCATTCCCTCAAGCTCTTGGCAGCTCGACACGCGAGGTCCCGGAGTCAGAGGCAGTCATCCCACTGCAAGTCGTCGAGCCGTTCGGGTAAGTCTCAGTCCCACAAAAAGAAAAAAGTTGAAGCTCTTCGACTTCACCTCGTCCATCGGCCGAGATGAGGGAGCGTCCCTCGAGGCCTGGCTTCGCCGGTGAACCAGCGCCTGGGCCAACTCTGCACCTCCTGCATTTCTGGGAGCCAGAGCAACCTCTGCTCAAATTCAGGAGTTTTATGAGGCCATGCGCCTCATATTTGAGCACCCAGTTCCCTCTGGCATGCCTTCGGGTCCTGCGGGTTAGTTAAGGGCCCCTACTAGAGCCACACCAGTGACTCTGGCACCATTCGGACACCAAGGATCCACAGATGTGACCAGATCAGTGCTGGTCGTGCCATTTCCACTTTCGCCGGCATCAAGGCTGATGCTACCGGCGGGCACCGGCAGCGCCATCCCCATGCTCATCCTCAATTCTGACATGGAGCCGGAGGGGCATTGTCAGACGCCGGCTCCAGGTGCCTACTGGAGCCATGCCTTGCAGGATGGAGTTTGAGCCCTATTCCTATGGGCTAGGACATGGGGAAGAATGGGAGAGGTCGCTGGAACCTGAAGAATACCAGCCTTATGACTCCATGGACTGGTGTGAGGATCTGAGTGAGGCCATTGGAGTGGACACTTCTCAAGATACTGCCATGCTTTCTCTCTCTACCGTGGCTACGGAGGAGAGAGCTTCATTCGCTATGGTGGTGCGGCGGGCAGCTGAGGTCTGGACCTTAGTCTGCCCTCAGTGGCAGTCAAGACTAATGTCTTGACAGAAGTGCTTCAACCTGGATTGTCGCCTTCTGAACTGCTTCTCCCATTCAACAAAGCACTTACTGATGTCCTGCTTCTGACCTGGTCCAAGCCCAACACAGGGGCTCCTGTGAACAGGACAATTGCCCCCGCCCCAGGGGACCCTAAATTTCTCACAGAACACCCTACCCCAGAGAGCTTGGTGGTCCAAGCCTCAACTTCTCATGTAATTCCTGGCATATTCCCAACCATACCCCTGGATTAGGAATCCAAGAGGATAGACAGTTTAGGCAATGATATGTTTTCTTCCACGAGTGTGGCATTGTGGTCGGTAAACATTGCATGCCTTTGGGGCCACTACTCCCACACCCTGTGGGATACGGGTGCACCGGTGCTGCCAGCGGTCCTGGAGGAGGCCCAGACGTGCTCTTCCAGGCTGTTGCCGACAGGAGGGATGCAGCTAAGTTCGCCCATTAGATGTGGACTAGACACCACCGACTTACTAGGCAGAGCGGTCTCATCGCAAGTGGCCCTGCGTCGCCACGCCTGGTTGAGGACTACTGACTTTTCTGGGGATGTTCAAACATTACTCATGGGCATGCCCTTTGATGGCTCCTGTCTCTTCGGAGACGAGGCGTATTCGGTGTTGGAGCGCTTTAAGGACAGCAGGGCTACGGCCTGGTCCTTGGGTCTTTCCATGGTCCCTTGTCACCCTCAATCCGCCTTTTGTGGCCATGGAATGGGCGCACAGCCGCGTCCTTAGCCTCGTGGGTCGGGTCAGTCCATTCCCCCCCCCTCCCCCCCCCCCAGCAGAAGCAGCCTCCAATCCCTCCTACTCTGCCCATTTACCAGAATGGGCACTCAAAGGGCGGCAGGATTTGCCATCATCTGCCCCACTGGCAGTCCATAACATCGGACAGGTGAGCTTTGCAGATTGTCTGAAGGTGCTACTCCTTACCCTTTGAGACTACCCCTCCCTTCATGCCACCTACTTACAACAGGTTTATGGAGGAACACCTATCTCTTCTCCACCAGGAAGTGACGGCTCTCTTGGCCAAAGGAGCCATAGAGAGAGTACCAATGCCAGAAGTGGGTCGTGATTGTTATTCCCAATATTTTCTGATGCCCGAGAAGGACGGAGGTTGGTATCCCGAGCTGTTGAGCATGGCTATCAGTCCTCTGATCACGCTGCTCCTTTGGGAGGATCTTCTGTCACAGCAGCAGAGGAGGGTTCTCCACTCAAACCTGTCAACGCTCCGCCTTCTTGCGTGGCGATTGAGCGACGACAGTTGATAGCTTTGGACCTTTCTCGCAAAGTATGTAACGTTATCTTTGCAGCTAGGCTCCCTCCACCAAGATGGTTTACGCCTGCTGTTGGGGAAAATTTGTGGCATGTTGTGCAGAGAAACAAGTTGAAGCTCTTTCTGCTCCCCTTTCTCAGGTTCTCCTGTTTGTTCTTTCCCTTACCCAGCAGGGCTCTGCCCTGGGCACTGTTAAGGAATATAATTCTGCAATATCTGTTTGGGTCTCGCCTAGCGTTACTGCGCACATGCGCAGCTTGCTCGGCGAGATTTATTGCTGATGAGTTTTAGAAAAGGGCTTGAAGCCCCGCCCCCTTATTTCCATTGGCTGGCGTCACCGTTTATGCTAAACGGTGGCCTGCCATTGGAAATAAGCTTTCTGGGGTGTCTCCTTTTGGCTTTTTTGTCCGGCCCATCCGGACTGGATCGCCTGCTTCACGGCTGTCGTGAAGCAGTTTCTTATCGCAAGGAGGCGTGTTATGTAAACAAGCCGTGCGATCCAGTCCGGATGGGCCGGACAAAAAAGGAGACATGGCGCCGCGTGTTTATTTTTGCATCTCGCTTTCACTTTAAAGTGAAAGCGCGATGCAAAAATAAACAGCGGCTGCCTGGCGAGCGCTTGTTTCAGGTTTCCCACGCGATTCCAAATTTTTCTAGCTACATTTCGTATGAACTGTCTGCTCCCAAGATCATGTGTTAACCGTTCACCAACGTGACACCAGGCAGTTCCGGTTTACACCGTTCAGCAAAGCCCAGCTCACATGGGTCTGTGCTACTTGTGTTTACAATCCCACAGTTTCCAATGCCCCTGGCACCCTCGGTATTGCGCTTACAGGATCCGACTGCCCCACAGTTTGTGTGAAAGGCTTAACGCTTTCCCGATTTCTTTCTCCCAGAGTACACCCACAATATGAGTGTATAATGTCCTTTAGCCCCCGTTCTAGTAATTACAGTGCCCAAATGCCCGACAGTTTTCATTTGTTGCCCTCCAGTGTTTACAATCTCCCCGTTTTCTGTGTTTACTCTGCCTCCCCCTTGTTTTAGTTCGAGTGCTGCAGTTACAGCCCTCATAAGTGCACCCCTAGGTCCTCCACAGACCCCACTTCCAAGTAATCAACCACAGATTTCATGTGCTGACAATTGCCCTAACTCCGGGATTTTAGAGCCCCGCAACCCAAGCCTTGACCCGCTTCCAGTGGTTAAAGTGCTCTTCTCCCTACACCTGTGTTAAAAGTGCTCCAGCCCTTCGGTTGTGAACAGTGTCCCAGTCTCTCTGTTTACAGAGGCCCAACTTCACGTGTTGACAGGGATACCATTCCCTGTATTTACAACAGTTCCCTCCTGGTTCTCCTGTCCTGCCAAGCGGTGGCTTTTGTGCCCCCGTTTCCGGTGCGCCCCGGTCCGTGCTCCCCCTCTCCCCAGGGCCGGCTTCCAGGCTCTGCAGCTAATTTCGGGCCGGCTTTTTTTGGCCAGTGTTATTTGCGGGCTGGGCCCGGCGCTTGCCCTCCGTCCCTCACTCCCCCGGCCCTCGGCTCCTATTCAGGGGGCGGCCCCAGGCCTGCCAGCCTGGTCCTGCTGGGCCAATCAGGAGCCGCGGGGCCTGGGTGCCGAGGAGGGGGAGGCCGTGACCCCACAGGGAGCTCCTGGTGCCTCCCATTCCCTCTCCTCCCGTCCCCGCCCTGCACCCTTCCATCACATTCCACGTTCAGGGCTTATCTCTGGTCTTCGCTCCGGCCCCGCACTCCCTCTATCACAGGCTCTTCACTTCTCCATCATTCTCCTCCCTCCTCTGCAAGGAGACTCTCAATTGCCTCTCCTTCATATCCTGCCACTTTCTTCTTACTCTTCCCTTCTTTCACCGGGATCTCTTTCTCCTCACTCGCATCCCCTTCTGCTTTTGCTAACCCCTGTCCTTCTCACTCTCGCGTTTCCACTCTCCCATCTATTACCCCACCTCTCTTCGCTCTGTTTACCATCGCCATCCCAGGCCCGTTGTTTTGCGTCATCTTCCCCGTGTTTCTCTTTTCTGTAACGCCCCTTCATTTACCCTGCCTCTTTTTTCTTCTACAACAAGAGCACCCTTTCCTCTCTTGTCTTTTCACTCTCCTTCCAATCTCCCCCTTTTCTCCATCTGTCTCCACCTCTCCACTCGTTGTCCTTCTTCTGATTTCTCTTCCGTGTTTCTCCCCCTCTTTCCCTCTCCTGCCATACATACTCCCATTCCCTTCTACACCCCCAATGGCACCTATCTCTCAAAACACCCTGTTCCTCTGGCTCACACTTCACCTACGCCCCGCCCCTCTCAAAACACACATATCATCACGCTGCATTAAAGGCGATGGCGACAGGTGTGTGTATATATACTCTGTGGGGGGCGGTAAGTTCATGGATATTGCCTGTACTGCACAGCTGAGGGCTTTATGGCTTACAACCCATTGACTGTGCCCCAGGGCCCAGCATAAAGTGTGACTTCATGGCTGACTGAGGCAACATGGCCTGGATTCCTGGAGGGGGCAGTGACTGTCCTGCTGTGTGAACCAGGAGGATGTTGAGTGTACGGCAGTGCCGTAGCAAGTGGGTGGGGGTGGTCCGCCCTGGGCGGCACAGGTTTTGGGGGCGGTGGCCTCCTGCTCTTACCTGCAGCAGCGCAGGGCAGCAAACGCAGGAATTGATCGCCAGCACCCCCCCCCCCTTCCCCCCACTCTTACTGCCAGGCCGGGACCGCCACAGGCGGCAAAAAGCCTAGCTATGCCACTGGTGTACGGTATGAAGCATGGATACTCGCAAACATTTTCCCAAGGGCCACAAAGTTTGATCTGTAATGTGACCGAGGGCTGCATCGATGCCAGCGCGGTGGTGATCCAGGGGGAGGGGGGCAGAAAGGTGGGTATAGGGAAGCAAAGCACATACATCTAGTGGCTGAATTGCACAATGCGAAACAAGAAAACCTGGGGATTAATCCCAGCTTCCCTACTTTACCAAAATGTGTGATCCTAGGCAATAGTTTTATTTCACTTTCCCTCCTTTTTCTTTTATCATCACATATAAGAGGACTTCAAAATACATGACATCAGGATGTGCACTGTACAAAACCTTCTCCTGTGTTTGATTTAATAAACTATAATGTTGTTCATGTATAATAGGAGACCACCCTAAGAGCGCACATAACAACTGACTTGCGTTTTAGTTCACTTTTGGCATTACTGCCAATGTCGGGGGAAAGAATGAATGTTTCTAATTACATATTTGAAAACTATCACTTAAAAAATACTCCTCAATGCACTGATATAATATGATATACTAAGGTGAAATGGTTTTGCATATTAATAAAAAAATACACTTTTGGAGAGAGACCTTATACTGTTACACTTTTGCTGCAAAATGGCTTTGAAAATGAATCTGTTCCTAAAGTTAACTGGTGCAGGACAACCTAGACACTTTGTTTCTTTCACTTAACCTTTAAATAGAGTCTTGCCTGTATATTTAACATCTTTTTAATGTTAGTGCTGAGTGGAGTGAACAGCAGCCCAGTGCCGCTGTTGCTCAGCGGGCCGCATGCAAAGGTCAGGAGGGCCACATATTTTGAGTATCTCTGGTATAAAGGAAGGAGCTGTTGGCTGCACTGCTGGTCAAAGATAAGTGGCCGAAAGTCCTGCTGCGGGGATGTTTGGGGGGTGGGAGGAGGATTGTCCCTACTATTGAGAGCCAGAAGGGCTGATGTAATTAAGGCCTTTCTCTATGCAGTACACTGCTGGGAGGAATTGACTACACTCCAACGTGAAGCGTGGGGTCTGCACTCTTTAGAGGCAGGCGGTCCCATGCCCTGGAGTCTGCTGTCCGCGAATCAGAGTTGGCGTTGACTGGACTGCTGCAAAAAGTCAAGATCAAATGTCATTTGGGCCACTGACTGGATTGTATAAATTAGAGGTGGGCCAACGGTCGGCTCTGGATGTAAGAGCCCATGCACGAGCCGAGCCCATGCAACCAACACGATGTTACAAAGTGATAAGGTGTCTTCAAAATTCAAACAAGCATTGAAAATGCAATAGGTCTCGCCTTTGATTAAGTTAAAGCCATTTGTTTTGCTAATGGTATTGTATAGCAAAGCAAATGGCTTTAACTTAATGAAAGGCAAGACCTATTGCATTTTTAATGCTGGTTTTCTACTGTTGCCTGACCAACCTTCCCTTTTCCAATCCCCTATTGTACATAGGTTTCTGAAAGGTTTGCAACATAAATTTCCTTCTCCTTTCATTATGCCTCAGTGGGACCTTAATCTAGTCCTGACGTTCCTGATATGCGATCCATTTAAGCCCCTACATAGCTGTCCTCTCAGGCTCCTTACCATCAATACAGCATTCCTGGTGGCTATAACATATGCCCGGAGGGACGGTGAGCTTCAGGGATTTTCATCCAAGCCTCCTTACCTGATCATCTACCAAGACAAACTGGTACTTCGTTCGAGGGCTTCCTTTTTTCCGAAAGTGGTCACTTCATTTCACGTAAACCAAACCATCACTCTGCCTACTTTTTATGCTCCGCCTCATTCCTCCAAGGAAGAGGAGAGGCTTCACTGTCTGGAGCCGAAAAGAGCATTGTCGTTCTACCTTAACCGCACACAAGAGTTCTGGGTGGACGACCAACTCTTAGTGGGGTATGCTGGAGCGAAGAATGGGTGGGTTGTACAGAAGAGGACCATCTCACGATGAATCGTGCTCCATATTAAAATCTGGTACGCATTGGCTAAGAAGCAACCTCCTGAGGATTTGCGTGCTCATTCCGCCAAAGCTAAAGCTGCAACTACTGTGTTAGCTCGCGGAGTTCCAGTCCTGGACATCTGCCAGGCAGCAATGTGGGCTTCCCTGCGTACGTTTACAAAACCCTACTGTCTGGACAGTCCGATCTGTAGGGATGGGCAAAATGCCCATTCAGTCCTGCAGGACTTCTTCATGGGAAATTGGTCCGCAGACCCACCACCGGGGAGGTATTGCTTGCATATCTTTCCTAAGGTTAGGAATCTGCGGCTATAAGACTCATTCAGGTGAAGAAGTTACTTACCTTCGGTAACGCCTTTTCTGGTAGAGATTCTGTCTAGCTGCAGATTCCTTACCAACCCACCCATCCTCCCCACTCTGCAAACTGATTTCTAGGGACTGGGCTTTCCCCTTTCAGGGTCCTAGTTTTCCACACAGATGGTCAGTGTACTTTGTGGCTCCGCGCTTCTGGTGTGGAAAGTTGCAAAAGATAATTGACGTCAGTGCGCCTGGGTGGCACCTATATAGGCAGCGCGAATGTCATTTCCTGCGTGGACAATGCCAGTGAAGCCACATACAGGCGCGCGGGGGGACTGTTCATGAAAAATGTCCGGATCCAGTCTGACGCCTGGGGATAATTCTAAGGTAAGGAATCTGCTGCTAGATAACGTCTCTACCAGATAAGGCGGTACCGAAGGTAAGCAACTTGTTTGTCTCTCCCATTTGGGATTAGAGAGGGTTCTGGCAATTATCAGCACAGTAGCACCAGTGGCAAAAGGTACTACATACCTAACTGTAAATGTGTTTCAACTGTTCCTAATTTCTCTCCGCTGCAGATGTTTCTCCTTTGCAGCGCTATAATGCTTTTTTGGCCTTGTTCACACTATAGAATACTGTGTACATAAATACAGTGTTCGAGGCATATGAGCTGTAGATCGTATACTTGTGCATAGATCGCCATCTGGTGTTGGGCTCGGATGTTTGCAATTTGTTTTTGTCTTGGAAGAAGTCTTTGTAGTCACGAGGTAGGTGACTCCTCCTTAGGACGATAGTGCGCATGGGCATCGACTCCATCTCCAGATTGTTTTTTTCCGCCATCGGGTTCGGATGTGATTTGCTGCGCTCCGGGTCGATATCGGTTTCGAATCTCCCCTCGACGCGCAATCCCTCTCCACTCGACGGTATTGTCTCGATCGCATTTCCCTTTCGACGCGCATCTTTAAAACTAACTCCTCGACCTCGATCTTCGACGCGGGCCTTTGGGCCTATCCGCGCCGACCACGCCAGCAGTCAATGGAAAGGACTCCTTTCAAAAAATGCCCCGGGTGTGGTGCTAAGTTCCCACACACAGACTTGCACGAGGTTTGTAATCTCTGCCTCTCCCCGGAGCACGAAGACAAGAACTGCGAGGCCTGTGCATCGTTCAGGTCGAAGAAAACCATCCGTGGCCGTCGGGCTCGACGTCACGAAATGTCTTGCGGAAGCAGCTCGATTCCGGACATCTTCGGACCAGATTCCAATGTCCAGCCGGAACAACAAGGTGATGAAGAAGACATCTCTGTCTCCGAGGCCGACGACTCCGACGTCGAAGAGGAGACACTCACCCCGGCTCAGCGGTCCGTGGGTACCGAAACCCCTCTCCCAAAAAACAAACCTAAGGCTCCGGTAACACCCTCGCCCTCAGGTCGACACCGACAACATGTCTCAGACGCCCCGCCCTCGAGCCCGGCTATGAAACCTAAAAATAAGCCCTCTGGCTCGAGCCAACCCCATTCCGGTGCCGAAAAGTCACCTTTGGCACCGAAGCATCAGACCAAACCTGGGCCATGCCCTTCTTCGTCGACGCCTAAGACAGCCTCGACGCCGAAACATACCAAGGACAAACATTCGGAACCGAAAAAATCTTCGGAGCCGAAAACGGCTTTGGAACCCAAAAAAGTCTCGGAGCCGAAAAAAGTCTCGGAGCCACAAACTCCTAGAACAAAACCTAAGGAGTCCAAGACCCCACAGAGAGCCTCAGAGACTCGGTCCGAAGAACATTCTGAGCCAAAATCTTCGGCACCGAAAAAAGACATTTTACCTGATTTTTCGGATCCAAAACAAAAAACTCTTTGTATTGACCCAAGAGACTGGCAAAGTCGTCGCCAAGCCTCCAAAAAAGAGGAAACTGGACACTTCAGAGGAATCTGAAATACCCTTGAAACGAAAGGAGATGAGTACTAACACCTCCCCACCTCCTCCTTCTCCAGCTGATCCAAATCTTCTAATTTCTCCACCACACTCCCCACAACATACTTTTTTACCTCAAACATCAGATACTGAGGATGATCATATCGATAGGGGTGGGAATATAGATCCACATGGGGATGATGATGCACATACCATCCCACACGATGTAGACCCTTGGGATGACTACAACACAGATCCTGACCTACACAATGACCCGGACCTCTATCCATCTAGGCCATCACCACCAGATGACAATATTGGGTTTGCGCAACTAATCAATAGGGCTGCCCAATACCACGGGGTACAGTTACATTATGATCCCTTAGAGGAAGATTTTTTACTTGAAACCTTTGCACCCTCACAAAAGTCCACGCACACCCTGCCAATGTTAAAAGGCATGCTCAAACATGCCCCAGAAGTTTTTAAGGACCCTGTCAGAGCCAGGATTCTCAACACCAGGATAGATAAAAAGTATAAGGCAGCTCCCAATGACCCAATTTACATTAAAGGTCAGGTCCCTTTGGATTCTCTTGTGGTGTCTAATGCACGCAAGAGGGCAAACTCACAGAGTACAGGCGACACCCCCCCTCCTGATAAGGAGTCCAAACTAATAGACGCATCTGGTAAACTTATTGCGTCACAGGCTGCAAATCATTGGCGGATTGCCAATGCCCAAGCTTTATTGGCCAGGTACGACAGGGCTCACTATGACGAGCTTAAAAAGCTCATGCAACACCTTCCTGATCAGTACAAACAAAAGGCCAACGACCTTATACAAGAGGGGAAATTGATCACAAACACCTCAATTAAATGTGCGCTCGACGCGGCTGATACCGCATCTTGCGCCATTAACACTAGCGTTTTGTTGCGCAGGCACGCTTGGCTCCGAGTCTCCGGATTCAAACAGGAGGTGCAATCTGCTATTCTAATTCAGCCCTTTGATCAAGAACATCCTTTCGGGCCCTCAGTTGACACATCTTTAGAAAAAATGAAAAAAGATACGGACACTGCTAAGTCCATAGGGGCCTTACAATTCCCTTCACCTAGAGGTTCTTTTCGCCGCTCCTTCTACGGAGCTGGCTCCAAAACCATTGCCTCAGAACATCCCTCTTCCTCCTATAAAAGCCCCACTCAAACGTCCTCCAAAGGATACTTTCGCGAAGGCTACAGAGGCAACAATGGTAAGGGAAGAGGTCGCGGCAACAATAACCGCAACTCCCCTACCACCAAACAGTGACTTCCCTGCCCTTCCCCCCGATCATCCCACTCCTGTCGGGGGACGTCTCTCACAGTTCCTACCTGTCTTTAATTCAATCACAACAGACAAGTGGGTAAGACAAATTATCCAGTATGGTTACTGCCTGGAACTCACCTCTACTCCCCCAAATATTCCTCCCAGATAGTGTCCAATGTCCTCGGAACATCTGACACTTCTCAAACAAGAGGTTCTCTATTACAAAAGCATGCAATAGAACCAGTCCCCTTGCCTCATCAAGGCACAGGGGTTTACTCCCTCTATTTTCTAATTCCAAAAAAGGACGGCTCTCTCAGGCCCATATTGGACCTCAGACCGCTAAACCTCTACATTCAGTCGGATCACTTCCACATGGTCACTCTCCAACAGGTGCTCCCACTGCTTCAACTGGGCGACTTTCTCTCCACTCTGGATTTAAAGGATGCCTACTTTCATATTCCCATTTACCCCGCTCACAGGAAATATCTCAGGTTTGTGGTAGATGGTCAACACTACCAATTCAAGGTCCTCCCATTCGGGGTGACTACAGCACCCAGAGTCTTCACCAAGTGTCTCGCAGTAGTTGCGGCCCACTTACGAAGACAGCACATTCATGTCTTCCCTTATCTAGACGACTGGCTCATAAAAGCCAAGTCACACAGCAGTTGTGTGCAACACACACACAAAACAATCCAACTGCTTCACAACTTGGGATTCACGGTAAACCTCACCAAATCCCACCTCCAATCGTCCAGCATACAACAATATCTAGGGGCTACAATAGATACTTCAAAAGCTCTAGCGTACCCCAACCCAGTCAGGATAAGCACCATACGAGCTCTAATAGCAAAATTTCAGCCTCAACACTCCCTACCAGCGCGAGTGTTCATGCAACTAATCGGGATGATGGCCTCTTGCATTCTTATCGTCCCTTATGCAAGACTCCAAATGCGTCCCTTACAGGAGTGTTTGGCACGTCAGTGGAACCAGGCTCAAGGTCAGCTAACAGATCTGGTGTTGGTAGACGACCGCACCCATCGCTCTCTGCAATGGTGGAACACACAAAACCTTTCCAAAGGGTGGCCGTTCCTCAACCCGGTTCCACAGATAGTGCTAACAGCAGACGCATCGCTCACCGGCTGGGGAGCTCATCTTCACAACCATACCATCCAGGGTATATGGACCCCTCGGCAAAAACAATTCCACATAAATTACCTGGAATTGTTGGCAATCTTCCTAACGTTAAAATCTTTTCAACTCCACCTCGTAAGCAAAGCTGTCCTAGTCCGTACAGACAACATGACAGCAATGTATTACATACAAAAACAGGGGGGGGGGGACAAACTCTCTGCAGTTTTCACACCTAGCTCAAAGCATATGGAGATGGGCCATTCCTCAAAACATATATCTCCTTGCAGAACACCTCCCAGGAGTACACAATCAAATTGCAGATCTACTCAGTCGCCAAACACAGCAGATCCACAAATGGGAACTTCATCCTCAAGTTCTGCTTCCATTCTTTCAAATGCGGGGCCACCCAGAAATAGACCTGTTCGCCACACACCAAAACGCAAAATGCCCAAGCTTCGCATCCAGGTATCCACACCCATTGTCCAAAGGCAATGCGCTATGGATGAACTGGTCAGGCAAATTTGCTTACGCTTTTCCGCCTCTCCCGCTCATTCCGCTTGTGGTTCAGAAGCTCAAACAGCTTTCCCTCACAATGATCCTGATTGCTCCAACATGGGCCCGACAGCCATGGTTCACAACCCTCTTGGAACCATCAGTAGTTCCTCATCAAAAGCTACGCCTCTCACCCAAGCTTCTCACTCAGAACCATGGAGAGATAAGGCATCCAGATCCCAGTCAACTCAACCTTGCGATCTGGCACCTGAAATATTAGAGTTTGGCTACCTTAATCTCCCGCCAAACTGCATGAACATCATTAAAGAGGCTAGACGTCCTACCACTAGAGCTAGCTATGCCGCAAAATGGAAAAGATTTGTAATTTACTGTACAAATAACAAAATCAACCCACTAGATACTTCTATTCAAAACATCATCTGTTACCTTTTACATCTACAACAATGTAACCTAGCGTACACATCCATTAGACTACATCTCGCTGCAATAGCAACCTATCTCCAAAACAGACATTTGTCTTTGTTTAGGGTACCAGCTATCAAAGCATTTATGGAAGGACTTAAAAGAATAATTCCGCCAAGAGTTCCACCCTCTCCAGTATGGAACCTAAATGTGGTACTTACCAGACTCATGGGTCCCCCATTTGAACCTATGCATAAATGCGAATTACAATTTCTCACCTGGAAAGTAGCCTTCCTGGTGGCGATCACCTCTCTCAGAAGAGTCAGTGAACTCCAGGCATTAACCATACAAGAACCATTTCTCCAAATCCATCATAACAAAGTGGTTCTTAAAACTAACCCAAAATTTCTACCTAAAGTCGTCTCTGCTTTCCACCTTAACCAGTCTGTAGAGCTCCCAGTGTTTTTTTCTCTACCAGACTCAGTAGCAGAACGAGCTCTTCACACGCTAGACGTAAAAAGAGCCATACTTTACTACATTGAAAGAACAAAATCCTTTAGAAAGACTAAACAACTTTTTGTGGCTTTCGCCCCACCTCATAAAGGCAATCCTATCTCAAAAACAGGGATTGCAAGGTGGATTGTTAAATGCATCCAGATATGCTATGCCAAAGCCAAACGCACCTTAACCATTCCCCCTGAGGCTCACTCCACACGTAAACTAGGGGCATCTATGGCATTCTTAGGGAACATTCCCCTAGATGACATCTGCAAAGCAGCAACTTGGTCTACACCACACACGTTCACAAAACACTATTGTGTAGACGTGCAAGCAAAACAGCAAGCTAGTGTGGGCCAGGCTGTCTTAAGAACACATTTTCAAACCGCTGCAACAGATACAGGTAGCCACCGCTAAGGAGGTAACTGCTGTATAGTCTATGCACAAGTATACGATCTACAGCTCATATGCCTCGAACGGAAAACACTACTTACCAGTATGCATCTGTTCTTGGCATGTAGAGCTGTAGATTCGTATACGCCCACCCGCCTCCCCGGATACCTCTATCTGTTCCAGTACTATCTTACTTAGATACATTACACATGGACATCCTTTTCTATTAACCCTCCATGGCAAAACAATCTGGAGATGGAGTTGATGCCCATGCGCACTATCGTCCTAAGGAGGAGTCACCTACCTCGTGACTACAAAGACTTCTTCCAAGACAAAAACAAAGTGCAAACATCCGAGCCCAACACCAGATGGCGATCTATGCACAAGTATACGAATCTACAGCTCTACATGCCAAGAACAGATGCATACTGGTAAGTAGCATTTTCCTTATCGATTCAGCCCACTGGCTAAAAGTTCAGAGAGGCAAGCACTGGTTTCTGTGACAGGGTGAAACTCAGAGATGCCAGACTCCAGAGCCTGGGTACGGGAGAGATGAGAACTTCACAAAATGCTTCTTATGTGATCTGGTAGACAAAGCAACCTGCGTTGGCACAGGGAGATTGTTCAGCGAGGAGGGTGAAGAGACATGCCACAAGGTTCACTGTGTACAGAGCCAATAAGTGCACCAATAACACTGGAGAGAGAATGCAACGTCTGCCGGGCCACAGGAAAGAGAATGTGCCAAGTTATCGCCAGGAAGGGAAGCCAGAATGGTAAGAGTAAGGCCAGAATTATAGAGCACCACTAAGAGAGGTAGGTCAATCGCAAAATACATGTTGAATAAGAATCTGATTAACAGACAATTTACATGAGCTTCATCTGGAGATAACTGCACTTCTATATAGCGTAAACTTGACCCAATTGTATTGAATTGCTTTACATGAGCGACAGTTACATTACACAAAGTTTCAGGCACTGGGAGCTTAAGTGATGTGCCCAGAATCACAGGATGTTGAGCCGAGACTTGAACCTCGTTTCGGGCTCCAAAGCGGCAGCTCTGGCCGTAATGCCCCATCCTCGACCAGTAAGAAATAAATGTAAGCCTTTATTACTTACTTTAATTGCTGACTGTATTAAAAATAGGTGATCCTTTCACTTAAAGCTTTTATAGCTGCCAAGGTTTTAGATTGCAATGTGTGACATTTTCATAATTTCAGTGTGATTATGAGTGAGATTTCAACGACTATGTGCGACACATTCTCGTGAGCAAAATCAAGCAATGAAGGTGAGGGAAACAAATGTCAGAAATTACACCGATTTGAGCAACGAGATGGTCTTAAGAATCATGTGTTTGAACACACGTGGTTAAGCTAAACAGGTGCGGTGCAGCAGGTTTGGCGCCCGGCTGGGAAGATCGATGCCCAGGGCGCTATAAGGCGAGTTGCACAGTGGCTCTAACTTGCAGACACAACCCGACCCAAAACAAGTTGTGCACTAAAGCAGCAGCTGAAAAAACTGAGCAGAGCAGACTGTGTCTGCAGTGCACAGTTCTAGTCAGTACAAGGGCAGGCAGCTCAATTAGACCACATGCCGCAAATGTTATTTGTTATAGCAGCCATTAGCAACTACTATTATACCGGGCTCAGGCACACTTACTTAATTTGAGTAGCAGCGCGTATGGTACATTATTATATGGCAGCGCTCAGGTTTGACAGCTGAGGAGGCGCTATAATGCGTGACTTTGCATTTCAGTGCGGTGATGCGGACCACGACACTGAAATGCGTTAGTCTAATGCCTGATGCGTGATACTTGGCTGGGCTGAACTTTGACTCGGGCGCTAGCTTTGCAAGAAAACAGTCAATTTAAGTCACTAAGCAAGCAATGTGTCTTCCAATAATTGAAGACGGACTAATACAAACAAGGAGCTTTAACAAGGACATAAGCGGATGACAGCATCACGCAGGGCTTCCATATCCAGCGCCCTCTGTGACCGAAATTGCCGCAGCACCAGTCTTCACCCTTCTGCAGCCCTCTGCTATGCTAATTAAGGGCTGTGAGAGGGTAAACCCTGACGTGCAGTGGGCTGCCTTTTAGAGCCTCGCTTACATTACAGGCATACAGAGAACGGAGTCAAGTAGCTAGGAACTGTTTGCAGGTTTGCAGCGCCTCTAGGACCAACACAATACATTTTACATTCATGAGGCATTTAGATATTCTGCAAGATTGCATGAACATTTTAAAAGAACCAAGATGTGCATCCAAGAACACCGTACTCTTACAAATGGAGGAGGTTCTGCATCTGGTATGTCAGAAGGAAGCAGTACTTTCATATCTTTTTGTTTTGGCTAACAAAGGGTTGCGGTTTTCTACAATAAAATGACAACTATCAGCCATTTCTGCTTATAGAAAAAGTCTTGAAAACAACTAATTTTTGCAAAATTCCAGGTATAAAAGGCCTCTTAGAAGAAATTAAGACAGTCAGGAGACCGTCTCCTCTGGGAACTTAAGGCGGCCCGTTCAAAATTAGTGTCCACCATTTTGAGCCTATTCACCGAGCTACTTTCCGACATATCTCTTTGGCGACAGCTTTTCTAGAGGCTATAACCTTCACCTCTAGGGCTAGTGAAATTCAGGCCCTATGCAGCAAAGAGCTGTACATGGTCTTCCACAAAGATATGGTTGTGATGAATACCAATCCTAGTTTCCTCCATGACGTTATTTCAGATTCTCATGTCCACTCGATTATTTCCCTACCAACCTTTTTCCAGATTCCCTCTTCAGCAGAAAGGGCTTTATATTCGCTGGACATTAAGGGAGTTCTAAAATTTTATCTTGATAAAACCAAAGACATTAGGCAGGCTGCCTGCTTGCTTGTAAACCATGGTCTCAAATCTGGTGGACTGGCCAACTCAACCACTCCATTTCTTGGTAGACTTTCCTATATTCTTCTCTGCAGCAGCAATACCTACAAAACTTTGTCTGGTAAGCATGAGTCAATTCAACAAGAGGCAGGTACACTAATAGAGCATTATTATTGCCTTTTCTTTGTATCAATTACGTTTTCGTCGCATTTATTATAAATAGGATTGCTATTCTATTCACTGCTTATGGCCGTTGATGATCCCCTGAAGGAGAAGAAATAGTTACTTATCTGTAAACTTAGTCCTCCGGTGAAATCTTCATTACAGTAATATGCAACTGTCCCTCGTGCACAAAGAAATAACACCAGAATTAAACTCACTTCTCCCATGATTCTGAATCCCAGTAAAAAGCACTCGCTCACCTGGCACTGACTGGGCATGATAGGTGGTGTGCTGTTCCTTAAAGGAGCAGCTTCAGTTTTTCCAACCATTCAGGCTTCGGCTTACTAGGCTATAGTGTTTCTATTTTCTCTGACCCTTCCCTTGGAAAAGGCTTGTTAAACAGTTATCCTTTTCACTATATTGAATACAGTGATTTATTTTGTGTTTTGTAATTCATTTATTTTTGAAAAGAATACTTTTGAAAAGCATGTTACCACACTCCAAACAGGACTGGCACTCAACAGTAGCCTTCAGCTGTGAGATTCAAGTGAAACCAGACTAAGTAACCCTGCCAGGGCATTCTGATCAATGTGGTCCATCTTTTGCAAGATTGCAGTTCTTTCAATGGAGTAAATCATGATAAATTTTAATTTCTTTGAAATAGATCATTTTTCTTAGCCCCAGACACATGCATTTCACTCTCCATAAGCTCTATGTTGGAGCACTGCAAGTACTGAGCACCAAATTTGTTTGCAGCAGAACATTCAAAGACCAGTGTCTTCTTAACTGTCTAACAAACAACATGTTACTACTGCAAGGGTCCTCCCCTCTGGTGCAAGCTATTTGCCCCAGGAAATATTTTATACAAACCTGACTCCGAAGTCTACGGAGTCTGGCTTCACTTCTAACTCACAGCCAACTGAAGGCTATTGGTGTCAGTGCAATCACATTGACGTTCATTATATGTGCATATGTGTTATACATATATATTATATAAAAAAGGGGTTTGATGGGACTTTCCCAAAACAAATATATATATATATATATATCCCCAAACCCACTTTTTATTAAATAAAAAATATATAGACAGAATGCTTTCATTAGAAAATCCTTACTGAGGAAGCATGCATTTCTTATTTTAGGTATATTTTATAATTGTTAAACTTCCCTAATCTGGGATTTGATATGGGATACACTACAGGTGGATTTTTAACACGCACTCAGTTTCAGATTTACTATTCTTATCTGAAAGAGACTGTTAGTTAGAAATTCCTTACCTTAGAATTACCCCCAGACATCAGACGGAGAATTTTTTCGTAGCAGTACCCCTGCGCGTCGGTAGGTGGCGTCGGTCGACTCCGTCGTGGTCGCCGGGATAACGTCGCGGTGCCTACAAAGATGCCACCCCTGCGCGCTGACGTAAGTTCTTTCTTTTTCCATGTCAGCCCAGCGCAGGTCCGGAGAGAGCTACCCCTTAGCCTATTTTTGGCTAAACTTTTTGCGACTTTTGTCGACTTCTTTTCGAGTCATTCGACTCCTGGTGCGCGAGGGATTACCCTACGTCGGACTGGCTTTAAGCCCTACGACGCCTGTCACAAGGCGATGTCTGTGACCGCACCTCGTGTGCCTGTGGTGTTTGGAACGTGACCATGACCCGAAGTCGTGCTCCGACTGCTGGGCCATGGCGCTGAAGACTTTGCGGGAGCGGTCCCGAAAGTTGTTGGAGGCCCGGCGGTCGGCTCCGCGTCGCTCCCGGACTCGTTCAAGAGGAAGGTCTCGAGGCCGCTCACGGAGCCCCGACTCCTCGTCGCACTCAAAGTCGTTGAGGTCTTCGAGTAAGAAGAAGGCGAAGAAGCACCGGCGCCTTTCGCCTTCTCCCCATCGGTCGGCCGACGCGATGCGGGACTCAGAGCATCGTCGCTCTAAGGCACCGTTTCTGGCACCTGTTGCTGAGACGACTCCGCGCCTTCCACCCTTTCTGGGAGCCGGAGCGTCTTATGTCCAACTGCAAAGCTTCTACAAGGCCTTGCACCTCGTTTTTGAACAGCAGCCCAACTCTGCCGGTGCGCCTTTGGGCCCCGCGGAGCTAGTTGGGGGCCCTGGGCCATCGAAGCTGGCAGCTCCGGCCTTGGCACCGGAGGGTCCCCACGGATCCAGGTCTGGATCCGGATCGACGCCGGTTGATCTTACACGACCTTCCACGGCGCCGACGCCCATGGCGCCGGTTGTGACCCCAGCTGACGTCGACCCCAGCCTCATCCCCGACTTGGACACGGAACCGGACCGACGTTGGTGGATGTCGGTACCGACGCCGGAGGGTACTTTTGTTCCCCTGTTCATCCCTGGTGTTCCTTATCGACCAGAGGGTGGTGATGAGGATTGAGAGGGGTCGCTGGACCCTTTAGCTGACCATCTGGAAGAACTGGACTGGCGAGAGGACCTGGGTGACGCCAGGGGTCTGGACACATCTCCAGACCTTGGCATGCTTTCTCCCCTACCGTGGCTACGGAGAAGGGAGCGTCCTACGCTGTGGTGGTGCGAAAGGCAGCCGAGGTCTTGGGCCTTTTGCTCCCTTCAGTGGCAGTTAGGACTAACCTCCTGACAGAGGTGTTTCAGCCTGCGGCATCATCCTCTGAACCCCTTCTGCCCTTCAATGAAGCCCTCACTGACGTCCTCCTGGGCACCTGGTCCAAGCCTAGCAGAGGGGTTCCTGTGGAGAGGACGATTGCCCGCGGCCATCGCCCAGCTCAGGGCGCCCCAGTTTTCCTCACCCCACACCCTTCCCCAGAGAGCTTGGTGGTCCAAGACTCTACTTCCAAGGGCACATTCCTTTCTGCTCCTCCAGATAGGGAATCCAAGAAGCTGGATCACCTTGGGAAGTGTATTTTCTCTTCCTCTAGCTTAGCGCTGTGGTTTGTGAATACCGCATGCCTCTTGGGCCTATATTCCCACACCATATGGGATACGGTGGCGCAGGTGCTGCCTCAGTGCCCGGAGGAGGCTCTGGCCGTTCTCTCCCAGGCAGTGGCGGATGGGAGAGATGCAGCCAAATTCACAATATGATGTGGGCTGGATACAGCCGACTCACTGGGCAGAACGATTGCCATGTCGGTAGCCCTTAGGCGCTACGCCTGGTTGAGGACATCTGGCTTTTCGGGGAATGTCCAGTCAACCTTGCTGGACATGCCTGTTGATAGCTGTCGTCTTTTTGGCGACAAAGCAGACTCACTGCTCGAGCGCTTTAAAGATTCTCAGGCTACGGCCAGATCTTTGAGCCTCGCTGCGCCTTCCCGCCAACTCCAGTCTACTTTTCGACCCTTTGGTGGCTACAGAAGGGACGCCCAAACACGTCCAACACAGACCAGCCACCGGTTCATGCAAGCTGCCCAGCCTCTGCGTGGCTGCGGACGTGGGACCCAGCGACCTCGCGGGTCTGGGAGCCAGCGGGCGGGCCAGTCCACCCTTTCCCCCCCTGCCACAGCCTCCAAGCCTTCCTAGTCCGACATTTCAGGGCCATCAACGGCCAGTGGGTGGCCGGTTTCGCCATCACCTCCCCCACTGGCAATCCATCACGTCGGACAGGTGGGTTTTGCAAATAGTCCAAAGGGGCTACTCCCTCCCCTTCGAGACTACCCCTCCCTCCATGCCACCGTCTTTGATTGCATGTTGGAGGATCATTTGGCGCTTCTCCACCAGGAAATCTCAGCTCTCTTGGCCAAGGGAGCTATCCAGAGGGTCCCTGCGCCAGAAGTAGGTTGTGGTTGCTATTCCCACTACTTTCTGGTACCCAAAAAGGACAAAGGCCTGCGTCCTACTCTAGACCTCCGGGCCCTTAACCACTTCCTCCGGAAGGAGAAGTTCAAAATGCTCACGTTGGTTCAGGTCCTGTCTGCCCTCGACCCTGGAGACCGGATGATGGCGCTGGACTTGCAGGATGCCTATTTCCATATTCCCGTCCTGCCGGCCCATAGACGCTACCTTTGGCTCACGGCAGGCCACGAGCATTTTCAGTTCACCGTGCTCCCCTTTGGCCTTACCAGTGCCCCTTGGGTGTTCACGAAAGTGATGGCGGTGGTCGCAGCTCATCTGCGCAGATCAAAGGTTTCAGTCTTCACCTATCTCGACGACTGGCTGTTGAAGGCGGGCTCGCCCCAGACTGTCATCTCCCTCCTCCAGACTACGGCGTACCTCCTGCATTCACTGGGGTTCACTATAAACGTGCCGAAGTCACACCTGACTCCCTCTCAGATGCTCCCTTTCATCAGAGCTGTTCTGGACACAGTGCAGTTTCGGGCCTATCCTCCCAAACAGCGAAGTGGATCATGCCAGGTGGCATATGTGGGCTCTGCAGTGGGACCTGAAGTTCCAGTGGGCGCAGCATATGGGGAATCTTTCTGACTACGTCCAGATTGCAGTGGTGGCTAACAAACCAAGCTTGGGTCAGAGGCAGATCTCTCGCCCTTCCCTAACCAGATCTCACAGTGGTGACAGATGCATCACTGCTGGGATGGGGCGGCCATCTTGGAGATGCGGAGATCAGAGGCCTCTGGTCTCCGGCGGAGTCCTGGCTTCATATCAACCTGTTGGAGCTTCGGGCGATCCGCCTGGCACTGAAAGCATTCCTTCCCTCTCTCAAAGGGAAAGTGGGCAGGTGTTCACCGACAACGCTACAGCCATGCGGTACTGCAACAAACAGGGCGGGTGGGGTTGTGGACCCTATATCAAGAGGCTCTTCGCTTCTGGACATTGCTGGAACATCAGGGCATGACCCTGGTGGTTCAACATCTGGCAGGTTCTCTGAACGCCAGGGCGGACAAACTCAGCCATTGGTGCCTGGTAGATCACGAATGGCGTCTTCACTCGGAGGTAGTGCAAGGTCTCTCTCAGCGGTGGAGAGAGCCTTGGTTAGATCTGTTCGCCACCAAAGAGAATGCGCAATGTCAGCAGTTCTGTGCTTTGGAGTTTCCAAGGCAGCACTCGCTCGGCGACGCTTTTCGTCACGAGTGGAGTTGCGGCCTCCTGTACGCCTTTTCGCCTGTACCCATTCTGCCTCGAGTGCTTAAGAAGATCAAGCACGACCGGGCCCAAGTCATTCTTGTGGCTCTGGACTGGGCACTAAGAGTCTGGTACCCAGAGCTCCTGAGCATGGCCATCAATCCTCCGATCAGACTGCCCCTTCAGGAGGATCTTCTGTCGCAGCACCAGGGGGCGGTTCTTCAACCGAACCTGTCCAGCCTCCACCTCCTTGCGTGGAGATTGAGCGACGACAGTTGACAGCTTTTGACCTCCCACCCGAAGTTTGTAATGTCATCTTAGCAGACAGGTGTCCCTCCACTAAAACAATATAATATATACGCCTGTAGATGGAACAAGTTTGTGGCATGGTGCACAGCAAAGGCTGTGGATCCCCTTTCTGCCCCTCTTTCAGAGGTTCTATTGTATATACTTTCTTTGGTCCAGCAGGGCTCTGCTCTGGGCACTCTCAAAGGTTATCTTGCTGCTATCTCTGCTTTTCTTTGGCTGCGAGATCAGCCATCCTTATTCAAGTCTCCTATTGTAAATAGATTCTTTAAGGGCATTACTCATCTCTTTCCTCCATCTCCTTTCATAATGCCCCAGTGGGACTTGAATCTTGTTCTTAACATATCTTATGTGCGCTCCCTTCGAGCCTCTTCACAATTGTCCTCTCAGGCTCCTTACTCTAAAAATTGCCTTCCTTGTTGCTATCTCCTCTGCTCGCAGGGTGAGTGAGCTTCTGGCTTTGTCTTCTAAGCCCCCTTTCTTCTCTGTGCATCCGGGCAAAGTAGTGTTTAGGACGAGTCCCTCGTTCCTTTCTAAAGTGGTTACACTATTTCACATAGGACAAACGATCACTTTGCCCACCTTTTTCCCACCTCCGCACCCTTCCAAGTAGGAGGTGAGACTCCACCGTCTGGACCCTAAACGTGCATTGTCCTGCTACCTTGACCGCACAAAAGATTTCCGGGTTGAGGATCAACTCTTCGTTGGCTATGTAGGTGCCAAGAAAGGTTGGGCTGTTCAAAAGTATATCATCTCTCGATGGGTTGTCCTTTGTATTAAAAGCTGTTATGCTTTAGCAAAAAAGGAACCTGCAGTGGGGCTGCGTGCTCATTCCACTAGGGCTACGGCAGCAACCACTGCATTAGCACCTGGAGTTCCTCTTGACAACTGCCCGGCGACCAGGTGGGCATCCTTACACATGTTCACCAGACATTACTGCCTGGACAGCCAATAACTATAAAAAGCGAGTTTGCATAAAAAGACTGACTCCATGTCAAATGTAGATAGAGAACTTACTAAGCAACTTTGTTAAATCATCTTATGGTATATACGTGACAATCTGTAAAAGATTGTAAAGACTGTTCTGCACAAACTGGAAGCAGGTTGTGGTAGGTTTGCGTCCACAATTCATTTTTCGTAGACTAACTGTGAGATTTAACTGGTATAGGGTGAATTTGTGGTGCGCACGCTTATGTACAACACTGTTACCAGCATTTTCTGAATGTATCTCTCATATGTTTCATATTTGAGCGACGCACTCACAAGAATCGACAGGAATGCATATGAGAGATAGGTATTTCATAAGTGCGATGATCAACAGGGATTGCAGTGTATGCAATAAGTCAAATGCAGTTGTTCAAGGAATGTGTGAAAATTGATTTCATTAGGAAGGTAGACACATGGACCTTATGCAGGACATAGGGGCAGATCATATAATGTCTACTTATTTAATTTATATAGCACTGGCATGTGACAAGAAGACACTTTGTAGCGCTGGACCTTCAGAAAGTCTAGGATTTACTTTTTCAGTACTTCAACCACCTACAGTCCCTCAGGTTTTGGCACTGTGTGATGGGGTGTGGGCCAGTCACGCCCAGCATGACTTGCGGGGGGGTTGCGCGGGTTCGCGGGGGGAGGCGGGACGGGTTTAATGTACATTTTTAAAAACTTACCTTCCCGGGTCCCGCACCGCCTCAGCTCCTGGCCGGGTCCTGCGTTTTCCTGCTGCTCTCCTGAACAGGAAGCAGCCACAGGCAGCCTCCCTCCCCTCCCCTGAGCCAATCACAACGCTGCAATCACTTTGTAGACACTCGTGCGTCATTTTGTAGGCACACGGATGCGTCACGATGAATACATGTGGGGTGCGCCATTTTTTTTTATTTACAGGTCTGAGAAGGATGGGTAAATAAAAAACAAAATAGTAAAATGAAATAGCGGGAAAGCGCTTTTATTCACCATGCAGGGGTAACTGTTGGTGAGAGGAAGGGAAAAGAAGCACACAAGGGAGGGAGCAACAAAGAGAATGGCGGGAGATTACATGATGGGTAGGCATCATGGAGTGCGGGGAGAGAATCACACAGCCAAGAGCGACATTGAGCACAGGGGTGGAGAAAAGCACACAAGGGAGACAGCTGGAAAACACATGCACTTTCAAAGAGTGCCTAAGAAAAAAGAGGTTCCCTAAAACTAAGCAGTGGAAGGGGAAGGACACAAGTATAGCGGACATGCTGCAGGCAGGGGACAAACACAAGATGGACAAGGTAAGCCATCAAATTAGAAGCAAGCAAATAAGAAGGACAATAAAGCCGACCAATGGTTCGCAGTGGGGTGGGAAGAACTAAAGCTTACTAAGTTCATGGTAAGCTGACAAAAGCACTTTTGCAATCAGACAGCAGGCACTGACTGGTAGGCTCGACCTAAAAAGTAAAACTCCTCCTTTGTCCCTCATTTATTGCATATAAACAAAGTGGCTCAAAGCAGTTGCTGTATTTTCCAAGCCTCTATGCGACCCCATAACATTTATCAGTATGTCCCTCTTTGACATGGCATCATTACTACAAAGTTGTGTTTTTCATCTTTTTATTCCATCAGATTTGCAATCTGTGCTCGTGCTGCATTTAACAATACAATCATCCGACATTCATTGGTAAATATGTATTAATTACAGTATTTCTGAAGTGCCTGTAAACAAAACCCCATGAAAAGCAAATATATGGCCCTTTCACCCAGGCTCCATATAGTGTTTATTATATACAATAAACTGCATTGTGCATAAGAGATTACAGTCCCGGAGGAGCTCCTCAAAGATGTGTCCTCCAGGTGCCACAAATCTTACCCATCAACTGTGAGACAGTGTGCTATTCTGTATTGCCCACTGGTGAATATAATGTCCAGGCCAGACTTGCTCCAAACATGTCTCCATATGTCAAAATGGAGCAGGACTTGGTTTAGAAGAAGCACAAAAGCACATACTGTGAGGGACTAAATCAAGAAAGAAGCAGTGAAAACGAGAATGCTCTAAAAGTCTGAAGACGGATCAGCAGTAGGTCGTTGTGATTCAAAGCTGTCGAGTGAAAAGCAATGTATCGGGGCACAGAAGCTAAGGGAAACTCCAAGGTGGGCATGAAGGTATAGGGGTTCATGACACACATGAGGGTCTTGTGGTTAGCCTATCAACTAACCACAAAGACGATATCCCTAGGTGCCCCATGCTAGGTGCAAGTAGCTGATCAAATCTGCTTTTTACTGATCTTAAGCTGTCCATGCCATGACCAGGCATCACTCGCTCATGTAGTCCTGTTTTTTCACACCGTGACCCCCATAACATTTGGAAGTAGCTCATCCATACGTTTGTTGTTAGCCAAGACCTTCTGATATTTCTATAATCATATGTATACAATACTTATGACTTCAGCCAGCCCCCTTCATACATTGGTCTGTTACTGTGTCGTTCACATTTTTCTTCCGCCCTCTACAGCATACATTCAGGGGCATTTGATGAGATCTCTTCAGCCATTGGCTAAATTCAGTAAGTGACAGCATTATGCCATTTCACACAGAGCACATCCACACAAAGTAGTTCCCTTAAATGCCAGGGTCTACTATGGCAATGTGTGCTTTTTGAGACCAAAAACTATTTCTTCTTCAAGCTATTGTTTTAAAAGATTGATGAGGGCCCAGCAGCTTCCCCCAAAAACGCTTTTGTAAAAACCATTATAAGACAAAGCAAGCATTAATAGAGCCAAAAGGCTTGCAGCCAACACCAAACCTACTGGCTTTGATAGTGTTTGCTGTTCTTGCACTCAAGTGGAATGCCAGTTGTGAGTTGTTGATCCAGTCCTTTATTTCTAGATCTCAGACTGCCCTTACCAAGAGCGCGCTCACCTAGTCCTTATCGCATGGTGCCCCAAGTGAATTTTGATAAGCTGAACAAGAAGCCTTTCTCTAGCTCTTCGATTTCCAACACTGGTGTCATAAACTGCACCACATGCACTTGTAGAAGAGAACACATAAGTACAATACATACTATTATATGGAGCGGTTGCTCGCTTCCACCATGCTGGTGCTCTTTCAGGCTGCCTAGCGCCACGCCATTCTTTGTAACATGGCACAAAGGTGCGTTTGATATCTAGCATAGGTTTTTACTGGACCTTTCCCCTTTGAGACTATTTAAAAGTATATATATTTTTAAGAGCAGGCAGTGGTCCCACAGACCCCGGCTCACTCTTAAATAAATTAAATTTCAAAGTTTCATTTTTCTTTTTAAACGCATCCCGTGTTCCTTTAACGAAAACAGGCTGCATTTTTTTATTAAAAAAAGACTGCTTTGTTGAAAAGCAATCTAGACATGGTGGTCTGCTGACCCCAGCAGGCCACCATCCCTGTAATGGCTCTGATTCCTAATGTGTCGTAAATTGTGACCTACCTCATTAATATTCATGAGGTAAGTCGATTTGTGATCTACTAGGAATCGCTATTTGGGAATAAAAGTACTTCATACATTAGGAAGTGCTTACAAATTAGGCCGTTATCTTTTGCCATATGCCTAATTTTAACTCTGATCCCATTTTTAATTAATGGTATATTGCCATATTTTCCAATTTCGAAAATATGCATCACTTTAATGCTTATTGTTATGTCTTAGTTATCAACTTTCTTCTTTATGGCATTTTTGTATTGTGGATTCTTTGTATTTGATGTTATGGTTATTTCATTTTTACATAAAGTTGATCAGCAATGTCACACACTGCTGACAAATCTAATAAAATCAGTACTCTGACAGGGTGGCCTCAAATGCAAGTCTTGGGTTGTTTAATCAGAGGGTGACAGAAAAGTCTTTGTGATATGGATCTAGACCATCCCCTTCACCAGCGGCGAATCCTCCACTAAGGCGGAGGTGCATCTCCTCACAGGAAAAATAAAATGATAACACAATGTTATTATTATTTTATTTTTCCCCTACTGACCCAGTTTTGTTTTGTTTTAGGCGTGGGCTGGGCTTTCAGCCAGCAGGGGGAGGAGTGGTAGGCACTTTCTAAGTGTGCATGACAGTTCGGCCAGCCGTCTTTGGCCAGCTAAACTGTCATGCACACTTAGCATGTTCACCACCCAGCTGTATTGCAAGGCTGGTTGGAGAACACGTACAGGCTCCCACTCCCTGTCTGAGCGCTGAACTACGGCGCTCAGACCAATCATGATGCTGCTGTCATGCTGGTGACAGCAACGTCGTGATTAATTAGGGGAGTCTGGGAGCCTCTGTGCTTCCGTGTGTTGTCAACAGAAGAAGGACGGAGGTGAGTCGGCATCCGGCAGGTAAGTGAAATGTTATTTTTAACCCCTCCGCCTCACCCCTACTGCCCCTTAGCAGCCGCCACTGCCCTTCACCGGCCTCTATTTTGCTGTTCGTTGTCACTCTCTCTGCAAGGATTGTGAAGGGGTCTTTCACGTGCTCTGCAGATGTCCTTCACATGCTATGCAGATTTGGACTTCATGAAATTCATGCTACTGATGGTTTTGTTGCATAGGTTTTGTCCTGGAAGGGTACAAGCATCCCTCCCCTAAGGGCATACATCCCTGGGTATATTCAGGTGCATGGCCTATTACGAGGGATGCTAATAACAGCATCAAGGGCCTCTTGGTATCTAATAAAGTCATACATTCCTAAAGGATAGAACTCAAAGGTGGAAGATTTAAGAGTCGGGGAAAAGAGGACCATCTCAAGAAGAATTGGCCAAGAGGACCATCTCAAGAAGAATTGGCCATGATTCGGTGGTGAAAAATAATAACCCCCAGTTTGAGTTTTATAAAGAGGAATGATTATTCCTCCAAATGTATATAACCTAAAGACAAAAGAACAAAGAGGCATAATAAAGAGTGTGCCTAGGGGAAAAAACTGGAGACTGGCGCCATTGACATAAGGGAGGTTGTTGAAGTTCAATGTGCTCTTGCTCACTCGATTAACTTCAGGTACCGGCAAATGTTGAAAGAAAGGGAGTATGTTGTGTTCAGGGATCCAGACAGTTGACTCTGATGACCAAGATAACTGAGATTCTACTGCGACAAAAGTTCCAACCAGATACAAAAGATGAAGACCCATAAAGCTGCTATTCCAATATGCGTTGCTGACCAAAGAAGTCACAACAGGGATTTTGTTGACTCTTGGTGTCTTACACTGCAGATGGGTCTAGAACAGCAGTCTGTCACCTCAAATTTCACTGGAAGACTACCAATTTCCCAGATTCCTAATATCTTTTCCTGTTTATTTTACCCTAAGTTGACGTAAATGATGACAACAAGCATGGAGAGCTTACTGACTCAACCAGTCCGCCAATATCCTAGTTTTATTTAATTTATTGATTAAACTTATAGCTTCATTTAGAGTTTAGCAGAATTTGAGAATCATTGTAAATCAGTGATGCTCTCATCCACCAAACCAGCGGTCTGCAGCTTCATTTAAAGGTTGGGAAACATCCAGGTTTCCATTGGCAGGGCCCCAGTTGACAGCTTTCAGAAACCTTTCAAAGTGGCCCATCCACCCGGTGGCCACTGGCAACTAGTCCGAAGGCCTTCTTTACAGCGAGTGTTAGGACATATATTATTCCTGTCTGGGACTGGCATGCGAGTTATGATGGGCTGGGGAAGATAAAAACACTGATGACCCCATAAGAAAACTCCAAATTGGTAGGGACCTTGAATTTTTTGTTTTTCGAAACAAACCCCTACTTTTAGAGGATAGTTTCAGAAATACAAAAAAGCCCAACTGACCACCATGACAAGGTAGCTGTCAGGAATTACAAATCCTATAAGGGCTCCTGACATGGTGAGTGGAGCACTTTTAGCAAATAACCCGTGCCAAGCCAACGAGGTATCTCTAAATTTGGCTGTCTCCTGTGTCGTGAGGACAGAGGTGGGTCTCGGCCCTACTGGCAGGCCCGCTCCTACACTGCTAGAGACTCCTATGCCTGCATTACCATAAGGGTGCACTTTCCCTGTTTGCACCACCGCACACCCTAAAGGTGCGCCTTCAAACAGGGACAGTGCACCCTATTATGGTAAAAGCGCTGCCCCCAGGGCAGCCGCGAACTCGTGCTGCCCCCAGAGCAGCGCATTCAAGTGAAATACGGAACGGCTGCTTCCAAGCTGCTCTGTGTTTCACAGTGCAGGCAGCAACCCACCTGCACTTTCAAGAGGGGAGAGAGATCTCCTTGCAGGTGGGAGGAGTGGATGACTGCAACCGTCCGGAAGAGGATGTCGGGGGGGGGGGGCCCATGGGACGCCCTTTTCCCCTGCAGACGGCTGCCTTTAGGAGACACACTGAAAGTGCATCACCTTTTTGTGGTGCACTTTCAGTGTACCCACGTCCATAATACGGCACGGGCCTAGAGGCTAAGTGATTCCCACATTTGCATGGGGCCATGCCCTCATGAAAACAAGGGAACGCCTTCTAATGATATTGCTGGTGCTACATGTGCTCCAGCGCTATTTGTATTACACAAGGTGCCGCACAAGCCTCTGCGGCCTCTTCTGTAATACCAAAGTCCCCCGGGGCGGCACATGCCTGGTGCGTCCCGGGGCAGGCACTCTCTGTAACACGACCCCTAGTCCTCAGCTCAGCCTTTCAATAAATTGAATTCTGTTACTGTGTCTGTCCATACCATGGAGTGTTGTGTTATTTCTAAGCCTCTCCTCAACAACTCCCATCTCAGGACCCCTTGTTGTACAGACACGTCTGCGCTGAAATTGGCCATCCCCACCACTATATTTACATCCATTAGCTTATGTTCTTTCGTTCCTCCAAACTTAAGAGTTAAGTCCTCCCACTTCTTTTGGTAATTTTCCCGACACCGATCTCATATCTTCCAGGTAGCTGACATCTAACACTAACATTTTGGAGGATTATGTGTTTTTCATTTATTTAGCTTTAGACAAAAAATCTCGTAGCAGTTAAATTGGGAAATCAAAAACAATGGAAACTAAAATATCAGGGAAAAAACATATATAGGCATTAGGGGTTAAAGCTATAGGGAGGAGGACACATATTAAAATTAGGGATTACCTAATAAAAGAAAATTAAAGATTTAGGGTAACGCCCTCTCACTTTAATTACATTTATTTATATGGTATTTTCAATCCACAACATTCATTGCTACCTACATCATAGGTAGGAATATTGTAGTCAATTAAGAGCTGTAACTCTTTGTAATTAGAGGGCAGCCACTAATGTGAATTATGTTATCATAGTTTCATTAATAGACAATCAATTATTTGTACTGAAATAATAATTTCATGCGCTTCTGAAAGAAATCTTTCTATACACAATTTCAGTGTGTTGGATAGCTTTTTCCTTAACATTTTTATGTAAATTATGTTACAGTTTTAATTCGCTGTGAACAATAAACTTGGACCAAATCTTTATAATTATTAAATAGAACAATAAAAATACTACGGAATAGGAAGGGAGAAGGGTAAAAAGAAATAATGAAAAAGAAATTCTGAGATAAAAACAGAACTCCCAAATGTAATGCCTCAAGAACTAGAAGAGTCCTCCCCGTCAGATAAAGACATTACTCCAAATACACAAAAACCCCAATTTCTGATAAATTCTTACCTCTACAAACAGACCCACTATTTCAGAGGAGGCCTCTAGAATTGGGCACACTCATCCAGAAGTTTCTCTTGAACTCCAGGATATTGACAATATGGCCTGCAGGACTGAACACAATACTGCCGATGTCACCAGAAGAGATGGAAAAAGGTCTCATAAGTAAGCCTCCAGGTGAGGCCTTACCATTGACACGGTTGTAATGCAGGCTAGTAAATAAGTGGGAAAATAAGACGGCTTAAGTGCACAGGTGAGTACTTTAAACGATCGTTCAAAGGCCAACTGTAGTCCATTATCCAAATTTTTCACTCCATTATCGAACAACACTAAGGGCCTGATTTAGATCTCGGAGAACGGGTTACTCTGTCACAATAGTGACTGATATCCCGTCCGCCGAAATATAAATCCCATGATATCCTGGGGGATTTATATTTCGGCGGACGGAATATCCGTCATCGCTGTGATGGAGTAACCCGTCCGCTGAGATCTAAATCCGGCACTAATAATGTGCTTGTGCACATTATCACACAAACTGGTGAGATACCTTCCATTTTCTTGATGGTTGTATCCCTCCACTCACAATGCACCCTAATAATCCTCTTCTTTCTGGAATGCACTCCGGCATATCCTGGCTCTTTCCATGAACTTGAGAATCCACTTACTAACTTTAGCAGATATCACATGTAGCCCCATGCTAGATACTTATGAGTATCACATTCAATCCTGTTTCTCTGTAGATCTCAGGTTGCCCCATGTCAGCTCATATGTCTTGTTTTTTTCTAGACCTTTCATTGACCATCTCAAGCATGAGTAGTTTGTCCTTGTATTTTAAATCGCGAGCTGGCCTATATCAGAAGGCTGTAGCTCATAGAGTCCTGGGTTTTCCAGAGCTACAGGGATCCCATACTATATGTCACTCCCTCGTTTAGTCCTTGTTAAATGCCTCGCCCACAGTTTTTCTGAACAACATATTGGAACTCTTTGAAAAAGCTTGCAGGCTCGCGTCAGGTGATACCGGCTGATTGTAATCTACATTTCCGAAAGCAGATCTTTCTCTACATAGGCTGCCTTCTAACAGAAGTCTTTGTGGGTCTACGTGTGTCTCGTAGGGCACAGGATGGAGTAAGCTCCTATTTTTGGAGTTCTTTAGCAGCGACAGTGTACTACCGGGAGGTCCTCATACTGCTAGAGTTTCATAGCAGTGGTAGGATACCGCTGTCGGAAGCTCCCTTGCTGGAGTCCTTAAGTGCTGACCGTGTACAGCTGGATGGAGCTTCACTGATAACACCCTACAGGGTAGTAGTGGAAAAAAGCTCACAATACTCATGAATTGTAGCACTCACAGGACCGTGCACCAGTACCACAATGCTTACACTGCTTGAGTCCTATAGTACTTGCTAGGAACTGCAGGTCATGAGCTCACACTGCTGAAGTTCTATCGCAGCGGCAGGAACAATGATAACGGACGCTCACACTACTGGACTCCTATTGCACTTTCACAGCACTCCTCAATGAACCGCACTCTGATAGAGGAGTAGTAAGCACACACGAAAGGATTACTATAGTTCTCGCACTACGGCTCGTAGAAAGCTTACACTACTCAAGTACTACAGCACCTACTGTTGGTTAAAGCTCCTACTGATAAGGACTAGCTCTGACCTCTGGAGCTCCACAGCACTGAGCGGGAACTTCTGAAGGATGTTCTTTACATTTCATGGTGGGGTTGTGTAGCACTGGCACAACACAACTGGAGTAAGCAAACACTGCTGCAGTCCTGTACCACTCGCATGGCACAGCTTGGGGACGCTCCTACAGCTAGACACCTATAGGGATGGCGGGACACTCCGAGAAGGAAGCTTGCACTGCTGGAGGCTTGTAGCCCTAGAGAACACTGCTGGAGGAAGCTTGCACTGTTTTTGTGACGATTACTGTATTACTCAAACTGAGTTCTCAAGGTGTATATTTCACAAAGAGTATTATTACAGACACAATTCACAAAATTCTCAATTTCTTAAAACATTCTAAACATATCAGTGCTCTCGATAATCCAGAGGTAGACGGGACTTTACAGCAGAAACTGCATCTCTGAGGAGTCATAAAGGCTGTGGCAGGGCCAGTCAAACACTAGCCTTTCTGACACAGCCCAAGCAGACATGTGGCTGAACCTGCCCCACCAAGAGCACTGTTTCCAGCTGCTTGGCGCACCTTCTTCTATTTTTCATGCATATCATCTCTGGACAAAGTGAGTCTGTTTCTCCCAAGTCGTATCTCTCATAGGATCAGCGATGTGTAGGCTACAGGCACCAGACCAGTGTTGCTCCCACGGCAGCAGCGGATCCAGTCGTCATCCACTGTAGAAAGCAGCTGTAAAACCTCGTCCTTCTGGAAGCTCAGGTGGGACCCAGAGGATCCGGTGTGGTCGCAGATGGCCCTCACGGTCCTGCAAAAAGCAAGGAGAAAGGGTGTCAGATCGGGCAAGGTACCAAGGCAGAGGTTATCAGATCACTCCCATTTTATGTTTTTGCCAGATCACTACATAAAGGCATGATATTATGTTTTCAGTCCTTCGCTTTCCTTTTTATAAATCTTTGGTACAAGAGGGCTACTTCAATGGTCCCATTGAAGGAAACAAAGCAAACTCCCCGAGTGTGGTAGTTGGTTAAATGAAAACGCTGAGCTTTAGAGTGCCACCATTTTGGGGCCAATGTTCTTAACAAGTAATTACAACTAATATTTTAAGTTCAGCAGCTGTTGGTGATTGCCTTCTGAATTCGTTGCCCAAGCTTTGTTTGTGGAATAGACCTACTCAAGTCCAAGGGAAAAGAGCACTACAACATTTGGTATATGGGCATTTTCTCTGAATTTCTATATTTTACGTGGCAGGAAACTGGCATATTTGAGGTCTGTAGCATTGTATTGTATGGTAGTAGGTCTGTTGTGGTTACAGTCTGAGTGCAAGGATCAGTGGTATCCATTTTGGATGGTGCCTGGTTTGGCATGACCTAGGATGGAGAGCAGATTCTCCAGTAGAAGTGCATCGACTACATTCCTGTGGCTGGAGGGTGGAGATCAAGACACAGAAGTAGAGGAGGATAGAGGCAGGGACCCCATTTGAGAATAAATGAGGACCTTGTTATCAAAGGGCTACTGATTTGTTCTTGCAGAGCACTGTCATTTGATAGATGGATTGGGTGAGGGCTGGGGCTACAGTTTCTGTTGTTTAAGGTCAGGAAGTTTCTAGGCATGGCCTCTCCTTTTGACTGCCTCCGATTACTCCTTCAGGAAGGCTGTCAGTTCAGTAAGGTGCAGAAACCTATCACTTCATTGTGCCCTTGTTTTGGAGACTCCTTCTTGAAGCCAGCATCTTTGCCACCTGCCACACCTTGCACAAAGCCTGTGTCTGAGGAATGTCAGAAAAAAGAGATTTGAAATACAACCACCCCAAACCAGTTCTGAAACCTCCGTGAATCTACATCCATTTGTCTGTGGAATGTGTACAAACGTGGAATCCAAATCACCCCTTTGTTCCGTTACCAAGTTTCAGGTTCTTCATGAGCAAGGTAGGGATTGCTCCTCTAAGTACCCGAAGGACTGCTGTGTGCCGAAGGCTGGTGTCTGCATGACCGCCAGTCTCCCAGAGGGGAGGAGACCTGCCTGAAGTCTGCTCTTTCTGCTGGAGGATTTTAAGGTCCGCCAAGAGCCTAGAAATGTGCCTTCTGTGAGAAGAAAGAAGTGTGCCTGGCCTTCTAGGATTTGAGACTGTCCAGGAGGAGATGTCCGGCATTTTCATTGTTTAGGGAATACCTGGAGAGAGCAAGCAACCATGTGGCTAAGGGGCCCAATAGTCTCCCTTAAGTCTTCTCGTCATGAACCGCGTTCAGAAGACTTCTCTAAATATCATGTGTGATTGTTAGGTGGGAGCCTTGATTGGCCGAGATAGTAAAATTAGTGAAGACCTCCCCAAGATCAAGATCAGTTTGGAGGCTACATCTGCCGTCCCAGTATCCCATCAGCAACCTACCTAGGTAGGATGCAACGGTGTAAGAAAGTGGCTCTGTATATACTGAACCAAAGTAAGGTTCAGTGTGCACAGAGTCCACAGTCCCCAGAGGTTTGGCAGAGGCTAAAGTTAGATATAACCTTACCCTCTAAAGTGGTAGCTTGGTCGAGCAGTAAGGCAGTATCAGAGGACAGTGTAAAGCATTTGTTGTACACACTCAGTCAGCAAATGAAGCCACACACTCAAGAACTGAACTCTAGGCCAATGGTTTGTATATAAAAATATATGCTTGTTTTATTTTAGAACCAACAATAGGTTTCAAAATATACTTTCTCAGAATGAGATGCTTTGTTCAAACACTTTACAAATAGGCAATAGACTTTTTGATGACTGTAGTCACAGTTGTTGCAAGAGGCAACACAATTTCAAACACAATGCAACATTGAGCTCAATGGAAAGTTTTGGTTAAATGCAATTAATTACTTTGTAGAATACTTTTCTAACCACAGGACTGGATCTTGGATTCAGTCCCGGGACACTTCCTGAAAACAGGTGAGAAAAGCGTTTTGGTTATAGTAGTGATTTTTGAGGAATATTACTGTATTTCAAAAGTTGACACTTAGAAACTTTTCTGGGTAAAATTACCAATGTTATCCTATGGAAGGCAATGCAGTTTGCAAGCAAAGTACGTTTACGTTGCTTTTGTAATCCAGTGCTGGACTCCTAGATTCAGCACTGGGCCATTTACTTAAAACAGGTAAGTAATTACGTTTTTGTAGTTTGTACGATTTTTAAAGAATATTTGTAAGATTCAGAAATCGACACTTAGAAACTTTTTCAACAAAAAGCAGGCAATGATATCCTATGAGAGGAATTTCCAGTTACTGGTAAGTACGGTAAAAATTACTTTTCATGGTCGGTACTGGACTAAAAGATGTAGTACTGAGGTCTCTCCTGATAGTAGGTGAGGAATTCGTTACTGTTGTGATTTTTAAGCAATATTTTGGTATTTCAAAAGTGGACACTTAGAAGAAATTTCACAGAAAACCAGTCAATGGATCCCTATGGAAGAAAATTCAATTCGCCGGTAAGTTACTTTAACGTTACTTTTGTAATCCAGTGCTGGACTCCTAGATTCAGCACTGGGACATTTACTTAAAACAGATAAGTAATTACGTTTTTGTAGTTTGTACGATTTTTAAAGAATATTCTTGTATTTCAAAAGTTGACACTTAGAAACTTTTTCACAAAGAACCACCAATGTTATCCTATGGAAGGAAATTCAATTCACAGGTAAGTTACTTTTTAATTACTTTTGTTACTCAGTGCTGGACACCTAGGTTCGGCACTGGGACCTTTCCTGCAAACAGTTGAGAAAATTCGGTTAGGTTATTTGTGCGATTTTTAAGGAATATTCTTAGTTTTCAAAAGTCGACACTTAGAAACTTTTGGAAGAAAAAGTGTCCATGTTATCCTATGAGGAAAAATGAGTTATCGGTTTTGAGGTAAGTAATCGGTCTTTTGAGTTAGGGTTCTGGGGTTAGACTCAGGGGTCTCCCAGGGTGAGTGATGCACTGTGGTTGCACCCTCAGCGGCACTAGGGCGGCCGGATGCAGAGTGTTGAGGCCCAATGTTATCCTATGGAGGATAGGGGGACTCCGGTGGGTGGCGGCTGGCAAGCAGGCCACGGGGTTGTGAGAGCAAAGCTCCTAGGGTTAAGCTCAGGGCACGTTGGGGACCAAGTTAGCACCAAAGAGGCACCCTCAGCGGCACTAGGGCGGCCGGGTGCAGAGTGCTGTTTTGAGGTCGGGTGCCCTGTTGATTTCAATGGAGATTTTCGGTTTTGGTTTTCAGCTGCAGGCTCGGTCCAGGAAGACTTCCAGGAGGAACCAACAGCTGGGCAGGTAAGTTGGAGGGCTCGGGGACCTAGATGCACCTCGGGTTCCTTTCTCCAGGGCGCAGGGCGGCTGGATGCAGGGGTGTCTTTTGAGGTCGGATTTCACCTTACCGGGCCACTCGCGGTTGGGGGTCTCCGTGCAGAGGCTGCAGGCGACGTCGGGGAGTCCTGGAGGGGTCAGCCCACGGTGGACTCGGACTCTGGAGCGCTGGGGGACCTCGCTGGGACCAGTGGGCCACTTGAACTCGGGCTGTAGGCAACGGGTGCAGTGGTGGTTCCAGGCGTCGGGTTTCTTTTTCCTCAGCAGGCTCTGAGTCTTTGTTTGATGTTTCTTTTGAACAGAGCTGCTGTTCACAGGAGATCCGGTCTTTGTTGAAGGCAGTCAGTCCTCCCGGGGTTCTGGAGGTCGCTGGCTGCAGGACAAGACGATTTTTGGCGCAGGATCTCTGGAAACTGCAGACGGGCCGGTAGGGCTGGGGCCAAGTCAGTTGTTCTCTGCAGTCTCCTCTGCTGGGCGTCTTCTTTCGTCCTTTTTCTTCTTAGGTTGCAGGAATCTAAGGAAGGAAGGTTCAGGGTGCCCCTAAATACTAGATTTAGGGGCGTTACAGGTAGGTAAAGGGCAGGGACCAATGGGTCCCTGCCCTGGGGTGGGTACACACCCTATCCTGCCACTCTCCTGTGGGAGGGGGCAGGAGCCTAGTCCCTGATTGGGCAGGGCTCCCCATCTTCAAGATGGCGAGAGCCCGGAGATGTGCTTCACCTCGCCTCCCCCACCTGAGGGGTGGGGTTGGCAGAGGCTGGCACACCCCCTTTCCTCCCTTGGTGTTTCCCGCCAGTCTTCCCGCCAGGATGGGGGAGGAACCGGTGGGGACCAGTTGCTGAGTACAGCAAGTGGTCTGGGGAAGCTCACAAGGCGGAATGCCTTTGAAGCTTCCCCCTGCCCATCCTGGGGAGGAGGCCTAGCACCTCGCCCAGGACGTGCATTGTTGCAGGCCCAGGAGAGCGGATGGCTCTCTGCCCAGGGGTCCAGCAACATGTCTGCTGTGTGGCAGCCTAGGCAGCCCCTCAGACAAGACGTGGATTGTAGGTTAGTTTCAGGGGGCAACTCTAAGTTGCCCTCTGTTGTGCATTTTACAGTAAATCCCACACTGATTGAAGCTTCCCCCTGCCCATCCTGGGGGAGGAGGCCTAGCACCTCGCCCAGGACGTGCATTGTTGCAGGCCCAGGAGAGCGGATGGCTCTCTACCCAGGGGTCCAGCAACATGTCTGCTGTGTGGCAGCCTAGGCAGCCCCTCAGACAAGACGTGGATTGTAGGTTAGTTTCAGGGGGCAACTCTAAGTTGCCCTCTGTTGTGCATTTTACAGTAAATCCCACACTGGCATCAGTGTGGGTTTACTGTGCTGAGAAGTTTGATACCAAACTTCTCAGTCTTCAGTGCAGCCATCATGATGCTGTGGAGTTCGTTCTGACGACCTCCCAGCACCATATACTTGAAATGGCAGCACTGCACATACAGTGCCCAGGAATGGACCTGGGTACTGTAGGGGCACAGGGCTCCTGCACCTGTACCCTCACCACTGGCATAGGGCACCCAGCTAGAGGGGTGACTGAGGTATGCCAGGGCAGTGTGTTTAGTGGGCATGGCACACAGGGATGTGTGCCATGTCGACTCTGTTTTGTTCTGCACCAAGACACTCAGCCTGCAAGGGCAGTGTGTGTGTGTGTGTCAGGAGTACAGGGCCTCCAAGGGTGGCACAATAAGTGCTGCAGCCCTTAGAGGCCTTCTCTGGTCACAGTGCCCTGGGTACCTTGGGTACCATTTACCAGGGGCTTACCTGTGGCCAGAGAGGCCAATTGGGTTTAGGCTGTAATGCAGTTTTAGGGAAGGAACACAGGCCCTGGGTACCTGATTGGCAGGGACCCAGGGCACACCAAGGAAAAGTGCATCAGTTATCAGGCAAAAAGTGGGGGTTACTGCAACAGAAACCCACTTTCCTACAAACGGCAGAAGGCGAGAAATGCTAGCTGAGCTGATATCTTCAAGTTATCAAGTTACAAGCGGTTTTATAGTATGGTATGGCATGTCATTGAATAGTATGGCCTGTCACTATGTTATGGTATAGTATGGCTTGGCATTGTACAGTATATGGTAAGGTCTATCATTTTATAGTATGGCTTCTCGTTGTATAATATGATATGGTATGGTATGGCATGTCACTATATGGTATGGTATGGTATGGTATAGTATGACCTATCATTTTATAGCAGGGTATGTCATTTTATAGTATGGTATGGCTTCTCATTGTATAGTATGATATGGTGTAGCCTATCATGGTATGATATGTATGGCCTGTCATTGTATAGTGTGGTATGGTATGGCCTGTCACTGTATAGTATGGTTTGTCATTTTTTAGTATGGTTTGGTATGAACTGACGTATAGTATTTGTATCGTATGGTATGGCCTGTCCTTGTATAGTACGACATTGCCTGTCACTGTATAGTATGGTACAGCATGTCCTCTCACTGTATAATATGTTATGGTATAGTATGACCTGTCATTGTATGGTATGATATGACCTATCAGTGTATGGTATGGCCTGACACTATAGTATTGTACGGTATGGTATGCCCGGTCATTGTTCAATATAGTATGGCTTGTCATTGCCTATTATGATATGTCTAGTCATTGAATGGTATGGTCTGACAATGTATAGTATACTATGGTATGTCCTGTCATTGTATGGTATGGCTTGCCATTGAATAGTATAGTAAGGCCAGTCATTGCATAGTATAGTATGGCCTGTCACTGTACAGTATGGTATCGTATGCCATTGTATAGTATTGTACGGTATGGTATGCCCTGTAATGGTATAGTATAGTATGGCTTTTTCACTGTATGGTATGGCTTGTCATTTTATAGTATGGTATACCCTATCCTTGTATAGTATGGCGTGGCTTGTCTTTGTTGATATGACCTTTCATTGTACGGGATGGTCTTTCGCTGTATAGTATGGTATGGTGTGCCCTGTCGTATAGTACTGTATGGTATTGTAAGGCCAGTCATTGTATGGTATGGTTTGTCACTATATAGTATAGTATGGTATGGAACGGAACAGCCTGTCATTTTATAGTATGGTATGATATGGCACGTTATTGTAAAGCATGTATGGTAGGTATAGCATGGTATGGCTTGTCATTGTATAGGATGGTATGGTATGTCATTGTATGATATTGCTTGTCATTGAATACCTGGGTCTGGTGGCTTAGTGGAGTAATGCGTCCACTGGAGGGGCCTGTGTCTGACGTCATGGTCACAGGTTCAAATCCCAGCGGGTCCACTCAGCCTTTCATCCTTCTGAGGTCGATAAAATGAGAACCATTGAGTTTGGGTAACAATAAACATCTATTATTCAGCCCAAGGTACCCTTCTGGGTGTGCATATGCTTTACAAATACACATGTTATGTTATGGCCTGTTCATTGTATGGTATGGTATACCCTGTAATTTTATAGTAAGTTATGTTATTGTATGGTATGGCCTGTCATTGTGTGGTATGGTATGCTAAGGCCTGTCGTAGTATAGTAAGGTATGGTATGACCTGTCATTGTACAATATGGTATGGCATAGTATGGTCTGCCACTGTATAGTATGGTATGGCAGTCATTGTATAGTATAGCCTGTCATTATATGGAATAGTATGATTTCTCACTGTATAGTATGGTATGGCCTGTCGTATAGTAAGGCCTCTCGTGTAGTATGGTATGGACGGTCATTGTATAGAATTGTACGGTATGGTTCGGTCTCCCATTATATAGTACGGTATGGCCTCTTATTGTATAATATGGTATGGCAAGGCATGTTATTGTGTAGTATGGTATGGTCGGTCATTGTATAGTATTGAACAGTATGATTTGGTATAGCCTGTCACTGTATAGTAGAGTATGGCCTTTCATTTTATGGGAAGGATGGTATGTTAAGGCCTGTCATTGTATTGCATGGTATGGCGTGTCATTGTATAGAATTACATGGTATGTTACAGCCAGTCATACGGTATGGCCTGGCCTGTCATTTTATAGTATGGCTTGTCATAGTATAGTATGTTATGGTATGGCTAGTATGATATGGTATGTCATTTCATAGTAACGCATGATCTATGATTGTCTAGTATGGTATGGCCTATCCTTTTAAGCTATGGTGTGGTATAGTATTGTATGGTATGCTATGGCCTGCCGTTATAGAGTATTGTATGGCCTGTCACTGTATAGTAGTATTTTATGGCCTGTCATTGTATGCTAAGGTATAGTCAGGGCCACTGGAATAATGCAATTGTGTGGCTACGCAATTTTCGCATAATTGTTGATTTGAGCATTCCCCACTTAATCCATCATCTGCTGCATAATCTGCATATTTGAACAAAATTACATTTTGTTTCTGGCTCAAATAGTTCAAAAGTTACTAAAACCACAGAGACACATTTCTGTAACTTATTGCTATATTTGGGTGTTAAGCTGGTACTAATCCGATGCAACTAATGCTCAGACAGTGTTAACAAGTTTAAAAATGGCAAAACAATGAAGTAATACTATCACAAAATGTGCCACATAATTTGCCTTTTCTTGCCGCATAATTTACTCCACCCTGCTGCTAATTTTGCCCTACGCTGCTGAATGATTCTAGCGGCCCTAGGTATAGTATGATATGGCATTGCCTGTTATTGTATAGTATGGTATGGCAGTTTGGTTGGTATGGCCTGTCATTGTAACTCTAGTATGGCCTCAGGGTGTATACTACGTTATTATATAGTATGGTATTGTATATTATGGTATGGAATGGCCTGTTATTCTATGGTATGGAATGGCATCTATTGCCTGTGATTGTATAGTATGGTATGGAATTGCATGTCATTGTACAGCCTGTCGCGGTATGGTATGGCGTGTCATGGTATGGTATGGACTGGTATGGCCCATCATTGTATGTTATAGTACGGCCTGTCATTGTATAGTAGGGCATGGCCTGCCATTGTATGGGATGGTATAGTATGGTCTTGTCATACGTATGGTCTGTTATGGCCAGTCATTGTTTAGTATGATATAGCATGGCCTGTTGGTGTATTGTATGCTATGATCCGTCACTGTATATTATAGTATGACCTGTCAATGTACAGTGTGGTATGGTATGGCTTTTTATTGTATAGTAAGGAATGGTATGGTGAAGCCCGTCCTGTATGGTATGGTGAAGCACGTCCTGTATGGCATGGTATGGCCTCATTATATAGTATGGTATAGTACATTATGGCCTGTCGTATAGTATGGTAGGGCCTGTCATTGTATATTATATTATGATATGGTGTGTTATTGTACAGTATGGTATGGTATGACATGGTATGAGATGGTATAATATAGTATGATGTGTTATATTCTGTCATTATTTAGTATGGTGTGGTCTGTCACTGTATAGTTTGCTATGACCCGTCATTGCATAGTATGGTATGGTACACTATGACCTACCATTGTATGGGTATGGAATGGCCTGTGTATAGTATAGTAAGGTATGGGATGGCCTGTCAATGTAGAGTAAAGTATGGCATGGCCTGTCATTTTATAGGATGGTATGTCCTATCGTTGTATAGTATGATATAGCATGTCATTGTATGGTATGGTATTTTATGGTAGGGTATCATATAGTATGGCCTGTCATTTGTATAGTATTGTAGGGTATGGCCTGTCATTGTATAGTATGGTATTGCCTGCCATTGATTATTATATTATGGTGTGTCAATGTACAGTGTGGTATGGCCTGCCATTCTATGGGATGTTATAGTATGGTCTGTTATTGTTTAGTATGGTATGGCCTGTCACTGTATGGTATGCTATGACTTGCCATTGCATGGTATGGTATGGTATAGTACGGAATGCCCTGTCATTGTATAGGTATGAAATGGCCTGTCATTGTATAGTATAGTATGGCCTGTCAATGTATAGTAAGGTATGGTATCGCCTGTCATTGTATAGTATGTTATGTCCTATCGTTGTATAGTATGGTATGGCATTTTATGGTAGGGTATCATATGGTATGGCCTGTCATTTGTATAGTAATGTAGGGTATGGCCTGTCATTATACAGTATGGTGTGGTATGTTATGGCCTGTCATTGTATAGTTTGGTATGATAGGCTTATCGTATGGTATGGCCTATCATTGTATAATACGGTATGGCCTGTTATTGTGTTTGGTTTGGTATGTCACTGTATAGTAAGGTACAGTATGGTCTGTAATTATATAGTATGTTATTGTATAGCCTGTCGTTGCATAGTATGGTATGACCTTCCATTATATAATATGGCATGGCCTGTTATTGTATTTGGTATGCAATGGTATGGTATGTCACTGTATAGTAAGGTACAGTATGGTCTGTAATTATATAGTATGTTATTGTATAGCCTGACGTTGCATAGTATGGTATGGCCTGTCATTCTCTAGTATGGTGAAGTAAGGAATTGCATGTCACTGAATTGTATCGCCGCTCCTTGTGTACTATATTATGGTATGGCATTGTATAGTATGGATTGTCATTGTAATATATAGTATAGTATGGCCGGTCATTGTATAGTATGACATGGCATACGGCATGGCCTGTCATTGTATGGTATGGTAATCTTTGTTACAATGTACACATCAAGCTACAGGAAGAAGCACAAGAGGAGCGGCGAAACAAGCAAAAAGTGTTTTACAATATAATGTTCTTTTCATGCTAGAATGCTCTATCCAACGCATATTTGTGCAAACATAAACCAATTTAAAACATGCCCTGTTTTTTTGCATACAACATTTTAATCACACCCAAGACATACAATAAATCATGAAACATGCACCAAAAAGCACTTTGATGAAAACTAAACCACTGGCTAAGTAATAGCCCGAAGCCATTAATGTATTCTGAAATCATGGTTAAAAGCAGTGGCGGCTGGTGAGATTTGAAAGTGGTAAGGCGTAAAATAATTATTGCACTGCAGCGAGCGAGCGTAGCGAGCCCGAACAACCTACGGAGGGTTCTGGGGGGTTCTCCCCCCGAGAAAATTTTGAATAAAGGAGTGGACAAATGGTGCATTTTCAAGCAAATTTGAGAAAGCAGGAAGGTTAATAAAGCAATTGTTAATTGCCTTGCTATTTCCCTGTCAAGCAGCATCACACCCCTGTACATCTCCCTTCTATATTCATTTCCTTGGTATGTCCCTGTCAAACACCAGCACAACCTTGTATGTCTCTCTTCTATGTTCATCGCCTTGCTATGTCCCTATCAAACAGAAGCAAGGCCCTGCATATCTCGCTCTGTTCTGTTCATTGCCTTGCTATTTCCCTGGCAAGCAGCAGCACAGCCCTGTACATCTCTCTTCTATGTTCATCGCCTTGATAGGTCCCTGTCACGCAGCAGCACAGCCCTGTACATCTCTCTTCTATGTTCATCTACATGCCGCCGTGTAGTATATGTTTGCTATCCCATCCTGCGACGCCTGCACTGTTTTGCTGTCCCTTCTTACCATGCTAATATGTACGTATCCAGAACTACATAATACTAAACACAGTAAAGGCATTTCATTTACGACTCTCTAGCATTAATTAGTGTGCCCCAGCTTAGGGCATGAGGGGTCCTTTTCTCTTTCTTGCATTTAATCCATGGCAGTATCTGAAACCACCACACTGATGAAAGCCAAGCAAGGCAAATCCTGTCTGTGAGTGTTGAACTCTGTTGGGAGATATCTGTGTATGGCTTACAGTCCTGTTTGATAAAACTTTATAATACAATTATGCACAGCATTTTCTTCGAAAGTTCAGGAAAATAGCATTAAAACGTCAAAACAATATTAAGCATGCCTGCAGGATTCTGTGTGGAATGTAAATCTCCATAAATATGGCTGCACAGATGTCTTTTTCATTTTTGGATTTATTTTAAAAATGTAAAAAGTACGATCTGATTTTTGCCTTGTGCAGTTTTGTCAATTCTGTGGATGAGATTAAGTGATTGCAACTGTCTGGCTTTTACCACTCCACAGCCCCTGACATTTCCATGTGTTGTTTTTCAGCAGCATTTATTTTAAAGCAGAATTACAGAATGACTGCTGGGAGTGGGTCAGACGTGGTGCATATGGATTCCTTCATTTAACGGTGCACTCAGTCTGACAGTATTACCAGAGTCACACCTGACTGTTGAGTGAACTGAGTACAAATTCAAAATGTACTTGTAGCACAACTACTGTATATCTTATTAAATAAAGTAAGCATTAGACTTCCTGCATAAGACAGAATCAGAACTGAAACGCCTCCAGGTGCCCCCATTTTATTTTTTTACCTATTTGTCAGCCTAATTTGGCCAGGTTCACAGTTATACTCTCATTAAGTCTAATTTTCAACCACACTCTCCCCACCCTTTCTTGCAAACTCCAATGTATCGGGTTCCAGGCTGCTGTCAATCAGACAAGACAAGGATGCTCCGGCCTGCAACTAACTGGACACGGAAAGCGTGCTGCGAGATCACAATAGTGGTAGATGCGCGGTACACAAATTAGATGAAATTGCAATGCAAAGTAATGAAATAGGAAGATTCATGACAAATATCAGAATGCAATGTACAGTTAGTTAAAAATCCAGGGCAAGCTGAAGGAGTCACCCCTGAGACTGGGCCACTCATCAGTCATAGTGGAACAAGCACCTAAGACCCATTCCCAAGATGCAGAAGCAGCAGAGCCATAGCATAGGTGTACGGTTAAACACGTGCACTATCTGGAATTAAAGGGCGTCTTTCCAGCTCTGTTGCTCCTGCCTTATTAAGAATGTAGGGAGGATGCACACTAGAGGGGAGTCCTTGGAAGGAGTAATAACAGTTGGTTGCCTGGCAATCGATAGCTCTGCCTGGCTTGACAACATCCTGTCACTGTAGTACACTGAGAACGTGCTGTAAAGCACACAGGGCGTGTCTGGGTGGAGTCTGGGTCAGGTGTACCGTTTGAACATGCTGGCTAGTGGCTACATCCCTGGAGGAGTGTGGCAGCGGGCGGTGGCGCACGGGAGTAAGGCGGGCATTGGATCAGAACAGAAGTCAGCACCCAGCGGGGAGGTGGGGTCGCGAGGGGGGTTTAATTTAATAAATAAAATAAAACATTAAATTGCCCTCTTAAGGGTGTGGGCCTGAGGGATGTATCCGCTATGTGTTTATCTTGGTCTAAAATACTATGAGTTCTGACTGTCCTCAGGTTTAATAAGTGCATTGTGCCATGTTTGTCATGAACTGCATGTCCTGAACCCTGTCCAGGACGAACACTGTAAAGGGGCAGAAGCTGTAAAGGAGTACATTGTGCCTTGTTTAACTCTGTACAGACTGTGCCAGGTTCTACCCTCGATGAGGGGCACGTTGGGCCAAGTTTCACTTTGCACAGCGAAGACGATCAGCCTGGAAGGTGCATCCTGCCATCTTTAATCTTAAACCTCTGCAGTTCACTCTGTTCTCTGACCAGGGGGTGCACTGTGTCACGTCACAGTGCCTGCCACTCGCTGGCACGGGGCTGCACTTCCGAGAGACTAGGTGACATCATACAGGTTCTTTAGGGCGCCGTTTACCGACGGTGCCAAAGTACTGCAAAAGGCCGGAATGTGATTCCGGAATGTGATTGTTAAGAGGATGGCGAGACTCCAGCAGGCCTCGAGCCCCGAGAATCCTTGCCCCATCCCTGCTCGGACCCTCGAAAGTTCTGTGGTGGATGGGTGCGTGCCACACTGCTTGGCTCTCCCGATCCCTGTCCCGGTGAATAATTCACATCAGGCCATGAGCTCTGCCCCAGACGGGGTCTAGGCCGTGACTGCATTCCCTCCGCACTTGACGAATGCCTGCGCCATGTGTTAGCACTTTTGGACCTCGAAACTGGTCTCGCGCATGCTGTAAAGTTTATGTTGCATGGGGGGGCGGGTCGCGCAGGGAGGTGGGGGGTTTAATTTTATAAATAAAATTAAAATTAAACTTACCAGGAATCTCCTCCGGTCCCGCGTCGCATCGCGTCTCCTCTTCATACAGGACAGGAAGCAGGCAGCCTCCCTCCCCTAAGCCAATCCCACATTGCAGCGTTGTGATTGGTGCGGTGCAGGCGCACAGCGCCCCAGCCGGGAGCCTAATCGGAGGCCCTTTTCTCTACATAGAGAAAAGGGAGAGTGCGCATGACTGCTTTGGCCGGCCCCAGGCCGACCAAAGCAGTCAGGGCCCAAAGCATTGGGCTAGCCCCTCCCCCCCCTGCCCTCAAGCGGGACCGCCCTCCCACAACTAGGCACTCCAGGCACTTCTGCTTTCTCGCAGTGCGAGAAGCAAAAACATAAAATGGTAGTTTTATCATTTTATGTTTCTGCCTTCTCGCCCTGCGATAAAGCAGTGGGGTGACGCCCCCACGCCCCAATGGGGGAGCCGCCACTGGTTAAAAGCAATGCTAACAACCTGTGGCAAGCTGGTGTTGTTATGCTAAACCAAAGAGTAGAAGGGGAGCGGATGAAAGTAAAAGGCAATGAATAAAGGAACAAACTGGTGAAAGCAACAGCGCAGAGCAAAACCAGGAGAAATGCAACCTAAAAAAAGTCACACTTTTACGAAGTGCTGCAAGTAGAACAAAAAAAATAGGCCGAGACAGAAAGGGGAATCAGCGAAAGTACACTCCTAAAAACAGAAGCAGTACTTGGTCCATACTCCGGAGACAGGGGAAACCGCAAAACAAAGTGAAACAAGCACACGTTGACCAAATGGGAGCCAGCTAATTCAACTGACAATGAACCCAACTAATGTTAACCAATGCGAGGGCTCTAAGACCCTTGTAAGTAAACAAAATGTCCTGCAATCAACAGCGAATGCACTGTCAGCATAAAAATCTCAATAAATCGGCCAGTCAAAAAACCTTGTGGCGGAGGACACAAGACATCGAGGGGAGGATCCCCCGGGGGCACTGAGCATACATGCACTAGTGTTATGCTCCTGCATGACCCGGAAGTACTTTTGGGTACAGACGCTGATTGGCCGAGCGCGGCACGAGGTCAGGACCGGAGGACGGAAAAAGAACGAGAAAGGCGAGAGGAACTTCAAGGCGGAAGACGTCGGAGGACGGGGGAGTACAGACGGAGACAGTCATCGAGAAGGAGTCAAGAGCAGAAGGCGGAGACCTGATGACGGAGCACCGGAGAGCGGAGGACCAGGATGTGGAGAGCCATGGGATTGCCTGGTCCGTTAGCAGACGCCGAGAGACCCCGAGGGAAGGCGTTCTGGACGAGGCTGCCATGACTCCAGCCGGGAGTCACTGCCTCAGGAAAGTACAATCCGTGAGCGTGTGTCGACTGGGACTCGCACTGTGGGCCAATGGGGCTCTATGGGAGAAAGCACGTGTGGAGTGACTGCACCGGGCTTCAGGGTGAGGAGTGAGCAGGGAGAGAAAAAGTGATAAGTCTGTCTCTTCCAGCTCCTCTTACAGAACTAGGACGTTTTCTTGGTCTCGGACGCAGGGCTACTCACTGAGCTGAACTTAGTTGGTGAATCACGGGGGTTCCTACTATAGTGCACAGAGGTATCTGGTGGAGGTCCGCTAGCCCTAATAAGGCAATTACTAATAGCTTTGTATTTATGTTTCCCTGAGGGTGTCGCTAAAGATAGAAGACGACGGACAATACAAAGAAGAAGTTAAAAGCCCCTCCCTCGCCGTTGAAGGAGTGATATTACCTCTTCATCCCAGTTATTGTTTAATCCATTGATGTGGATTCATCCTACAAATAAAAAACTAAAATGACAAAGCACATAGTAATGGTCATCACCTTTCTTGTCCTGCCACACCTTGATAACAATGTCAGATTAACAACACCGATAAAACAGCTAGCCTAACAACCCACATATGACTGTCTGCCTAATAACACAATACGACTGCAGTTTTAACAATCAAATTAACACTGCTAGCCTATCAACTCAAATAATATATTAACAACTACAAAACACTGACTGCATAAAAATCGCAAGAACACAGCAACCTGAAACCCCCAGAACAATGCTGGACTAACAACTTCAAAAACACAGCCAAATTTAATAACCCACAGTCTAACTAGCAACCATGATAACTCTGCCATTTTAACAATCACTTTAACACTGCATGCCTAAGAAACCAAACCTGATAACAATGTTCATCTAACACCCCTGATAATACAGCCAGTGTAACAACCCCAACAATAATAATTTTAGAAGAATTATAATAACACCATCAGCCTAACAACTCCAATACAACTGACAACCATAAGTATAAACCCTAACAACCTCAATAACACTGCCAATAAGTAAGCCTGACAACACTGTCAGCCTAACATCTTTGATAACAATGACAGACTAACACACCCATTAAAATTGTCATCATATTAACACTGATAATGCTAACAGTCTAACTTCCTACATCAACCTAACAAGGCCAGCTAACAACTCTGAAAACAGCTTCAGCGTTACCTACCATTAAAAATACAGCCATATTAACAAGCCAGAAAACACCCTTAACCTAGCAACCTCTATAATACTCTAAAGGTAACAACCCAGACAACACTGTCAGATTACCAACCTTATAAAAGCTGACAACACTCAGAGCCCAACAGTGCCCAAAATACTGCCAGTGCACAAAGCCCCATTATCAGGAGCCTGATGTATGAACAGCCAATTACAAACTAGGATACACAATTTGCACACCAAATGGTTTATGCACACAAAGGTCACACTGCAAAACGTCCAAACATATAGAGTCACAGAATGGACTTCCTAATGAATATTAATTAGCCAGGTCACAATTTTTGACCCAAAGTGGTAAATGCAAATGAGACATTGAAAGCCTACAAGAAACAGTAGACCTCAGACCCTGCATTTGCATTCCCAAATAGGAAAGATTTTTTAGGTCTCGGCTCCAGATTTAACTGTCTATTGAAGACCTATTGCTTCCAATACATAGTGATGGAGCAGAGAAAATAAAAAAAATTTAACCCCTAACAAATTTTATAAATAATTAATAAAATGTTCGTTTAAATGTATTAATCAACACTGTACGTGTGGGAAGGGTAATACGCAAATGTATGTGCTGAATAATCTATTAATGGATGTCCATGTGTCTAATTATAACATAAAAATAAATGCGTACTAATTTAAAATAAATGCATGATTTTGTGCTTCATAGAAATAAACGCGTCGTTGCAAAAACAATAGTGATGGTAAGTAAGAAACAGCTTAAATGTTGCTTGCTGCTAGGTAATAACTAATCGGGGTACGTAGATGATGGGAGGGAAACGAAAAGGCTATTTTTCTCTATTTTAATTATGATTTGTTTATTTCAAAATAGTGCTTCTAAAGTATAACCGAGTGGCGATATAAAATGGCTGCCAGTTGGTGAGTCGCAAGGGAAACATGTGACACGGGAGAGAAGTCGGAGAAAAGCTAACCTCGTGATGTTGCTGAGAGGCTAGGATGCGAGAAATGGTCAAGGCTGATGTGACCTAATTGAACTGATAGTGTGCCGTGGTGATCAGCAGAGACCCGTGGGAAACCAGTTTAAGAGAAAGGACAATGCCTGCAGAGTTCTCGAATGTATCGAAAGAAGTTACAAATGTACTGATCGAAGCGGATGGAAACATGTCTTGAACTGTGAGAAAGGAAATGATCCAAGGACCATTGGATCCAAGAGAACTTGATTAAAAGAATGAATAAGATGACATGCATGGACCAATGAAAGAAAAGCGTGTTATTAATGTTGCAACAATTAGTTAGCAAAGTTAGAATTAGGGTATAAGAGGGCCTACTCTTAGTGGGAGGGGGTCAGTCGCAGTCACAGTCAGGAGCGGAGATGGAGAGTCGTGTTGGTGGCTTCCAGTGCTGGGTGGTCCTGATCGATCCATTACTGAGCGGGAGATGCTGAAAGACTGTTAGATGAGACGGGTTGCAGGTAGCTGATGCTGACGAGCTGAAGTTTCTGTTGCTGTCTTAATTTTCCAGTTGAGTATGAGAATCAGGTTATTTCTAATTCTTAAACTTAGGTTAGAAATCATTAGGCTAAATTAGGAAGGTAGGCAGGTAATTAGGGTTTTGCTTCTTGACGAAAATTTCCTTTCTGCAATAAATTGATTATGCTTAATAAATATTTGAATTAATAATGAATGAATAATTGAATAAAAAGTTTAAATTCTTTCTCATGCTTTTAAAATTACATAAAATTTAAGATTCTTTAAATCAAATGACTCAGTGGTTATTTTCCTAATTGATTGTGACACCAGTAATTGGTTATTGTGATTTAGCTGGTCTTAATCACTATGAACTAATTTCTTACATGAATGATTCATCGACAAAACAATGAGCAGGAATATCTTAAGAAATAACTAGAAGAAAGCGATAGGTTAAGGTAATAAGATATCCCGGCTCCTTCCAGCGGTACATAAATGGTGTTTTCCATTTAGTTCTCATGCTTCTCCTAGGAGTACAGAATTTCGTAAAGGTGTAAAGGAAATCCAGGTGTGTGCGTGTGTGTTAGGCGATGTTTATGGGCCCCATCGTCATGTGGATGTGAGAAAATATAGTTTGCCCCTGGATGACCTATAAGTGACCTAGGAGGAGAATAGTTTTTATTGTACGCGCTGCATCAGATTTCTTGGTAGCAGAGTTATGGTTTTCTATAGATTAGTTTAGTGATTATTGTTTATTGATTATTGATTATTTTTGATGACTAACACTATATGTTGAGTCGTGTTATGTTATATGTGAGTTTTCACGCTTCTGGGATGTAGGAAGTGGAACACGTGTGGCAAGAGAAGTCACATGGAATTTGGTACATGGTCTGAATTCATTTTGGTAATAACACAGGTTGTGTTATGTTAGGGATTTTCTGTACGAAAGGTGTGTAACTGAAATGGCAAATCACGTATTCTTGTGAAACTTTGGCCTTAATTCTCAGAAGCCTAGTCGCCACATGTGTCTTATCCCCAGAGAAACGAGTAAATTGTTTGCTTGAAAGAAGGGTAAGGTAGAGGGAAGTGCTACTTTATCGGCGAGAGTAAATAATTCTGTGGTAGGGTAGAGGTAAGCGCTGCCTACTGGAAATACAGGATTCTTGTGAAAAAGGACAAAGCTGTCACTTTTGTTTAGCGAATCAGACTATGGAATTGTTTTAATTGTTGTAACTAACGGAGAAAACAGCGAAAAGAAAATTGCCGATAAATTTTGTAAAGGAGGGGTAAAAGAGCAGAAGTGACGTAGAACAGTGCCGCGCTAGGATTGGATAGTGCGCCAGTCACGTGAACACAGAGCAGGAGTGACGTAGAAAAGTGCCGCGCTAGGATTGGTTGGTTCGCGGACGAAGGGAATTGTTCTGATTGGTACGTTAGTGTGAGTCGCGCTGTAATTGGTTGAAGTTCCGTACACAAAACAGCGTTAGCGTAAAGAGAAAAATAAATAGAAAACATGCCGTATTAAGAGTATGAAAGGGAGAGAACGTCATGGACGACAAAATTAAAGAATTTCTTTAAGAAAGACAAAAAGGTCGTGACTAGAGAGGGACAAGTAATTCCTCCACCGAAATCAGCAGCTTCACATATGATGCTGAAATATGGATATCATACATGCATATGGTTGGAAAACTGGGCAAAGTATACGAAGAATGATGGTGCTTTAGCTTTCCCTGAGAATGGTTCATTTAGTGTAGCGGTTTTGCGAAATTTGTGAGAAAAGATGACAAATCTAGAACCTAGACCTAGACCGACACAGTTTGAAGCATTGACGGAATGGGAGGATGAGATGTATGAGCGAGAGAGATTCAGAGGTTTGAGGGATCATGAGTTTATGCCTGGAAGGATGTGGGGAATAAATCATGAAGATAGAATAAAACGATGGAGATGTGCTAACATGACAGGAGGTTTGTTTCCAGCTTTTACAGTTGAGGAAGGGACTAAGAAAAAACGGACTGAGAAAAAGAAACAGAGGGAGAAATATATGCATGAGAGCGAGACGGATGATGAATTGCTGGAAGATATTCTAAATAGAAATCCACCTCCGTATCAGCAGAGTTCTACAGTGGTGACACCAAATGCGCCGCTAATAAAGACTATGCGAAATAAAAGTCCGGAAAAAAGAATTGAAATAAATAGGTCACAAGAACAAATGAGAACTTCACAAAATGAAGGAATAGAAAGCGACAATGCAAGCGAATTAGCAAGGACAACAAAAGAACTAACTGAGAAGATTAGGGAATTAATGAAAAATATGGAAGCAGTTACTGTGCCAGTAACAATAGGTCCAGTAATACCCGTTTTTGAGAATCAGAAAATTGATGAACGATCTTTGGTGATTCCCATGAGTTCACAATTTCAGAGAGAAAAAGAAAGAATGGAACAAAGTGCAAGTACAAGTAATTTGGCTAGTACTTACAGACCAAGTCCACCTACAAATTTGACGGTGAATGAGTGCAATGGTAGGAAAATGCATATGGTAACAGAATCTGCAACAGAAACCCCTGAAAAGAGTGGTAATTGGGTAGAACTAAATAATACACCCATAGGTCCGACTCCTGATGAGTTAAATGAATGGATGAAGGCATTTAAAATAAAAGAACCAGAAGAAAAACCATTAGATGTAATTAGGTTAAAAATTGACATGGAAGAATTAATTCTAGGAACGATTGGTACAGAAAAGATAAAAAAATTACCAGGATGATGAAATAATGTTTCTGTGCAAAAGTATTACATGGAGAGCAAAGAATTTACATGACAAACTAGAAGAAGTAGCCAGTGAAATTGGAATAGACTTTGCGAAAGTGAAAACGTTGCAGAAACCATATAGAGTAGACTTTTGTGAAAAAGATATTGAAAATTTGAACACGGCAGGAAGGCTGACACAGATAAAAGAGTTAATTGTGTTGTTGAGAAAATGGGGTGATGTGGACAGATGGAAGGTTAGATGGACGAAGAAGAATGAGAAAACTACAGACAAAGGTTCATTGGCTTTTATGATAACTGAAAAAGAACCTGTTGCTAAAGAATACCCTATGAGAGAAACTCCAGGTGGTAGTTATGTGCATGTTCCCTGGACTAGGCAGGACATACTGTTATTTACCAATGACTTTCCAAAGCTAAGAGAGAAACCAGTTGAGTGGTACCGACAAGTAGAGAGATTTGTAAAGGTTTCAAAAGTGTTGTGGATAGATTTAGATGGATTATTTGACATAGTGGTACCAACTGATTTTTGGTCAGAATGTAAGATTACAGTTGACTGGCCAACTACAGAATATCCAAGAGATCCTAAGACAGGAGCTCCAGGTCCTGATGTAATGAAGAAGTATGATAAGGTGATTACCTTTTTGAAGAATAAGATTCCTCCTAAAGAGACAGATTGGGTAAAAATCGATAGAACTACGCAAGAAAGTAAGGAGTCTGTACACGCCTATTATGAAAGGTTGTTGTTGGTTTTCAAGCAGTATAGTGGATATGAGGAATTAAGTGGAAAAGATATGAGTCATTTTGTGTACAGATTTGTGTTTGGATTAAAACCCGAGATTAGTGAAATGATTAAACAGCATATGATTAATTGGCAGAATGGTACAGTCGATGATGTACTGAGGTATGCTAAGTACTGCAGTGATGGTATTGAGAGTAGACAGCGTAAATTGAAAGAAAAGGCAATGTGGGCACAGGTGAAGGTGGCAGAAAAACAAGAAGCTCAATTGGACAATAATAATGGGAATGAAACAGGACAGAATAAAATGCGACCTAACATAGGTAAAGGGAAAGGTCAAGTGAGTCTAGAAGAAGCAAAGAAAAAATGGCCCTGTCATAATTGCGGAAAATTAGGGCATTGGAGAAACGAGTGTAAGTTCCCACCTAAACCTAATCCGGAAAATCAATCATTAACTCCACAGGTGCAGAATGAGGTAGTTGTTCAACAAAGTCAGGTGCCGCAACCACCACTTACCAACACTGTTAACCAGCAAAGATACAGTACAGAAACAGGTTTCTACGGAGGAGAGCAGGTAACACAATTGCCGCGAGCAGCTAACATTTCTCAGTATTGGTTGCGTCAGAGTGAGGATGACCCGGATGAAAGATTCTGACGGTGCCCAGGAGAGGGGAAAGAGTGCGTACTTGGCGCAACTCTAGAGGTAGATCAGTCTGGTCCCTTTGTGGATGGAGAAGTGAATGGTGCAAATGTAACATTCCTTGTCGATACTGGAGCTACCCGTTCTACTGTTAGATCAGTGGAAATTCCAAACCTTCCTCTCTCAGGTGAATACATCCAAGTAGTAGGAGTAGCCAATCAGCAGATTAAAACACCACTTACTGAATTGGTGGAAGTAAAAATTGGTTCCTTTAGCAAAATGCATAAGTTTGTAGTGTGCGATTGTAGTCCTGTAAATCTTTTAGGTCGTGACCTCTTGTGCAAGATGAATTGCACAATTTACTGTACGCCAGATGGAATTGGATTTCAGACCTCAGATGAAGATGTCTTGTATAAAGTAACTTTGATGAATCAGGAACCTGAAATGAATGGTTTGTTTCCTGCATTTGATGCAGAAAAACTTCCAGAAGAACTAAAAAGTGCAGTGAAAGAAAGTGTGTGGGATTTTACAGGAGAAGACATTGGATTAATGAAAGAAGTTGATCCCGTAAAAGTAACAGTAAAAGAAGGAACAACTTACCCGAATACGCCACAGTACAAATTAACTCCAGAAATAATTGAAGGAATAACTCCTGTAATAAATAAAATGATTGAACAGGGAATTCTAAAAGAAATAATGAGCAGTCCATGTAATTCACCTATTATGGGACTGAAAAAGCCAAATGGAACATATAGAATAGTACAGGATTTGAGAAAGATCAACAAAATAGTTGTGCCCTGTTGTCCAATAGTGCCAAACCCTGCAGTAATTCTATATCAAATTCCACATGAAGCAGAGTGGTACACTGTGATAGATTTGTGTCATGCATTTTTCTCTATTCCTTTGCATCCAGATAGCCAGCCATTATTTGCGTTCCGGTTCGGAGAGCGTATTTTGGCATGGTGCCGAATTCCTCAGGGGTATACAGAAAGCCCCTCAATCTTTAATCAGATTTTAAAGAAATCTCTGGAAGATTTGAAAATGCCAGAAAAATCAGTGATGGTGCAGTATATCGATGACCTGTTGGTGGCATCGAAAACAAAAGAAGCATGTGTAAATGATACAATTGCTTTACTGAACCATCTAGAGAAAAGAGGACATAAAGTGTCTCCTTCAAAATTGCAGTTTTGTCAGAAAGAAGTCCAGTATTTAGGGCATAAAATTGAGAAAGGAGTGCGAAAGATAGCGACAGAAAGAGTAAGAATGATATCTGAAAGAGACACGTTAGTGACAGATTCCTTACCTTAGAATATCCCCAGGCGTCAGGCTGGATCCGGAAAGTTTTTTGCGTAGCAGTACCCTTGCGCGTCGGTAGGCGGCGTCGTGCGGCTCCGCGTCCGTCGCCGGCGTCGTGATCGCCGGGATGACGTCGCGGGCAGTACTTAGGCGCCGCCCCTGCGCGCTGACGTCAGTTCTTCTTTTCCGCGCCAGCAATCGCAGATCCGGGAAGAGCAGTGCCCTGGTCATTTTTTTACCATACTTTTTGGTGAATTTTTTCACTGTTTTTTCATCTCTCAAGGTGTCGTAGGGATGCCCGGTTTCAAACGTTGCGGCGCCTGTGCGCGGATGATGTCCGTCACCGACCCGCATTGGGAGTGTCTCTTCTGCCTCGGCCGAGGCCACGACACGGAGTCTTGTCCCGAATGCCAGGCCCTTAACCCGAAAGCTTTGCGAGAGCGGTCTCGAAAGCTCCTGGAGGCCCGGCATTCGGCTCCGCGGAAGCCCCGGTCGCGTGAGAGGTCCAGGGGTCGATCGCGGAGTCCACACCGGTCGTCGGCGTCGAAGTCTTCTTCGTCCGGTAAGTCGAAACACAAAAAGTCCAAAAAGCATCATCGCTCTAGGACTTCGCCTCGCCGGTCTCGCGACTCGGCTGAGGCCCCTCCCGGCACCGTCCCCGCGGCCCCGGACATGCCTGTGGAGTCGCCCCCGCCATACCCGCCCTTCCCGGGTTCGGGGGCGGATCCGGCCAAAGTGCAGGAATTCCTGTCGGCCATGGCCCGCCTCTTCGGGCCTTCAGGCCCCTCCGGTGCGCCTTCGGGCCCCGCGGGCCCTGATGGGGTTGCTCCGGCGTCGCCAACGGCTCCGGCCCCGGCGTCGCCCGTGCCTCCAGCCTCGATCCCGGCTCCGGCTTCGGCCCCGGCCTCGATCCCGGCTCCACAACCCCCATCGACGCCGGTCGACCTAACGACACCTCCGCCGGCGCCGATGTTTCCGGTGCCGTTCTCGACGCCGCCCTGGGCTCCGGGCGGCGGCGTCCCCCAGTTCCTTCCGGCTCCGGACCGACGTCGCTCGACGCCGGCTCCGGCGCCAATGGGACCTTGGGTCCCAACTGTCCCTCCTCCTCCTTATTTTGAACCAGAGGAGGACAAGTTGGACTGGGAGGGGTCTGATGACCCTCTGACACGAAACTGTCAGTACGATGAGGACTGGACAGAGAGTCTAGGGGAGGCCAGTGGTCTGGATACTTCCCCTGACATTGGCATGCTGTCTCCTCCCGTGGCTACGGAGGAGGGAGCCAATTTTGGTATGGTGTTGCGTAGGGCGGCTGGGGCCTTACGTCTCCAACTCCCTACTTTGACGGTCAAGCCTAACATCTTGACAGAGGTGCTTCAGCCGGCAGCCTCCTCTGCGGAGACTGTGCTGCCGTTTAACGACGCCCTCACTGACGTTCTTTTGGGCGCCTGGTCCAAGCCCAACACAGGGGCTCCTGTGGATCGGAACGTGTCACGACGCCATCGCCCAGCTCCGGGCGACCCCCTGTTTCTCTCTGTCCACCCCACTCCTGAGAGCTTGGTTGTCCAAGCCTCCGCTTCCCAAACCGCCTTCCCTACCGCTCCTCCGGATAGGGAATCCAAACACCTGGATCAGTTTGGGAAGAAGGGTTTTTCTTCCTCAAGTGCTGGCTTGCGGTCCGTTAACACCGCTTGTCTTTTGGGCCGATATACCCACTCCCTGTGGGATTCGGTGGTGGATGTTTTGCCCCAGTGTCCTGAGGAGGTCCAGACACTGCTTTCCCGCGCCATTGCGGAAGGAAGGGATGCGGCTAAATACACAATACGTTGTGGCCTTGACACCGCCGACTCGCTGGGCAGGTCTATTGCAACGACGGTGGCGCTCAGACGCCACGCCTGGCTGAGAACCACTGGTTTTTCAGGGGATGTCCAGAATACTCTCATGGACATGCCCTTTGATGGAGTCGGTCTTTTTGGGTCCAAAGCAGACCATGCGTTGGAGCGCTTTAAGGACTCACGGGCTACTGCCAAGTCCCTGGGCCTTTCTGCTACACGCCCTCCGCTGACTTCTGCTTTTCGCCCCTATCGTGGCCACGGTAGGGGCGCCCTTCACGTCAGCAGCCCAGCCACCGGCCCGCGCAGCAGGCGTCTTCGCGTGGCCGAGGACGTGGATTCCGCCGTGGCGGATCGGGCAACCAGCGTGCGGGTCAGGCCACCACCTCCAACCCGTCCGCGGCCTCCAAGCCCTCCTAGTCCCTCCTTTCAGGTGCACAGCACGCCAGTAGGGGGCAGGGTCCGCCATCACCTTCCCCACTGGCGTACCATCACCTCGGACAGGTGGGTCTTGGACATTGTCCGAAGGGGCTACTCCCTCCCCTTCGAGACCACCCCCCAGCCATGCCACCTCAATTCCACCGCATGTCAGGGGATCACTTGGTGCTTCTACAGAAGGAAGTCGCGGCCCTCTTGACCAAGAGGGCCATCGAGCGTGTTCCGACCCCAGAAGTAGGGCGTGGTTGCTACTCCCACTACTTTCTGGTGCCCAAAAAGGACAAGGAGGACATGCGTCCTATCTTGGACCTCCGGAACGTCAATCGCTTCCTCCGGAAGGAGAAGTTCAAGATGCTCACCCTAGCTCAGGTCTTGACTGCCCTCGACCCTGGAGACTGGTTGGTAGCGTTGGACTTGCAGGACGCATATTTCCACATCCCCGTCCTGCCGGCCCACCGGCGTTACCTTCGGTTCACGGTAGGCCCCGAGCATTTTCAGTTCACCGTGCTCCCCTTTGGCCTTACCAGTGCCCCTCGGGTGTTCACGAAAGTGATGGCGGTGGTCGCAGCTCATCTGCGCCGGGCAGGGGTTTCAGTCTTCCCCTACCTCAACGACTGGCTGCTGAAGGCGGGCTCGTCCCAGGCAGTCGTCTCCCACCTCCAGACTACGGCCGAACTCCTGCACTCGCTGGGGTTCTCCATCAATGTGCCGAAGTCGCATCTGATTCCTTCTCCACAGCTCCTTTTCATCGGAGCGGTTCTGGACACGACGCAGTTTCGGGCCTATCCTCCCGAACGGCGAGTCCGGGATATTCAGGCTATGATTCCGATCTTTCAGCCTTTATCCTGGGTTTCGGTCACGGATGACCCTGAGGCTGCTGGGCCTCATGGCCTCCTGCATCCTGCTGGTCAATCATGCCAGATGGCATATGCGGGCTCTGCAGTGGGACCTGAAGTTCCAGTGGGCGCAGCACCAGGGCAACCTGTCCGATCACGTCCAGATCTCGGAGGGGACTGCAAGACAGTTGCAGTGGTGGCTCTCGAACCGGCAATGGGTCATGGGCAGATCCCTCTCCCTTCCCCAGCCAGAGCACACAGTTGTGACGGACGCGTCCCTTCTGGGATGGGGCGGTCACATGGGAGAGGCGGAGATCAGAGGCCTCTGGTCTCCGGGCGGAGTCCCGGCTCCATATCAACATTCTGGAGCTCCGGGCGATCCGACTTGCACTCAAGGCATTCCTTCCCTCTGTCAAAGGGAAGGTAGCGCAGGTGTTCACAGACAACACCACCGCCATGTGGTACTGCAACAAACAAGGCGGGGTGGGGTCGTGGACCCTTTGTCAGGAGGCTCTGCGCCTCTGGACATGGCTGGAACATCAGGGCATGTTCCTGATGGTTCAACACCTGGCAGGTTCCCTGAACGCCAGGGCGGACGAACTCAGCCGCAGGTGCATGATGGATCACGAATGGCGTCTTCACTCGGAAGTGGCGCAAGGACTCTTTCTACAATGGGGAGAGCCTTGGTTAGATCTATTCGCCACCGAAGAGAACGCGCAATGTCATCAGTTCTGCGCGTTGGAATTTCCAAGGCGGCACTCGCTCGGAGACGCTTTTCGTCACGAGTGGAGTTGCGGTCTGTTGTACGCCTTTCCGCCTATACCACTTCTACCCAGAGTGTTGAAGAAGATTCGGCACGACCGGGCCCAAGTCATTCTTGTGGCTCCGGACTGGGCTCGAAGAGTTTGGTATCCCGAGCTACTCAATATGAGCGTAGATCCCCGATCCGTCTGCCTCTTCGGGAGGATCTTCTGTCGCAGCAGCAGGGGACGGTCCTCCACCCGAACCTGTCCAGTCTACACCTGCTTGCGTGGAGATTGAGCGGCGGCAGTTGATTCCTTTCGACTTGCCTCCCGAAGTTTGTGATGTGATTCTGGCAGCCAGGCGTCCCTCCACTAAGGTGGTATACGCCTGCAGGTGGAACAAATTTGTGGCATGGTGCACAGCAAAGGCTGTGAATCCCTCTCTGCCCCTCTTTCTGAGGTCCTTCTGTTCCTTCTTTCTCTGGCCCAACAGGGTTCTGCCCTGGGTACCATCAAGGGTTATCTTTGTGCTATCTCGGCCTTCCTCAGGCTTCCTGATCAGCCCTCCCTTTTCAAGTCCCCTGTTGTTAACAGGTTCTTAAAAGGCATTACTCACCTCTTCCCTCCTGTTACGTTTGTGATGCCTCAGTGGGACTTGAACTTGGTTCTTACCTTTTTAATGTGCGCTCCCTTTGAGCCTCTACATAACTGTCCTCTTCGTCTTCTTACTTTGAAGACAGCCTTTCTGGTGGCCATCACCTCCGCTCGGTGGGTGAGTGAGCTCCAAGCTCTATCTTGCAAACCTCCCTTTCTGTCTGTTCATCCGGACAAGGTTGTTCTTCGGACGCGCCCGTCCTTCTTGCCAAAGGTGGTTACTGCTTTCCATATTGGGCAGACCATCACTTTGCCCACCTTCTTTCCGCCTCCGCATCCTTCCAGAGAGGAAGAGAGGCTCCACCGTCTGGACCCAAAACGTGCGCTCTCCTTCTATATTGACCGCACAAAACACTTCCGGGTGGATGACCAGCTCTTTGTTGGCTACGTGGGCGCCAAAAAGGTCGGGCGGTGCACAAGAGAACCATCTCCCGCTGGGTTACCTTGTGCATCAAGACCTGCTATTCTTTGGCTAAAAAGGAGCCTCCTGTTGGGCTGCGGGCCCATTCCACCAGGGCAACGGCTGCTACCACGGCTTTGGGCCGCGGTGTTCCGCTGCCGGTTATTTGTCAGGCAGCTACGTGGGCCTCGCTGCACACGTTTACAAAGCATTACTGCCTTGACAGTCAGGTCCGGAGGGACGGCTTCTTTGGCCGTTCTGTCCTCCAGGACTTCCTTGTCTGATCTTTGTTCGCAGACCCACCACCGGGGTTGGTATTGCTGGGGTATCTATTCTAAGGTAAGGAATCTGTCACTAACGTGTCTCTTTCAGATGCACAAGTTACTAACTTGTGTAACGATATATCTGTAAGAGACAGTAGTTAGTGACAGATTCCTTACCGCCCACCCATCCTCCCCGTTCTGCGAACTGATTTCTAGGGTTAAGGACATCCCTTTCAGGGCCCTAGTATTTTTCAGACACCTGTGTCAGCTTCTTGCATGGCTCTGCGTTCCTGGCGCGGAAAGTCGTGTACAGAACTGGACGTCAGCGCGCAGGGGCGGCGCCTAAGTACTGCCCGCGAAGTCATCCCGGCGATCACGACGCCGACGACGGACGCGGAGCCGCACGACGCCGCCTACCGACGCGCAAGGGTACTGCTACGCAAAAAACTTTCCGGATCCAGCCTGACGCCTGGGGATATTCTAAGGTAAGGAATCTGTCACTAACTACTGTCTCTTACAGATATATCGTTACACAAGTTAGTAACTTGTGCTTCAGGAATGAGAGCACCAATGACGCAAAGAGAGGTAAGAATGTTTCTGGGAATGGTTGGATATTGCCGACAATGGATAAGTGGTTTCTCTTTGATTGCAAAACCTTTACAAAAGTTGACCAAGAAAGATGTAAAAGACCCTTTTGAGTTAAACAATGAAGAAATGAAATCTTTCAAAGAATTGAAAAAGAAATTGTGTGAGGCACCTGCATTAGGCATGCCTGATTATGAGAAGGATTTTGAGTTGTACTGCAGTGAAAGAGATGGATGTGCGTTTTCAGTATTGGAACAATGAAAAGACCAATTGCTTATTTTTCAGCTGTTTTAGATCCTATAGCAAAAGCATTGCCCGGATGTCTGAAAGCAGTTGCTGCTACTTGTGTAAGTCTGGAACAAAGTGAAGGTATAGTGATGGGGTATCCACTGAGAGTATATGTTCCCCATTCAGTAGAAATTCTTTTGACAAGAACAAAAACACAGTACATGACACATAGTCGGCTGACTAAGTACGAAAAAGTCATCTTGAGTGCTGAAAATGTGACCATAGATAGATGCATGAATGTGAATCCTTCAACATCATTGCCAGATGAGGAGAGTATAATTGAACAAGACAAAGTAGATCATGATTGTCTGAACGTGCTGGAATATTGCACGAAACCAAGAGCTGACATAAAAGATGAACCGTTAAAGGATTCTGATTATGTCATGTTTGTAGATGGCTCATGTTTGAGAACAAAAGAAGGAGTTTTAAGCGCAGCTTACGCAGTGTGCACAGTGGCAACTGTGATGGAAACGTCTTGTCTGAAAGGAATAAGGTCTGCACAAGTTGCGGAACTAATTGCTTTGATTCAAGCATGTAAATTAGGAAGAAATGTACGAGTCACGATTGTGACCGATAGCCAATATGGTTTCGGCATCGTACACGACTTTGGTCAGATTTGGTCACAAAGAGGTTTCTTGACATCTGCAGGAACACCTATCAGAAATGGAGATTTTGTTAAAAAGCTGCTTGAGGCGATACAGTTGCCTAAACAAATCGCTGTAGTGAAGTGCAAGGCGCATAAGAAAAACGAAGATTACATAGCCGTCGGCAATAATTATGCCGATGAGATTGCCAAATATTGTGCAGAGAACATGGTGTCCATGAACAAAAATAGAGAAAGGGAGCATATCTCTTCTCCTTTGCTTTTTACTAATACTGTCGAGACATGGGATGAAGTAAGACAGTTACAAGAAACTGCAAGTGATGAGGAAAAAGATTACTGGATAAAAGCAGGATGTAGAAGACAGGAAAATAATGGTGTGTGGGTATACAGAGACGAAAGACCAGTTATGCCTGATAGCATGATTGCAGACATGGCACGGATGTACCATGGACAAGCTCATATTGGGAGAGATGCAATGATCAGACTTTTTAGACAAACCTGGTATAACCCAAAATTCAGAGCCATTGCTGAAAGTCTTTGTCAAAGATGTCTTATTTGTCAGCAGTTTAACCCAGGAAGAAAAACAGTAGTAAGTCTAGGAACAATAGGACGAGAAGGAGGTCCGTTCACTAGAATGCAGTTAGACTTTATAGAAATGCCCCCTAGTAACAGACTAAAATATGTTCTAGTGGTCGTCTGTTTGTTTTCTCGTTGGGTGGAGGCATACCCCACTAGAAGAAATGATGGAACAACAGTGGCAAAACTTATGCTGCGAGAGTTCATTCCAAGGTATGGTTTTCCAGTCACGGTTGAGACAGATAGAGGAACACATTTTCAAAATGAGTTGATCCAATTGATTTGCGAAGCATTGAGTATTAAACAAAAACTACATTGTGCTTACAGACCAGAGGCTTCTGGAGTAGTGGAGCAAATTAATGGAACAATTAAGAACAGATTAGGAAAAATGTGTCAAGCTACAGGACTCAGATGGCCAGATGCACTGCCTCTTGTTCTGATGACTATCAGAAGCATCCCTGAAAAGAAAACTGGACTTAGTCCTCATGAGATGATCATGGGACGAGCAATGAGACAAGCACAAGTACCTGTCAACAAGTTATTGACTATAACTGATGATCTAGTACTGGATTATTGCAAGGGACTGGCTGATGTGGTGCGTTCTGTGTTTCATCAGGTTGGACCGGATGCGACCACTCTTGAAAGAAAACCAGCCCACGACTTGAATCCAGGAGACTGGGTCCGTATAAAAATCCACAGGAGAAGAAACTGTCTAGTTCCTCGCTGGGACGAACCACGACAGGTAATCCTAGTGACAACGACTGCAGTCAAGTGTGCAGGAGTGAAGAACTGGGTCCATGCCAGCCACACAATCAGAGTTCAAGAACCTACTGATCGACATGTGAGTCGACGTCTGGAAGTGTGGGATAAAAGTTTAACGGCTGGGACAACAAGGATAAGAGAAAGGGTGCCAGAACTTGAAGATCGACCTGAAAGTCGACATCTGGAAACCCCAACTGCAAAAACCTCTAGAGAAGAAGAGGAAGAAGAAGAAGAAAGAAATTCAGAAGTTCCAGAACCTGAAGATCGACCTGTAATTCGACATCTGGAAACATCTGACACAAGTTCAGGATCTGATGATTCAGTTGCAAACTGTGAAGAATTCCGAAGGAGAACTTGGGGTTATAAACCAATTAGAGAAGAAGATGAGCAAGAAAATGATCTAGATGAACAACCAAGTACAAGTTATGGTGGAAATCCTTCAGAAATAATATTAATAGATGAAGTAGGGAAAGAAGTACACAAGAAGTTAGAGAATCGAGAAGAACCCCGAGGAGCAATAGGGACAGATAGAGAAACAGAAGAACAGGGAAATTTAGAAGTAGAAAGGGAGGAAAACACCAAATCGGAAGAACACCGAGGAGGGACAGTAATAAGGGAACACAAGAAGGAGAAGACAGATCCACCAGTAGGAGATGGCGAGATCATAAGCTTCAAAATAAGAGACAATAGTGAAACAGTTGAAACAGAAACTGAAGAGAGTGGAGAAGAGGAGAAAGCAAAAACTGAATCAAGAAAAAGAAATTGGAAATCAGAAAGAGAAGAAAAAGAAGGTGAAGCCAAAAGGCCAAGAAAAGGAGATAATTGGCCCAACAGCTATATAAGAAAATTGAGATATAGAATAATAAGAGCTGGAGACGAAAGTGCTGAACAAGTGAATGAAATAACAAGTCAAAAGGGACAAGAAAAACCAAGTGGAAAACGATTGCAAAAGTCCAAAAGAACGAAGAAAGTGAATGCAAAATATAAGTCACCTGAGTGGCTGTATATCGCACTGACAGATTACAAAGAAGAAGAAAACACTCACGAGAACCAGAGACTAAGAAGTCGAATGGGAAAAGGTGAGACGCAACAAACCTGAAGTGAAGACTTATAGTGCTTCTGCCGGACATGACAATTTTACTGGATGTGACAAATCACCGGCATCTAAGTCATTTCTGAGGTGTAGTGACACAATTTTCTGAAACTTAACAAATAAATAAAAGAAAAATGGATAATACTAGGGATAGAAGAGATAAATGTGAGTTTATAAAAAGATGGTGTAAAATGTGCTGCTTTTGTACAGGGTTATTAATGACAATATGGATAGTTTTAGCAATAACAATTCCTATTAGTTTAGCTGTAATAGAAGCAAAGAATGATACTAAATCAGAAAAAGAAACTAATATTAAAGAACCAGTTATTTTAAGAAGTAGTGCAGAGTTACATAAGGATAAGTCAGTAACAGACTTTTCAAAAAATGTTTTTACAAAATTGTTGTATGAATATGTAGAGACAATGGATGTGAGAGACTGTTATGTTTGTATGCAGTTGCCTGCATCAGTGTCAGAAGGTGTGACTTATCATCACCTACCTCTAACTTATGGAATAACATGTAGTGTAATAGCAAGTTTATTTTATAAAACAGGTAGATTAGAATCTTATTATACTGACATAGATAAGATTTTTGCAAACATTCCAGTAGTACCAGAACTTAACAAAGTAAAACCAGCAAAGGTTTTAGGAGAATTCTTTTAGAACATAGAAAATTAACGTTAGAAGAAATAGTTAGTAACAACCTTACCTGTGAGATAAAGAAAGAAGAAAAGGTATTTTTAGAAATGGTTGAAGAAAGAAGAATGAAATTTCAAAAGAAGCAATGAAAGAGGGAGGAACACATCTATGGACGTTTGAGGAAGGAAATCATGAAGGGAAAAGATAAATGCAGCAATGACATTAGATTGGCCGCAAACAGGAAAGTTGTGTATTAGAAGAAATAAGACAGTCTATGACAATTACTTTGTAGGTTCCAGTATCTGCCATGACAATTATCAAATTCTGGGAGGTTGGGGATTCAAAGGTGGAAAAGATCCAATATTTCCAGGTATCTATTATATTTGTGGAAATAGAGCTTATTACAGGTTACCGGACCATTGGTATGGAACTTGCTATGTAGGCCTGGTCTTTCCAAAAATCTTTCATATGGACAGAGAAGAAAAAGGAACATACAAGATGATTAATAGCTTTACACGTAGAAAGAGGAAATGTTTTTCAGAAATTGTAGGTGACATTTTTGGAGCATTAATACCAGCAGTGGGAATATCTTTGAATGCATTTAAAATTCGGAAATTATCCACAGTAGTAGATCGGTTGTCTACAGATACTGCGGGAGGGTTCTTAATGGTAAATACCGAAATGGTTGCCATGAGAGCTATGGTAATGCAAAATCGGCTTGCCCTTGATATTCTTTTGGCAAAGGAGGGTGGAGTCTGTGGAATGTTGAAAGTCCAACATTGTTGCACTTACATTCCTGATAAAAGTGAAAATATACAGAAGTATATTACGAATATTACAAATTTGCACAAAGAACTAGTTCCACTGGAGGTTGAAAGTGTTTTGGGAAAACTTGGTAGAGGGTTTTCTTCAGTAGCAAATTGGTTGACCAGAATGAGTAGACTAATGATAGGGAAAGTTATAATAATAGCAACTGTAGTAATACTGTTAGCCATGGTGTTGAAAATAGTAATAACGTGTATAAAAAGAAAAGTAAGACAAAATAAGATAAAAAGAAATAACAGAATAATGAAAGAGAGAGAGAGAGAAATGGGTGAGATTGAGTTAGAGAAAATGAAAGAAAACATGTATAAGGAGACAAGAAGACAAGATGAAGAAGAAACAGATGTGTAACTAACAAAAAGCAAAGGATGAAAGACATATACTGCCTGAAAAAGAAGTATAACTTGGGTTTTATGTGGTGATTTAAAAATCACCAAAGGGGGAGTTGATGGAGCAGAGAAAATAAAAAAATTTAACCCCTAACAAATTTTATAAATAATTAATAAAATGTTCGTTTAAATGTATTAATCAACACTGTACGTGTGGGAAGGGTAATACGCAAATGTATGTGCTGAATAATCTATTAATGGATGTCCATGTGTCTAATTATAACATAAAAATAAATGCGTACTAATTTAAAATAAATGCATGATTTTGTGCTTCATAGAAATAAACGCGTTGTTGCAAAAACAATAGTGATGGTAAGTAAGAAACAGCTTAAATGTTGCTTGCTGCTAGGTAATAACTAATCGGGGTACGTAGATGATGGGAGGGAAACGAAAAGGCTATTTTTCTCTATTTTAATTATGCTTTGTTTATTTCAAAATAGTGCTTCTAAAGTATAACCGAGTGGCGATATAAAATGGCTGCCAGTTGGTGATGTGCGCAAGGGAAACATGTGACACGGGAGAGAAGTCGGAGAAAAGCTAACCTCGTGATGTTGCTGAGAGGCTAGGATGCGAGAAATGGTCAAGGCTGATGTGACCTAATTGAACTGATAGTGTGCCGTGGTGATCAGCAGAGACCCGTGGGAAACCAGTTTAAGAGAAAGGACAATGCCTGCAGAGTTCTCGAATGTATCGAAAGAAGTTACAAATGTACTGATCGAAGCGGATGGAAACATGTCTTGAACTGTGAGAAAGGAAATGATCCAAGGACCATTGGATCCAAGAGAACTTGATTAAAAGAATGAATAAGATGACATGCATGGACCAATGAAAGAAAAGCGTGTTATTAATGTTGCAACAATTAGTTAGCAAAGTTAGAATTAGGGTATAAGAGGGCCTACTCTTAGTGGGAGGGGTCAGTCGCAGTCACAGTCAGGAGCGGAGTTGGAGAGTCGTGTTGGTGTTGGTGGCTTCCAGTGCTGGGTGGTCCTGATCGATCCATTACTGAGCGGGAGATGCTGAAAGACTGTTAGATGAGACGGGTTGCAGGTAGCTGATGCTGACGAGCTGAAGTTTCTGTTGCTGTCTTAATTTTCCAGTTGAGTATGAGAATCAGGTTATTTCTAATTCTTAAACTTAGGTTAGAAATCATTAGGCTAAATTAGGAAGGTAGGCAGGTAATTAGGGTTTTGCTTCATGACGAAAATGTCCTTTCTGCAATAAATTGATTATGCTTAATAAATATTTGAATTAATAATGAATGAATAATTGAATAAAAAGTTTAAATTCTTTCTCATGCTTTTAAAATTACATAAAATTTAAGAATCTTTAAATCAAATGACTCAGTGGTTATTTTCCTAATTGATTGTGACACCAGTAATTGGTTATTGTGATTTAGCTGGTCTTAATCACTATGAACTAATTTCTTACATGAATGATTCATCGACAAAACAATGAGCAGGAATATCTTAAGAAATAACTAGAAGAAAGCGATAGGTTAAGGTAATAAGATATCCCGGCTCCTTCCAGCGGTACATAAATGGTGTTTTCCATTTAGTTCTCATGCTTCTCCTAGGAGTACAGAATTTCGTAAACGTGTAAAGGAAATCCAGGTGTGTGCGTGTGTGTTAGGCGATGTTTATGGGCCCCATCGTCATGTGGATGTGAGAAAATATAGTTTGCCCCTGGATGACCTATAAGTGACCTAGGAGGAGAATAGTTTTTATTGTACGCGCTGCATCACATAGCATATACTTAAAGTTGGCTTTTGGTTAGCCCCCTTCTCATGATTGAATGGTTTTGTTGTCCCTCTCAGGTCTCTGTTCTTGATTCAATGTTTTTCATTCTATTATAATTGTCCCACCCAAGAACAGTTCAGCCTCCCAGTGTTCTGATTGGATGAGTTGAATGCTGCCGCTGCTGACTTGAGGGGATTCTTTTTTCCATGCCAAAGCCCTCGCCACCCTGCATACTCTTTGTTTACTCCCACCCTATATGAAGCTTAATACCACCAAAACATAATGCCTGCTGTTTGTCAAGTACAAGAAGGAACCACTAGCCAAAACCTGGCTCAACACCATGAGAGTGGATGGATACAACCCATAACTTTTACCCAATGCCAAGTCTCTCTGATTCACCATGGACACATATCTCATACTTAAGGAACACATCATCAAGACAACTAAGACGGTCTAGTTCCAGATCATAATAATAAAGCAAATGAAACCATTTTTCCCAAAAGGCGACTTCAGAACTGCAGTTGAACCAATTATTCTCTTGTATCTTTGTTACGGCAATGCGAATTTTCCTGGTGTCCTAGACACCACAAAGGCCCTCTTACTGTAATCCTACATTTAGCAGAAAGCCATACCAAGAGCTTGAAGAAATAGGACTACTTCACCTCCACCATGATGGAACTCCACTGGCTACTTCGCCCATTCAGCATCACTTCAAAATCAGATGCATCATCTACAAAAGTCATCATGTACAGCCTCCTGCCTATGCAAGCTCACCATCCACAGTGATTTTCGGTATGCCTGCAGCCAGAACATCAGACCGGAGGCAATGGAGTAGAAAAAAATAAAGCAACAGGCCTTCTCCACCTATGATCCTAAAATCTGCATCAACATCCCCATATCCATTAGGGCTACCCCAACCCTGCTCGAATTTAGGAAAGAGCTTGAGACACATCTTTTTAAAGAACAATGTAAAGATGCAGTAATAGTGGACTCTCAGAAATGAGCTACCCCTACATTCACACATCAACGGGAATATGGCACATTACAACGCGATGTAATACATCGCGTGCCGTTACAACAACCGCGTTGTTAGTACGCGATGTATTACATCGCAAGTCTTTACAACGACTTCTACTAGGGGGCGCTGGACTTAGGAATAGTATTATTTACTATTCCTACTCCAGTTTGCACAACAGTAGGGAAGGTGTTGGAAATTTATTTCCAATACCTCAGCGCCCCCTAGTGGAATTCGTTGTAAAGACTTGCGATGTCATTACATCGCGTACTAACAATGCGGTCGTTGTAACGACCGCATTGTAAAGGTATCGTGGTGTAATGACCGTGTTGTAAAGGTCATTTCCCCATCAATGGTACACTGTACAGTGCTCTGCTGCCTTCCGGCGAGATCTGCGCTGTATAAATAGCACATACAAACCAACATACAATGCATGTGTTTTTTAAAGCAGCCATGTTTATTAAAGTGACAGGTGTTGCTTATAAAAAATGTTTCCTGTTTTAAAAGTCATCAGGGGGAGGGGAAGTCCACTCCCTACTCCCCGAGTCACCCCAATAAGATTCCCATAGGGAAAGCCGTCCCACGGGGACAGCTTACTCTTTGCAAATGGTATACCACCCAAACCTGGATGTTAGTATCTGATCAATGGTTTGCAAAGGCAAATACCATCACAAAACACTGGTACACTGGCATCATAACCCACCTCAAAAACAGTGTATCTGAATCATCTCTCATACTACCAGTCAAACAAGCATACTACTACTGACACTCTAAATAACACTGACAACCTAAAAGGACTCGACAACACTTAAGTCTTAAAAACCTCTAATAACACTGGAAGTCTAGCAAGCTAACAATACTGCCTAACAACAACCTCATAAAATGGACCTCTAACAAACCTCTTTACACTCCCAGTCTAAAAAGCCCCATAATGTGACAGTCCAAGTCCCTTCCAGCCCTGACCATACTGCCAAACAATAACACTGGCATGAGTAACCGATTATGGGATTTTCTTTAGTCTCTCAGTTGGGAATCCCGCATGCGCATTTGGAGTTGGTCAGCCCCCTACACAAGAGTGTTGGATAGTCTGTGCATCCTGGAGCAGAGCATTTGAAAGGATTGGGTTATTATTATCCTTATATGGTGCCATACCTTATTGGCTTTGGGACATCCTCTGGCACTTTGCTAGACTCTTCTTGTGGGACATTCCTCTCAGGGGGCACCACTTTCCGCACCAACTCCAGGACATCCATATTTGGGGGCAACCAACTGGAGGGTCTCCTGTAATGGAAGAAGGTAGAGATATGTGACTTCCAACAATTAAACAAGAATAAATTGCACTGTGCTGCTACAGGTACACATCTTGCCCACAAGACAGCACCCAGCAGAGGTGAAAGGAACCCACCAGACCATGGCGGATTCATGAACCAGTTCTCAAAAGAGGGGTGGGTCATGGTACAGACACCTAGTAAAGGGGGCAGATCCACAAAAAAGCCTACAGGGCTGGTGAATTGTTAAATCGTGTTAACAGATGGATTAAGTAATGGAAGAGCCCCAGTGGTGGTGGAGGATGCATGGAACAGCACCGAACAGATGAAATGAGTACAGGGTAAAACTTTGAGTACTTGAACTGGATACATACAATAGTCCTCAATAATGGGGAGGGAGTGCATAGGAAAGCCTTTTGCAAAGATGGTGGGGATACCACCATGTGTGCAGCAAGGAAGGCAACAGAGAAAGAGCAACTTTGCGTAAGAGGGTGTGTGAGCGCCTGTCTTCCACAGAGGGCCTCTAAGGGAAACAGTAACTGTCCTTGTATGTATTACAGTGGGCATGTGTGTTGCATACATGTTACACTATGTTTTAAGTGTTCCTCTCTGTTCTTCTAAAGAAAGACGTTGCTTGGTGTCCACGCTGTGTATGTGTTTTCTGCTTTCCTTCTCCGTTCTAGTGTAGGTGATGTCCCAGAATTCTGATTCTGTCAGCATGGAATATTTGACTGTCATGAATATGCATGGGCGGTCCAGATGGTGACAAATCAGCTCTTGGAGTGTGATGCATTACTGTCATATCTACAAATGAGTAATATAATGAAAGAAACTGCTTTTCATACAGTTGTGGCTATCTAACTGGGAGATTGTTTTGTTATTTCTGTCACTTGGAAGGCAGGGGTGTGGACCTGTCAAACTTCTTGCAGTAGTGGCATCTTATAACCATCAGTGCTGCTGCCTCCTCGTGGGTCTGAGATGGAATCTGACCCAAACTCATTCTTGCTCATCAGTCTCCCTATCCAGGACCCAAATTTGACACTCAAGAATGAGGTGAATCCATCCTACATACATGTTCGCTTGCTCTCCAGAAGTCACAGAAAGACGTTCCAGTGCACATGTTGTCGACACTGAAGAGATTCTGGTCTTCTTCTGTCACCTCAGATCATGTGTAGTGCGGGAAAAACCTTTTTAACTGGTAGACTCAATGTTCGTACAGTAAAGTCAGGAACCAAATTCACTCTGGGTGTCAATCGAAATATAGATATGTTGTAACGGAGTTCCTCCCAAGAGCCACCTCTAAGAAGTGTTCTCTCTCCTCCCGCTTTAATGCATACAATCGCAAATAAATGCATGCTTTGGGTAGAAGATGAGGGAACACTGATTAATTGTTAATTCTGCTCTCGATGCTCTCTTCACGAACAAATAATGTTCGAGAAAGAAGGGCTTGTTTTCAGATGTCTTGCAGTTTGAACCACTGTAGTAGTGTTTCCCAAACTGGGGTCCCTGGACCCCTAGGGGTCCGTGACACATTTCCAGGGGGTCCGCAGGCAGCAGTTTTAAAAGCACTGCAAAGTTCCTTGTATAATCAGCAGTTTTCAAAGCAACAATAAAAGTGTCAAGATAACTCCGGTGATTAATGTACCTGCTGGAGAGAGAGATGGGAGTTTGGTCTATTGGCTGCTTTGACTCCTCTAAGGAAGCGCAGAGGTTTAATATGCCTGCTGCAAAAAACATGTACCATGCATTTAAAAAAAACAATATTTTATGTGCATAGCTCAGTGGGTTACGGCTTTTGTCAGAGAGCTTCTGTTGTTGTTGTGCAGTTCATAAGTTACAATCGTAAACTAGCACAGTGAGCTATGAACTGCCATCAAAGAGCTGCATTCAAACTGCATGGTACAAGTTAGTAAGTTATGTTTTCTCTCAGTATTTCATTATACTGATGCTGCTAATAAAGGTTTGAGTAGAAATAAATTCTTATTCTTAACGTCAATGCTAATCACTGTGTTATGTTCTGAATCCTGAGTTTGTGCTTCTCCAGACCAAGCACTCTTAAAAAATGCCTACCAGTATAGATGACATATGAATCCTACACCTTGAAGTCGCCTTTGCCTTATGTAACATTTTCTATACACTGATTTGCACTTGTACAATTCATTGTCTCTGCCCTACACTGGTATTAGAGATGCTATGAAACAAATGCAATACGTGTGACAGAGGGGGTATGGAGAGATAAGAGGCACTGTTGGAGGGTGATAGTGAGGGAATCATTGAAGAGCCCCAACAAAAGATCGTTGTATCCTGGTACACAGTAAGGTCATCATGTACTATGCTTTAAAAGCTAATACAATTCAATATATAATGACAAATGTATGTGGAATGCACCATTTTTTCCAAATTTTCTTGGGGGAGGAGCCCCAAAGCTCCTTTGTAGTGGTCAGGCTCACTCGCTACACTTGGTGCGCCCTGTGGAGGTACTGGTCTGACATTTGCCAGGGCTGCTTTGGGTTTCCAGTACAGCCTTGGCAGAAGCAGGAGCGTCATACCGCGAAATGAAAGCAAACATTGAAAAGTTAGTCGCCGAGGTGCAGCACCAACCTTCCCATTAAAATCTTTAGATTTTTGCAAATTTTTTCAATATAAAATAATCAGATCTTTAGCTAGTAGAGGATTTGTTTGGTGTGCATTGGTTTGTGTATTTTTCACAAATTACTGTTTTAATGTTTGAAATTTAAATAGTACAAATTGCTTGGGGGTCCCCGGCTTCCAGTAGTGATTTACTGGGGGTCCTCAGGAGTCAAAAGTTTGGGAACCACTGCTGTAGTAGATAGGATACCTCTGGTCTGTTTGATCACTGGCATGGTATCCACTTATGGAACACTTCCACATTAATTCCAAATATTTTGGTTACAAAATCATCCTCGTTAGACTTTCCTAGCCAGATATGGACTCTGATCTGAATGGATTAAAGTGTTGGTGCGATTTACGGTACATCAAGACCTTTTTGACTAATACTTTTTTTATCTTATTTTGCACCTAAAGAAGTTTGCAGCTCTGTTAAAATAAATCTGTATTTCAATTGCCTTCTTCAGTGTGTCTGATTTCTGGTTTCTTGTACCAATATGGGGTTCACCAGCTAAAAAGGTATTCTCTCATTTTCAGCAACTTAGAGTTAAAGAATTCTTTGTGGCCAAATCTAGAGTGGTGAAGGGAAAACAGCAGACCAGATAGGGTAAGAAGTAGACAAACAGAAATAGGGTGAGAATGTATGTGTTTCACCTAAAACAAATATGCCTGTCCCTGTTTTGTGCAAGAAAACCCTCTCTGAACTTACCTGGACTTAATTCCATTTGTTTCCACATCATTAGGGGATCGTTTGGTTGATGAACATGGTGACCCAAACAAATGTCCTAGCCAGATGCCCCTGCCACTGCTGGGGGATTCAGCTTCTCTATGAAGGGGATCTTTGTGCGGCCCGGCTTCTGCAACTGTGCCCCGATCTTCTTTCACTTGAGAATTCTGTGTCTTGAGCCCTTGAATATTTCTATCAATCATCTCTTGTGGTCCAGAAACACGTGTCCCTTCATCATGCAATTTGTGAGACCTCTGTGCTCCTCTATCAGATAGTTCCTGTGTGAGAGGTGACTCATAGTCAGATGATTCATGACACACTGGTGTCTCATGGCGAGATGATTCCTGGATCACTGGAGTCTCTTGTTTAGGAGCTTTCTCCAGCCTGGGTTCTTGGTTCCCTTCCTTGTGAGCTTCATGGTTCTCCTTTTGACCTTGATCAGATGACTCCTGGGCTTCCATACCATCTGTTTTATTTGTCGTTCGGTCCAATGTGGAGGACGTGTCTCCTACAGAACCTTTTTCATCTTTTTCTTTTGTTTGATTCTTCTCAGGACTCTCAGACTGTTTTTTGTGGTGAGTGACCTTCTTCTCTGATTTTGATTTCTCAGCTGACTGGTTAGCAGACGTAGCCGGGAACTTGTCCACTGTTGACATCTTTATCTTGGTCCACCTGGTGAAGGGAAAGCCCTCACGGTTCAGAGTACTATAGACCTGCGACGCCTGGCTCAGTTGGCCCCACCATGTTTTGGGTTTTATATCAGTGTTTTCTCTGCTTTTTTCAGAGGATTTGGTGCACGTCTCCTTTACGGGGACCTTGAGGACTGCAGGGCTCTCCTCGCTTCCCACCAATGTGTGAGTCAACTTATTCCCCCACTGAAGAACCTGTTCGAATGTGTTTTGCAAGGGGCCACTGTTCTGGGTATAAGTGCATTGCTTACTTATTGGTGCTGGATTCTGGAATGGTCTCTGATGCTCTGATCCTACGCGGACTGTTCTGTTCTTGACAGCAGTGTGTTCTTGCTGCTGTTTGTCATCTTCGTTACATTGTCCAGCTGCTGCCTCTCGAGGGCTACAGCCCTCACCTTGTTTCAGACCTGTTGGAGGTGAAAGGCCCTTAGCCTGGCAAGATGAGGTCCCTGCAGATGGTTGGAGGAGCTTCAAGTTCACGCGGAGATAATGGTGCTCAAAGAGCAGATCCAGGTGAAAGGTTAGGATGGAGAGTGGCTGAAGAACGAGAAGCAGCTCTTCAAAGAGGGAATGGAAGGAGTCCTTGGTAATCGACAAGAAGCCCCCGGGCAAGTAAAGCACCGACAATGTACCTACAAAACCAAATAACAGAAGAAGATCAGTAGAGTTTCTCTTTGGTCATTCCAACAACGGAAGTACAGCAGTTCCACTAAATAGCAAAGAGCATGTGCGGAATAGTCTGAGGATTATGATACCATTACCAGTTCCTGATGTCTATAACAGCACAAGGCATCTGTGGAGGTTCCATATAATAAGTTCAGTCTAACAACTCCCCTCTTACTACACATCCATGTTTTTTTACAAACTTCCATGATTCCCAACATTAATATTTTTGCATCAAGTACCGTTACTTTTCATATTTTTGATATCCAGTGGTCTGCTTCCTTTCCCAAGACGTGCCCATCCCCTCTGCATTCTACACCACCATTCATCCTTTTGTAGAACGCCCTGTTGCTCTTCATCTTTAGGCATATTTTTTCCATGTCCTCTCTCTTTTATTTTTTTCATAGTGTACTGTGTGAATGTTGCAGGCCATAACTGCCTCTAGCCCTTTCCTAAGTGCCAGTCTCTCAGTTTTGTGTGACCTTGAGTGGATTTCATCTCATAATAACAGAAAAAATACCTGCACAGCAAAACACAAACTGAAAAAAAACAGACTGTAAAAATATAAGACTCAAAAACACTTATTGCCAAAATATCTACCATAAATAAATCTCTCTTTACAAAAAATATCAACCTATTTTAAGTTCCTACACCCAATCTGAGTTACTCCTTATCCAGTGTAGGCCAGGGCTCATTTGCTATTTGTACTCCAGTCCTTGCATACTTAAAGGGAAGAACTTGATATTGAGGTTAGGTGCTTGGTAGGGATATTTATGCATTGTATATATATTTTTGGTAACTATTTATATGGCTGTACATGATTTGAGTCACTGTATTTTTCAGCATCTTTTCATCTGGTGCTGGAGGATGTCTCAGAGTTCTCCTTCACGGCAGGATTTCTTATCCTCCAAGATAGACTTCCCCAGACTACACTATGAGATCCTACTGTCGATGATTGACTTGTGAGGGCTTCATACACCATAATGTCGTGGCCTAGTCTATGAGAAACGCCATCTACTAGGCTCAATCACCTCAATCAGTCTATAAGGAGCTCCAAACTCATTGCTAAGCACCATGCGCGTTAACATTGACTGCTTTAAACAAGTCTTGTACTCAATCTCCGGGTATATTAATACATAGTGTTGAGTGGACCGGGTCCAGGGAGGCATTGTGTATTGGGGTGTGGAGCTGGAATGACAGAAGGCTCAAGGGACCTTTAAGTATATCATTAAGTACCAGCAATATATTGAGTGTTATCTATAGATTACAGAGATCTGATGGGGTTTAGTCAAATTCAGTACGAGTTGCTGTTTTCACATTGTGTTTACAAGGATGTTACCTGCTTAGCCCGAAAGCTAGATGATAGCTGGAGCAAGACTAGCTTCCTGAACTAGGCGTTAAATCGATTAGCAGAATCTAGCTTACTCAGCATCACGTTTTGGATTTAAAAGGTGATCTTGGCATTCTAGTAAAACCATTGCTTCAGCACAGACATTTCTTTGGCACTAGCTACCCAACCTATCTACTTGGTCCTGCGTCCATAAACTTGTTCGTAAGCTGGTTACAAGTCCTCTGTTTTGATACATAGAGAGACCTTGGATCGACGATTCGTGCAGATGGAACATGGGGCTATGAGAGGAGCTGGAGCTGCACGCAACAAACCGTGTTGATAATTCATACATGTATATTTACTTTTCCTAGTTTTTTTTTTTTGCAATAGCATTACTGTTAGTTTGCATCGCAAAAGGTTTTTGGTAAGATGGTCTTCTGGTGCATGCTGAAAGGTTATACTAATTAATGCTCACAATAACTTTAACTTCTGGCAATTAACTTTAAATATGTTTTTTGTATATGATATTACAATGTAAATTCAGTCATAAGTGCATGGTTCTTTACTGACATGCAAGTAATATTTGAAAGAGGCAAATTGGCATTTTTTCACATTAAGATAAACAGTAATTTTGTGTTGGTTGCTTAATTTACGCCTTGATTGGGCACCTCATTATTAAAGTTTGTAATGAGTGGATTTGGTGAACATGATAACAGCATGGAGTGGTTGGAGAACACATTAATAATTTTGTATTTAGTTTATATTGTGAAAATGATAGATATGTTTAACAGTATGGACTGCGCAAGACATGGTTTTTGTAGTCAGTGGTTGGGCATACTTGCAATTTTTGTTTGCTTCAGAAATGTTTCACCTTATGAAGTGCGATGGCGCAAAATAAATTGGGATGTGACGAACAACTGATGAATAATTGATTCAAAAGATTCATATAGCTTTGGCTTCCTTTTTAATGTGTCTGGACATTAAGCAAAATAAAGATATAATTACTGAAATGATAGCTGAGAAAGACATTTATGAAAAATCATGTTAAAGACTTTATGGCGACCAATGTAAACTAATCTCTTATATGTGAGGGAAAAAGAGAGCTAAAAAGATTAATTAATAGAAGTTCATAAACAAATTTGTGCCAGTGAGTGCATTGTGTATTCTGGGGTCGGGTGCCCACAGACTCAGAAGAGCCAACAATGGGACACATTGCAATGTTAGGCTTTCAGGAATAGATTGTCGATTAAACAAAAACAGTGGTTCTGCTTCAAGATTTCTCAAACCGCTCCTGCAATGTTCCGCTGACACCGGGCCAGGAATGCGCCTAATAGGATCATGTCTTGATTGGCTTTCACAAGCACGCTGCTAATTAAACAATGAGCATTGATTAACATCAGAGATATTTGAATCTTCTCCTGCAATATTCAGTTACCAAGAGGACCTACCTTCAATTTGAATTTTCTGGTTTTGTTTTGACTTTCTTGAAGAGGATACTAAAATAATGGCAATGGGGAATTCCTGCAGAGGCTTCCATTATGATGCCATTATTTAAAAAAATATGGAAAATATTTCAGGCTATATTTTTTTCACTTTTAACATTATGGTTATGATATAAAACCAAAAAGACCTGAAATTATCCAGTCATGATTGGTTCCGTTTCATAGCTGGTACACGTGCAATGATTCACACACCAAAAGCAATGCTCATGTCCTCACCCTTCCAGTAGTTCATGACTTCACAAATAAGAAAAGTGCTCAGAAGAGTGACACCACGTATTACCTAGCCATTAACATTATAAGTGGCACAACTATGGACACAGCATAACACCTCTGCGTATATGTGTTGCAATTTAAAGATGTGGTGTGAAGTACTCTTAGTCATTGTTAAAAATATGTTGAGGTTATGAGCATTGTATTTGGTGTATAAGTTATGGTTTGCATGGCACGTGGGCAAGCTATGGTTAGCGCAGCTAACCTTATCTGTAGAATTTCAGGTGTTTTTTGTTTTTATATCATAACAATAAATAAACAGTTTTTAAGTGAAGTGATGTTTTTTTAAAACATACATCATGGTGTTATACCCCAAACTAACCATAACGTCATAATACCTGTATGGTTTTGAGATGGTAAAAAAAAATATTTTAACTAGTGGTGGTAAATAATGATGCACCTGTATCTGTTGTACCATAACCCCAGTTAATAGGCTATATTTATTTTGATTGGCATACGTCTGTATATATGTTCACAATCACTCCATTCCACAGATTACCTGAATTTTCCTGCAGGTGCGAAACCCAGAAATCCAAGAGTTTGGCGCTGAAAAGAGAAAAAGAGATGAACATGATTAAACTAGGATTCAACCAAAGGGAAGAAAATCCATAATCGCTCAAAGTGCATTGACTTCCCTTTGGATGGCTGTCCGACAACCCCTTAGCACTATCACTGGCAGAGAAGACTCAGCCACTTAATAATATGTATTCCGAATGGTACCCAATTAGAATTGGAAGTTTTAGCAATGATAAATGTGCCAGGTAAGGCACCACTAGGCCCACCCACAGCCGCCTCTGACAGAAGCATTGTTCTACATCTATCCACAGACAAAGACATAAAAATGGTAGTGAACATGTGGACACCGCACAGTTTTCACTCCCAACTTCCCTGGTTTGAATCTCCTTCTTGCAGACTGAGAAACTTAAACAAAAGTCCAATGGCGGAACAGTTTGTTGGGAGTTTCAATTGATGTATTTTTCAGCATCTTTTCATCTGGTCCTGGAGGATGTCTCAGAGTTCTCCTTCACGGCAGGATTTCTTATCCAAGATAGACTTCCCCAGACTACACTATGAGATCCTACTGTCGATGATTGACTTGTGAGGGCTTCATACACCATAATGTCATGGCCTAGTCTATGAGGAACGCCATCTACTAGGCTCAATCACCTCGAACAGTCTATAAGGAGCTCCAAACTCATTGTTAAGCACCATGCGCGTTAACATTGACTGCTTTAAACAAGTCATGTACTCAATCCCGGGTATATTTATACATAGTGTTGAGTGGACCGGGTCCCGGGAGGCATTGTGTATGGGGGTGTGGAGCTGGAATGACAGAAGGCTCAAGGGACCTTTAAATTTCAATTGATTATTTTAAAATTTCCAGTGTGTTCTCCTGGGCCTAGGGCTTGTTCAACTTTATACACCTAATCCACTCCAGTACTTCAAAATTCTCTATTTAAGGACTGTTCCCGATACGAGCAGATCTGTGCTGACCTTGACATAAAGTCTGCGGCACCTTGGGTCATCTAATGATTAAATGTAGCAGAGTTTCTGGGAAGCCATATATTTTAAGGATGGAAATGATATAGGTAATTAGTTTGAGCAGGTCTCCATTAACTACAATTCTTGGCCTCATTCCCAAAGAGATAAAACTCTCCTGCCTGTAATAGAAATACATTTACCACACAGTTTTGACTGCAAGAACGGTCATATAAAAGGTCACGGAAGAAATAAAATACGCTCTAGTGCAAGGAATGGCATTAGCTTGAACTAGTGTTATCGATCCATAAAAGAAGAACATCCTTGGAGGACTATGAGAGTTTCTGGTCACCTTTGAATTAACATAATATATAAAGGGAATGAAAAATAGCTTCTGAATGCGGTCATGTTGTGCAGCTATCGCTGCATTTCCATAGGTGGTTGTGTGTTGTCTTGTCTGCCCGTTCTGGTAGCTTTTCCTTGCATGACGTTTCATTTTAACCCGTTTTTGCTTTTTTGGACACTTGTATTTTTTCCTGTTTGAGACGTCATTGTCTCTGAGGTCTTGTGGAAGAGGTGTGGCGCAGCGGCCAGGGTGCCTGACTCTGGACCACGGGGTTCACGGTTCGATCCCCGGTGCTGGCGGCAGGTTAGCCCAGCACCCTGTGACTCTGGGCAATAGCTCGCTTAATCTTCCCGAGGGCCCCCAGCGCCGGGACACCTCTCCTGAGGTAGCTGTGCGCTTTACAAATGCTGGTATTTCATATTTCATTTCTGAGGCCTACTGCACAGATCTTAGAGGCATGTGCAGTGCTTTAAAATAGGGCCCATTTTCGCTTAAAGCGGCGCCCCGGGTACAGGGCCCAACCTGGCAAGTTTCGACTGGCTAGGAAACTGGAAACGAAGGATAAAAGTGTTAATTTAAGAGACATTATAAATCAAAAATAAGGGGGCGGCAGGCCCAGTTACTGATTCATTAGTTATGGTATAGAGAAGCATGATTGAGTGTCTGTCCTCTGCTAAAGGTCATACAAGAAACAACTGCAAGGCAGATTTCGCAGCCCAATTTTCAGTCATCTCTCCCAAAAACAAACATGTGATTGTGTCATAGAATTACTATTTTTATGATGGTGACCGAGCGGGATGGTCTATGAGGACAACAGAGTGCCAACCTAGAATGTGTTATGTTTACCATACACACTTGGTTCTGCTTTTCCTATTTTCTCCGCCCACTGTGAAGGTCGAACTCAGAATTTAGGACTCCTCGGACAGTATGGGATATTTCAGTTTTTTGGCAGTAAAATGTAAGGGTTATCGTTGGGGGAGGGATTCCCCCATAAGACCATGTTTGGGGGCAGGAGAAAGCTTTAAGCCAGGAAGCACTTCTCCCACCATGTTGGATTTTCCGTACAAAGATTCTGCAAAATCTAAGGTAGACCAGAAAGTTGAGTCGAGTAGGCGAGCCCATTTTGCAAACCATGGCTCGAAGGCTAGGTTTGCAAAATGGACTCGCCTGCTCGACTCAACTTTCTGGGTTTTCCTACAACTTCTGACCAGCTTCAGCCTGCCAGTTTCTGCACTGCAGCTACTTTATCCCAAAACATTGCACCACCTTCTGCATTCCTCTTTACCAGTGATCTGACCCTCCATTGTATGGCACCAGCATAGCTCGCGGAGTACAACTACTGACCAGTACAAGGTAATAACAATCATTTTAAGCAATTTTAGCTTTTCTTTTTATCCTGTGACTTTTCCCTAGCATTTAATTATAAATTGTCTAGCTCCACCATTTATTTTTATTGGGACAGTTTTTAATTAGTAATAACTCTTGAATAACCTGGGACTGTATTATAGAAGTGCGGGGGGCGCAACGGGCGTTTACGCCCGCTTTACGTGCCCCCGGGGCATTTTGGTATTACAGAAGGGGCTGCAGACCCTTGTGCGTCCCCTTCTGTAATTCTGAAAGCGTTCCCTCATTTGCATGGGGGCGGCGCCCCATGCAAATGAGGGGATCCCTTTGCCTCTGCGCTGTATTTCAGACGCAGGCGCAGAGATAAAGAAGCTCTCTGGAGTGCGCACCCTGATTGCAGCCCTCTTGTGGGGGAAAAGGGGGTCCCATGGATTCCGCAGATATCCTTTTGCAGGCGGGTGCAGTCAGTCACTGCACCCACCTGCAAGGGGATCTCTAATCCCCTTTAGAAGTGCCGACGGGTTGCCCCCTGCACTATGAAAACACGGAGCGTCTTCAAAGCAGCCGCTCCATTTTTAACACGAATGCGCTGCCCCCAGGGCAGTGCGAGTTCATGGCTGCCCTGGGGGCAGCGCATTCACCATAATGCGGCACATTTTCCTTGATTGTGCCAGGCACACCTTTTAAAAGGTGCGTCCGGCGCAATAAAGGAAAATGCGCCATATGTATAATATGGCCCCTGGTCCTTTTTCAATCACTTGTGTTCCTTAATAAACTCCCATTGGCCATGGGGAAGGACTGTGCCGGCTGCATAATTATAAGTCCTACCTGAAGACAAGGATGTGTAATCACGGGAAAGGCAATTAAAAGCAGTTAGCATCTGACAGCACGAGGACGATAAGACATTTGTATCTGTCCTCATCTCACCTAACAATCCTCCTCCAACAAGATCAAGTGCCTCGCTGAACTCCCCGATACCCTCTCTCACTGAATTTAGAATGCCAGGCGAATTACATTAGTCAGTGCAGCTAAGTGTTTTGGTTTGCTGAGCCAGACTTTGCATTTCATACATGATGGTAATTTAAATTAATATTTCTCCTTTAATCTTAACTTGGTTTAGACCTTGAAGTTCTTTATCTCTTTAACAGTACTGTTGCAGTAAAGCAGGTACACATGCTTTGCCCCTTGAAACTATCCTTACTGCTTATTTCATATTTCTAAAGGTGGCCTAAGATACCTTACTGAAAGCCATGTTTAACTTGTGCTGGGTCGGCCTGTCTGAGAGGTGAGGAAGCCGCGACACGGCTCACACCAACATTCAAACAACTCTCTCCATGAACATTCAAGACGATTTCTAAATATTTGTTTTCGGACAATCGTCCAGCTGATTCGACAATAGTTGATCATATACCAACTATTTTACACATAATACTGATTACTATATTTTGACGCGGATACGATGCCATTGCATGATGATTGTCAAGCCTGATCAACACTTTGAATAAAACTTATGAAACTTCTCAAATGTAGAAACTGGGGCAGTAGGGTATGGGGCTGCCTGAAATGTCCTCCAGAAGGCTCTTACTTCAGAAGGCCGAAGATGAAGGCGTTGAATTTGTTCTTGCTGCTGCCGAGCTGGGGCAGTTGGCAGATCCTGGAGTACAGGGTGTGCAGGGGTCTCGTCGCCGGACCTGGAAAGAAGAACATGAAATGCATCATTGAGAATGTGACAGTGTCAGGATCTAAAGTAACTGATGTCTACTTGCAGGGTATGATGTGGGATTGAGGGATCATGTTGATTGGGAACATTCACCAGAGACCTGCCTCGCCCCGTTTTTCTTTGTCTACAAGACCCATTGCTCCACTGGGTTCACAATGAGATGTAGATCTTGTAAAGGCCAAGTTGCTTAGGATTCCCTGGGCAGGCAGCTGCTACATGATGCGCAAGGATGTCAGTGCACACTGTTGGCAGAAAACAATCTTATTGACTTCCCTGTACATCAAAACCTGGCTCTTGAGCTCGAGGAATAAATCAGAACCACCTCAAATCATGGCAGTTAAGACTCTGAGCTCTGTCTTCCCCCTCTTTTGTTTGTTTTATCGAGTTCCGTTATTTGGTTTTAGTCTGGTGCTGTATTACTTTTAGTGCGCCCCAAGATGAAGGGAGTATGTGCACTCCATAAATAAGCATTAATGTTATATTACCATGCCCATTACATACAACAATGTCATAAAATTATGTTACAATCCTTTTTAAAATGTTAAGTGCAATATTTTGCCGGAGAGATGTACCCACTAAGGGCTCAGTCCTATCTCGGCACAAATTCCGATACAGGCGTAAATTGGGATTATAAATGGGGCGCTAACTGTGCACCCTGGGGGTTTTGTCGCACAATTTATGTTATGAAAATTCTAGTGTAGACTGTGTAGTCAAGCACACGTCCTGATTTTGCTCATGTCGAAACTGGGGTGGAACACGGACAATTAGCAGCAGCGGCTAGTGTGTTGAGAGAGTGGCGGGCGGGGGGAGGGGGCAACGGACGGACACACAAGACAAAAAGAATATTTTTTAAAACACGTGCTCCTCTCTACTGCAGGCACAGGCTCCCAGAGTCCACTGTGGCCAATCCTGACGCTGCTTTCATGCTGCTGAAAGCAGCGTCAGGATTGGCCTGAGCACCGATGATTTGCGCTCCCAGTTAGACTGGGAGTCTGTGCCTGCTCTCTCCAACCCGGCAATGCAGCTCGGGTTGAAGAGAACTTCAGTGCGCATGACGTTTTGGCTGTCGTGAGCCGGCCGGCCAGACCGTCATACGCACTCAATAGCAGTGCAACCACTCCTCCATCAGCCTGTTATCCCCCCTGGCCCCAACCCCCGAGCCTCAGTTTCGAGAACAAAAATAAAACAATAATAAACAATGGTTTATTATTGTTTTATTTTTATTTTTTTTGGCTGCTGGCAGGGTGGGGCCACGCTCCTCCGCCATAGCAGAGGAGCCGCCGCTGATAATTAGTAAGTTATTTCTTATCTGTGAAACTCCGATAGGTCTGGTAGCTGTGCTCCAGCTACATTCCACACCTCATTGCATCACAAATTGAGGGTGTGGTGTTACCACACCAAATTGGTATAAGACTTTGAATATCCCCTTAACTTACTTCCTTATTGTGTCTCTCTACCTCATGGTATCCTGAATTCTATGCCCAGTACTGTATTCTTATGTTTTGTTGTACAGTACGTGTACTGTTGTTGTACTCTGGAACGAGATCCCATGCTTGTTGCTAAGTTTGTGTAGTTTTGAGCAGCAGGAGCCTGTTATATACAGTAAGAGTCAATGAAAGCCACATGGTCAGTCTTACGTCAGCCTCACCCAACAATTTGTACCCATGTCAATGATGGAACAGTGGTATGTACAGAGGGCGCAGTTGCACAGGAAGAGCCCATCAGATAGGGCACCAGAAGCATCACAGTGTTCACCTTGCCCCTACCTGTTTGTAGTACATGTGTTCTTTGAAAACATTAATATAAGGAGCAGTCTGTTTCTATGCTCTCTGACATTTGCCATATAAAGGAACTGAGGCACAATGTGATAATGCAGTTTGCTCACAAAATGTAGTCTAGTGGGTAAGCCAAGATTAAAACTCACTTCAGCTAGATTCAAACTTGACATCTTACTAACTACAGTACACCTACCACTTCTGCAAAAGAGACGGGGCGCTTTAAACATGGCAGTAGGCACTGTGAAATTCTCTGTAGATGTGAGTAACCACAAGCACTGAAACAGATGTGGAAACCACCAAGGTCCAGGCCTGTTGTGTCAGGAACCAGCTTTCAGGAGCATAGAGAAAAATCCAAGCCCTTTCCGTTGCCTGTGAGTGTGTTAGGCTACTATCCATGGAGCACAAGGCATGTAGCGCCACAGGTCTCAAGTGTGATCTTCCTCCACGCATGAGGAATGGAAGCCAAATGATACTTTGCACTGATCACTATGCCTCAAGAACATGAATATTATGCCTGTGAAACGGAGTTCTAATGCTGAAGTGCTCTGAGTTAGGAGACATTTCAGATCTAGATTAGAAGGCAAGACTGAGTCTAGAACCTTTGGTGATCTCACCCTTAGGTGGGCTTAAAGCCTGCATCAACCACAATAAAGACCCTCAAAGATCCAGACCCCTCACCAATCTCCACAGTTTAATTCTACCCCCCATGTTTTGTTCTTGGGTGTAGCAGTCACATGTCAAGACTTACCTGGCTTAACTGAGGCCTCCACCACAGTCCAGGGGGAAGTCCGTCTCCTTCCCGCAATCACATCCTTCTGAAACGGTTTCAGGCCATCCCCAACCAAGGCATACAGAGCCGGACACAGGGTGTTCAGGACCAGATGACCCACTTCTGGACTCAGCCGGCTGTCCCCCAACTGGGCCTAGAGCAAAATAGTAGGAAGCGGTGAGATCATGAAGTCCCACTCGCCCCTCAAATCGATGCTCCTTTTATTTTGTTCATAGTCTCAGCAAACCTCTAAAAAAGATGTTTTTAACTTTGTTCCCTTTTGATTGATCCATGCTGTATTTTTAGAATAGCCACATTAGGAAAATTAAGTAAAACAGATCGAAATTAAACTCTAATACCTCAAAGGCTATCTGGAGTATTTGAATCTGGCCCCAGCTCTACTACATGGTCTTATGCCTTCTGGACCCTCATGCACACCCACCTTTCGAATATTTTTTTGCCTGCATAGCTTTTCCTATCTAACATTCCTTTTCTTCCTTACCTCGTTCTCCAAATGTATAAACCCTCTCACATCAAATCACTTACAAGGATCCTAGACTCTCACCTTTTGGACAATATTCCGGGTGGTGCTGAAATGGGAGATGATTTTGTCCACTGAGGAGCTGACGGCCACTAAGAGACCTACAAAGAAAGGAGAGGAAGTCACTTTGTTCCCAGAATTAAAGAGCACCTGTTCAACTGAGTTTGCTCTTTACCATCACCTTAACATGCTCTCTACTGCCCCTCTACTGTTTTCGGTAGACCCCAAACATTGAACCTGATTATCCTGGTACTAATCTCTTCCAACACATTTCTAGTTTAAGAGCGATGTATTTGACTCTTGAGAGTGTCATGTTTGCTACAGAGTTGACTTTTTCCATCCAGATTTCTATACATATTTATTGTGGATACGTACCTGCATATTGTGTATGCCCACAGTGGAGACATAAATGTATTCATTTTAGCTAGGCAGTAATGCAGTAAAATATATATTTAGGATAATAAACCTCTAAGAGACTGCAATCTTACTGCTCCCTCCATTGAATCAATCAAATCTAGAATGTCAAGGAATGTGATCATAAGACGCTGATCGCTCGAACATACGATATGAAACAAAGGGAGTGGTTTACTCGATAATGCCTTTTTAAGAGAGACACTAATGTATGGTAACTTGACTGCACAATGCAAAAGTCCCTTTGGTCTACTGTTTAGAAGCTGCCATAAGGCATAAATAAGGATCCATAAGTAAAAAAGGCTGAATTGTTAAATCAATACAGAGATGCATTAAACATGTATTTCCTCTACAGGATGAACACAAACTGTAGTGCCATCACGGTCCATTTAGCCAGGAAAGTGCGTTTCTATTCTCCAAAGACGGATCTACCAAATCACTGTAGAAAACACTTTTTCTTTGAGATAGCCTTTTTCATCAACCTTTGCATAGACCTGCTACTAGACATTATGACTTCATCAACTAGCCTCTAACTTTCCATGCTGAGGTGTGTTTAATAGACAGTATGTCATGAAAGCCTGCATGCCAGCCTGGGACCAAGTCTGGTTAGGTTTGCATATGGGTACATTACTGGCCCACAATATGTGGCCTGGAAACATCCTTACAGTGATAGTAAAGTCTGTCTGAGCCAAACATGTTCTGTGTGAAGGCAATGTGTCAACACAGAAATATTTACTGTTGTTCTCTTAGCAACGTACCTCAGTATCCTAGTACACACTTTAATGAAAGGAGAGAGAGAATATGTGTGGGTGTATTTTCTGGTAACAACAATTTTGGAAATATAGCCAGTTGTATTTTCCTACGCTCCCTCAAGGTTTCAGTTTAAAGTTGCTTGCTCCTTACCTTAAGGTAGGCAGTGAGTAGAATTAACACAACCAGGAAGGATGCACGGAGAACTCACGTGCACACTGACAAACAAATCCAAAAATTAAACTACTTGTATGTATTTTAGTCATCAATTCTTTCAATTATTATTTGACCTTTTAAATTTTAATGCGTCCCAGTGATCTTCCGGTTTTTCATCAAAGAATATTTCTAGACACGTGTTTCGACTGCACATGCTCTTTGTCAAGTTTTCAAGTTCACAAAATCAAAGGAGGTCCCATGTCATCGCCATTTTAAGGCTGCGAAACTGGATGAGCCATGACTTTTAAGCTTTGATGGAGTGTATATAGAACACAGACGCTTGAAACACCATAACGATAAGACATTCTTTTAAACAACTGCAGGCTAAAAGAAATATCGATGGAAAGTAAAGATATGTTTTCTAATACTGCCACAGGTCACCCCAGGATTCATTAAAAATGTAAATACGTCCCATAAAGGGTACAAGACCAGGTTGCTTTTAGTCGCGGGTTAATGAATAACCGCTCACAACACTGAGGCAAAGCATCAATTTGTAGAAGTAGTTCACCGGGTCAGCAGTCTCATCGCCTGACTTTAGCTGTACCCAGCCCACGCCAAGGGAAGAAATTGCAATGGAAACCTCCACTTTGCGAGGAAGGGGGCAGGAAGGGGCGGAGCGACTAGTGTATATCTGAAGCAAGTCAGGCCTACGAGCGGCTTATCCAGACCACAAAACCGCATGAACAAGAGTGTTGACTGCTTGGCACCTATCAAGAAGTTCCCTTTTGGTAGTTTCTAAGGTTAAATAAAACCATAATCATCAGAACCTTGACTCTAGAGCATTCTTTACAAATGCCACCAGCTCATGGAACACTGTGTACCGCCAATAACCATGGATTATTTTCATATACCTCGTGTTTACTCCGAGTATCTGTATCCAGTTACTTGGTTCAACTTTTGCTTGCACTCCCATGTACACCCTTGAGAGCCTGCTTTAGATTTGCTTATTTAGATGCTTGAATAAACCATGAATCATACACTGATTCTTTCCAAATGCATCAAGCTCACATCAGAGTGCCTTTCAGTTGTATTTTCTGCAGTTTGTACTGGATATCCCAGTCTTCATTTCTAAATACTTTTCTAAGTGCTATTTCTCAGTAGATAAGTTGTTGACTTTTGATTTTGCAAGTTCAATTTTGCGAATTGTGATATTTTTGGTCTGACTTAACAGTGCAGCTGTTTTAACACCTATTGTTACCATTTCTTTGAAATAGACATAAAGCGGCCTTTGGCTTTACAATGTGGATTATTGCTCTCTCACCACATACGCTTAGCTCACTGGAATATCGTCAGTGCTGACCCAGTGCTTGAATTCCCATGCATGAGGGACTAATTCAAATCTCAAAAGTTCACTGAATCATCACACTTGAAATTATTTGTCTCAAAGATGCTTCGTTCATAGAAAGAAATTATTTTCTGTTTTGTTTTTGACTACTGTCGCCTTTTTTTTTTTTTTTTACTGATTCAGTCAGGGCTCCAAATGCGAGCCAGACCTATTGGCTTCGCCAGTGTTTGTTCTTTAAAACATTTCTAATCCTTTTGCATCCCTGTATTCTATCAATCAACTATAAGATTTATCTAACTCCAATGAGGAGTTTTGGTCCGTACATTTCAAGAGTGTTTCATTCAATTAAACACTGGTGTAAATCTGTAAGTCTTAAGCTCATCCCTTGCAGCCCCGGTTGATGAATTGACCCCTTTTCCTTGTGCAGCGCCCTCTAGTGGCTGTGGAAAGATCTCTCGTCTTGGGCACATCTTATCATGGTCCCTGCTAGCAGCTTTACGTTGGACTAAAAGGACACTGCCGAGCGTCAAACCAATGGATCTCGCGTAAAGTCCCCATTTAATGTGTAAATCTCTGTCCCCTGGCGGTAGCCCATGCTGAGTGAACAGCTTTCTCTTACCCTGGGTATTTCTATTGCAATATATTGCGATATATGCAGTGCCACAGTTGGCTAAATGGATCTCTACCCATGACAAGAGGCCTTGTGGTAGGCTACAGGCCCTCTTTCAAAGGTAGTGCTTAATTTGTGCCAGTGGTTGCAGAGCGATTTAGTGACCAAGACGTATTTTCATCGTCAGCATTGACCCAGAGGAAGATAAAGGCAGAAAAGCAAGAAAAAAAGGGAATGCGTAATTTAGGAAAAGAGTGACAAAAGAGGAAACTAAGATAAAAATGAACCAGTAAGAGTGATCTAAAGAGATAGAGAGTGTGGGATGGTGGACTTGAATGGAATCAAGATCAGGTTGCCGTGGTGTTTTGCTACCCCCGCATTTGGCAGCATTGGTGGTGGGCTCCTAAGAAAAACGTTGGCCCCTGCACTTATCTTTTTTCTTCACAACTTAAGCACTGCCCATGGTGCTCCTAACTGGGAGGAGCACAATATGTTAAGGGTGGATTTGTATTTAAGATATTTTGTATAATCTACCAATCTGCATACACAGAAAGGTCCCACGTTTCATCATGGTTAAGTTCAACATGCAGAAAATACAGACCCTTGCACAGTCAAAGAATGAATCCCTAGTGGGGAGTCATAAATTAAAAAAAGTAGATGCAGTGTCTCATGATAAGCACCTAAAAAGGGTTCATTGGCCAGATGGAGATTTTAGTAGATTTCTAAAAGATCAGAGCTTGTGGTTTTGCAACGCTTAGAACCTGGCAATTTTCAGTCTGCAAGTTACTGCATGTATGATATGGGTGGCAGGCTTGCGGTTGGGTAATTTGTTCCATCTTCTTAGTACCAAAGAGCGCCAAGAGAGTATTAGCAGTGCCTTACAAGAATCCTTAACATAACATGCTACCGTGAAACATCATCTGGAAGGCAGTGCCTGCGGATGAATTAAGCTCGCTCCCTGGGGAGCACATATTTGGGACAGGACAAAGCTATTGCCTTTGTGCATGCCACCTGGTGGCTAGAGTAGTATCCCCCCATAAACTGCGCCCTGTACTATCTGAATAGAGGTCTCTAAAACGTCCCTAATGGGACTTAAACCAGACAGTTGCATGCACACACTATTTCAGTAACATTAAGAAACAACTATAGTCTAGATATTCATTCATGCCCTTTGGTAACACAGTATCTAGTGTTCAATGTTCCAATACACTGTTACTCACGCTGGAGTAATTTCCATAAGCAGCATTAGGAAGTGGATGGGTGCCACCTCTGGGTGTTGAAACTAACTCCAACCTACACTGTATCAGTGTTGGCTAACATGAAGTGATAGTGATGACAACGCATTATTAAGAGGGTTCTAATTAGCTCACCAGGCAAAGTGTCTCAAGCTGGTTGAATAGCAACTTTCTCTCCGCTGCAGCCTTCAAGCTGAATATAAAATTGCCCCTGGGCAGCACAGCCTAATGGCTGAATAAAGAGCCCGGTCTGGGCAGTACTGTTTATTGGCTGGACAGCAGATACAAAGGTTTACCTGTGGGCAGTGCCCCCTGCTGGCTGGTTAGTGCCCATGCTGTCTCCATAGAATTGTCTCTTGGTGAAATACACCCCACACTGTCTGGACAGAGATTTCTCCTAAGGCAGCAACCACATCTGTGGTGGGAGGGTAACTTGTTCACTTCTAGGTTAGTCCACCTACCTACGCGGCGCTGGGAGGGACACAGTTTCCGAGACGGCTCACCTTGATGAATGTGTGACTACAGGGAGCCGATCTCACTCCCCGCCAGGTCGAACACGATTTCCAGTGAACTCTGTAAACTCACGTAGAGTGTTTACAAGAGCCTCATGACCTGCGTACTGACACAGGCTGTGACTCCGATCTACTCCTTAAGGTAGGAGATAGGGGGAGTAATTCAGGGATCTATCTAGTCCTGATGAAAGCCAGTAAAGACGCAGCATCCGGCTGAAACATGTCGACAGTCTTGCAGAGTGGAGGGGTAGAAGGTCCATTATAGACCAATATACCACCATCCACTGGTTGATAGAAACCATTTTTAACCCTGACCAGAGAGTCCATTAATAAAGGGGCATTTGGAGATCCCTGAGTTAGTTTTAACAGTGTTTTTCTGCACTTTGCTTTGGATCCCGTGATTCTTTATGTTTGTATTGTTTCCCCCACCCTATTGCTCCACCTCTGTTGTTGGCTTGCACGGAGGTGTGTTTAGCAGCCCTATGATGAAGCATGCCACAAATTTTTGTGGGTGAGGGCAGTTTTTCTAACCTGTGTGTGTTGTCCCTTAACCGCTTCTAAAAAGCGACATTTTTATTACTCCTACTTCTCTTTGTGTGAAAAGTCCAACTAGCTGCCAGCTTAGACCCCTTGGGAGACGCCCTACCTAGAGCTATCTGCTCGCCTAAAGCAGTGACCCACAGTGGCAACAGAGACCTTCCCAAAGGGCTATGCCCTTTCCAAGCTATCCACCCCCATCAGGTTCTCCAGAGGCTGGCTAAAGCTTACCCATGATCAGAGCCACGGCTGGTTGGGCTGAACAACACTCGCAGATGGCTGGACAAGGACCCCCTCCCATGTGCAGCGCTCCCTACTGGCTGGATGTGAGATTTCTTACTCTTTGCCAAATCTGCTGCAGGCGAACTGGCCCATCCCTCGCTCTGTCCAGTCAAAGGAAACTCTGCTGACATCAAGGGGGGCTAATAGTGGTGAATCACGTGGTACAACCCTGCTGGACATCTCAAATTATGTTAATCATTTGTATAGCGCTTTACCCTAAACTAAGACCCCCTCAAAGTCGCGTTTTCGGTTATTTGTCTATTGGCGACTTGGTAATTCATGCATTCACTCATCCATTAATTTGTTAACAAGTTTTATTACCTTCATTAACTCATCGTTTCATTTTACACATTAAATCCTTCCTTTATTTATTCACCCAATTTCTTCATTAATTCAATAGCGCTGTGAATCACTTGTTCTTTATTCGTTCGTTCCTAAATTTAGTCAATAAATACTAATGTATTTAGTCGCTCATTCTTTGTGTGTTCATTCTTTCAGTTTTTGCTTCATTCACTTGTCCATTGCTTCATGTAGCGTTTGTAGCCATTCAGTCGTTCATTCGCCCAGTAATTCAAGCCCTCTCAAGGACGACCAGTTATTTTGTGGCTGCACGTGGGAAGTGACGTGGCCTCTCTCCTATAATGGGCATTGTCATGGAAACGAGAATGGGCATCGCTATGGAAACGCACTTCTCTCTAGCACCTCTCCAGGGAAGTGGAAGGTGTGATGGAACTGACGGTCGCCATGACAACGGAACCAGAAAGAAGAAAAGGCAACCTTTCCACACAAGGTGCTTTATTGTTGATGGCTTTTTTTATATATCAAAATGAGCTATTTTTAGGGTCCAGTTTCCAGGACATTAACCTAAACTGGTGTTTGCAGATCCCACAGCGACCCCTGCTGGGCAATGCTAGAGCGACGGTTCGGGGAGTTTTCGAGTAAAACCATACAATTTAAAACAATTAATACTGGATTTATATAGCGAAAGCAGTGTTGTGATTTGGTAGGGCGCTAACAGCTGTTATTAACCATCTTAACTGCACTTAATTTTATATTCCATGATGGAATAGAGAATCGGCCATGGCAGGATTGCACTCTACAGGTCACACATAGATTTCTGCAGTAGGGGTATTTGCCCACTCAGCTGTTTTACCGACTACTGCTAAACGTGTAATATACATGGATCACTTCTACAATGCAAACCACGAACGGAAACTGAATGGTCTTTTGACGTAGTATTGCGTAATCAAATGGTATAGTTTATCGACCTAGAAAGGATGAAAGGCTAAGTCATGGTTGCCAGGATTGATTGAAACCTGTGACCTGAAGGTTACCTACAGAGCTGTGCTATGGGCTTCCGAACCACCGAGCTAGTTTAGACTAGAGCTTCTGGTTTTGCATCGCCCCACGTGTACTCACCAACTGAACACCATGGCCACTACTGAATTACCCTGCTTCCGCTTACGTTGCAAACATACGTAGTTAAAGCATTTTAGGGTCCTATTACAAGCAGTGCTTAATTAGTATTAAAAAAAAGTAAAACCCAGGGCCCTCCTCAGGAGGCTACTGCAGCTTGCGCCCTTCATTGCTTTTGCCAGGGCTACACACCACAAACACAACTACTAACCTTCACACTCCTACAAGTGTGACAATTCAGACTATTCCATGCCCCCAAAGCTATAACAATGGCTTGGACGGCAGGTATTAGTCATTTTTAATGTATATTGAATGAATAACCAACTGTTGTCCTCATCTCTAAATTAGATAGACAGCGCCACCATGTGGCAGACTATCATAAGCGCTGGTGCAACAATTAAGTGCAAGTGCGGAGCACCGGGAAAACACCAGCTCGAATTAAGCACTGTTTACAAAAGAGGTGGGCAGGGCCAGACTGAGAACACAAAGCAGCCCTGGCAATTCAATGGGACCAGCCCCCCGGGTGTATGGGGGGGGGGGGGTGCTAGTGTGAAGCACTGCTGCTTCAATAAACCTCTCCCAGCACTGCTGCTTTTGTTACTGGGGGGCCAATATTGCAGCACTGCTACAAAAACGGCCCCCACCCTTCCAGCCCACCGGGAAAACGCCTGATGCCCACTACGGCCAGTCTGCCCTGGAGGTGTTCTCGCCCACCTTCCTAGCCGAGGGTAAACCGAAGCATTTTAAATTCTACCTGCAGCGGAGCTAAAAATGGTAGGAGTTTGCAGAGAACAGACTTTAGTACATCTATTTATAAAAGTTACTTATGTGTAAGTCAACTTCAAATCCAGCTATTTAGGGTACAACTGCAGATGCACAGAGTGGAAGATGCTGTTTATTACCAATGTTTAGGGGGAGCTGCGGCCATGACAAAGGAGAGGCAAACCCTGAAGGAGCCATGATGCCCACCCTCGTTCCTCAAGTGCTAATAAATAACTTATTATACTCTATGCCTCCGTCAGTATGGTTTATGCCATGGTGTAAGCAAAAAACAAGATGTAACAGGTTACACTTGTGCAGTTAAGTCAAATCTTACACAATAGGCCTTGTGACTATTAGAATTGTTTCTCTGTGTAACGGATTCTAACATGCAATCTGTGAGGCCGTATATAATGCGTTTCTTTTCTTTTTTGCTTTTTTTTTTGTAGCATATAGCGCTAACCTGGCCCAAGGGCGTGCTGTTCTTATTGTTCATGTCTGCCACGTTATTATCTCTTTCATATGAAGGTGGAAGACAATAAGGATTCAAGCTTTTTGTGAGAAGGGTGATGGCATGACCATGTATTATAAGTAGGGCTCCCGGTTTATGATATTTTTTTTTTTAACATTTCCTCTGTATTTATCCATATTTATTTTTTGCCTAACTTATTGGTATTTATCCATATTTATTTTATGTTTGGAGAATAAATGGAGCTGGAAAATGGTATATTTGCATGATTATTTAACTCTTGAACATGCTCTCATACGTGGATACATGTCACGATTTAGTAAATTAAGCAGTCACATATAACAAAACATTACACCTGCAGGTATTGTAATTGCATTTATATAGCGCTCACTACCCCTGATGAGGCGTCGAAGCGCTTTTTCGGCGAGTAGCACGCTACTCCGGAACCCAAGAAGGATTAGTGTTGAATTAGTATAGTGAAATATGAAAGTAATTTGAGTGGTGGATAGGTTAGTCAGTTATTTGGATTCAGAAGGATAGCGGAGGGATAGAAGAGGGAAAAAGGTTTGCATTTATATAGTGCTTGTTACCCCTGATGGGGTGTTGAAGCACTATATTTTTGACGAGTAGCACGCTACTCCGGAACCCAAGAAGGATTAGTGTTGAATTAGTATAGTGAAATATGAAAGTAATTTGAGTGGTGGATATTAGTCAGTTATTTGGATTGAGAAGGATAGCGGAGGGATAGAAGAGGGAAAAAAGGTTTGCATTTATATGGCGCTTGTTACCCCTAATGGGGTGTTGAAGCACTTTCTTGGTGAGTAGCACGCTACTCCGGAACCCATAAGGATTAGTCGTGAATTAGTATAGTGAAATATGAAAGTAATTTGAGTGGTGGATATTAATTAGTTATTTGGATTGAGAAGGATAGCCAAGGGATAGAGGAGGGAAAAAGGTTTGCATTTATATAGCGCTTGTTATCCCTGTTGGGGTGTTGAAGTGCTTTCTTGATGAGTAGCACGCTACTCCGGAACCCATAAGGATTAGTCGTGAATTAGTATGGTGAAATATGAAAGTAATTTGAGTGGTGGATATTAGTCAGTTATTTGGATTGAGAAGGATAGCGGAGGGATAGAAGAGGGAAAAATGGTTGCATTTATATAGTGCTTGCTACCCCTAATGAGGTGTTGAAGCGCTTTTTTCGGCGAGTAGCACGCTACTCAGAACCCATAAAGGATTAGTGGTGAATTAGTATAGTGAAATATGAAATTTGATAAGTGGACATGCTAGTCTGTTATTTTGATTGAAAAGGATAGTGGAGGGATACAAGAGTGAATGATTTAGAGATTTATATATGTCTATATACGCTACATAATTGAACTAGACACCAAAACTCCACAGGGCCACAATTCAAGTGAGGATTTTTTACGTCTTTAATCCTACAACACCACAATGTATATTGCATACTAGATATACATGTCCCTTATAAGCAATTCGCTGAGTCCCACAAAATGTTAACAACATTTTTTAACTGATAAGCACTATTAGCACTTTATGAACAGGAACAGTTCATCACGGTGGCACTTATTGCACTAAAGCACTTTCCAAGATAGACCATATAAAGAGAAGAGATATGGCTAAGCCCACTTGGGCTTTATTTATCGTAAGCAAGATTAGTAAGAACAGGGGCAGTCTAATCAATATAGAATAAACACTATGAGACAGGTCCCCAAGGGAGAGAGTATTGAAACTCAGCAGATTGAGCATTTACATGAATTACATCTCCTTCGATATGCAAACAACATATATTTATATATGCATTCAGTTGTTTAGCAAGACAGTTATTTTAAATAACTGTTCAAATAATTATTTTAATTGTTTAATTATTTATGTATCAAATGTGATCATGCACTTTATTTCTAGGCATAGAGATGTAAATGAACAATTCGCTCTAAAAAGTATGCCTTCTCTTTCTATGAAAATCGCAAATCACTTGTGTATGCACCTAGCACTTTAAATATGTAAACGTTCTCTGCAGTCGCGTCATGTGATCAAGGCCTGCTCAGGCAGAAACGCGTCATGGCGGTGTAAGGGCGAAATTAAACACCTTATTGCACCAGGAATTTGGAGTTCACATTCGTTTTTTCCTACGGAGAGGATAATTGCAAAAGAAACGAAGGTCGGAAGTAATACATATAAATATATATATATATATATATATATATATATATATATATACACACACACTGAAAAAACAAAGGTTACAGGGGCGTTATAGTTAGGAAACAGAATTTAAAAACCTTAGAAATTCACTGGAAAAAAAAGGTTACTGGGAAGTTCTAGTTAGACTCAGATTTTACTCGTACAAAACCAGTGAAATTCAGCATAGTTACCTGAGCCAACTATAACTTACGCTCCCGCAATGCACTGCTTATGACCCCACATATTACATCACTCATGACATGGTCAGTAGCATCACTCGTGACATCTCAAGGCCCCCGCAGTCCCTGCCAGCTCCTCGCCTCTTGCGGGAGCCGGCATTGTTTTCACACACAGGGAGCTGCTAAACATGCAGCTCCCTGTGTATGGAAGCAATTCATCTGTTTCCCTGCTCACTTGAAAGCGGGCAGGGAAACAGACGAATGCTTCGCTTCCAGCAAGCAAGAGCATTTTCAGTGCTCTCGCTTGCTGAAAGCGAAGTGTTAGCTGTGGCTTGGCAAGAGTGGTTAAATCTCCTGCCAAATCACAGCAAACGGCTATGCCCCGGGGGTGGGCATGGGACATAGCTGTTTGCTCGCCCAGGAGGGGGGCCACGTGCCCCCCCTCTTTTAAAAAAGTGAAAGCCCCGAGGAGGTGGTGGTCCCTGGGGCGGGGGGGTCCGTGCGGCCCCCGCAGCATTTAACAAGTAGCCCTGGGGAGGTGGCGGTCTTCGGGGTCTGGGGGGGTCCGTGTGGCCCCCCCACCTCATTTTCAAAACAGCCCCGGGGAGGTGGTGGTCCCCCCATATTAAGGCATAATCCCAGGAAGGTGGTGGTCCCCTGGACTCAAAAGAGCCACAGGAGGGGAGGCCTGTGTATCCCCCTCTTTGTATTAAACCAGCATGCCCTTGGGACCTGGCCCACCCGGGGGCTAAACATTAGAGAATCGCAGGAGGTGCGCTTTTTTTTCCCAATGGGAGCCACCAATCCACCGCTACCCCCTGCCAAAACAATTGTAAGAAAAAAGGCCTAGGGAATCAAGGTATTCATATCCTGTCACTTTTCCTTTTTTTAATGTTTTTTTGTGGGACTCGGCTGAAGCCGAGTCCCAAAATGGCTGCCAACACTTCCTGGTTGAAGTCCTGGCAGCCAATGAGATCTCAGCACAAGAACGAGCGGGTTCGCGCCTCAAGGTATACGAATTTGGATTTCCCTTAATATTTTCAAAACTACTGAACAGGTTTACAGCAGAATTAACAACGAGCATTTGCAATGCAATAGGTCTCGCATTCACGAGAGCCCAAGCCACTGGCATTGCAAATGACAATGCCCTCCACCTATCTGTTTTGATAATTAACACATAAATAAAAGGCATTGTCATCCACAATGCCAACAGCTCAAACTCTTGCAAATGCGAGACCCATTTCATTTCAAAGAAGTGGCCGCCATTGTCCCGGGCGGCTTGAAAAGTGAAAGCGGGCATAGTGTGGTGAATGTTGCAGGAAAGCATGTCGTGCCTGCAGTAGGAGAAACTCATTAAAGAAAATAGTGCTTACAGACTAAATAAGACATACTGTGTAACAACAGAAGTAAAAGGGTCAGTCCTCATGGGAGGTTACAAATGAAGACAAGGCGGTACTAAGGAGAGCCTAACAAGCCTCTTAACGAATCAGAAGCCAGCATTTACAACGGACAATGACACAAGGCGATGAAAAATATGGGCAGAGAGTAGGCGGAGCTTCAAGTCCATACTCGAATACAGCATGCCTCGCAGAGCAGCGCATGTGCTACACAGGCTCGACCTAAAAAATATACGCAGGGCTGCAGCCATGTTGTTGCATGGCTGTCTTAGCAGAATTTGAGGTTACCTTGACAGAATCGGTGAGACAAGTATGCACATGTCCTTCAATTTAAGAAATTTGGTATTCGGCAGCATTATTCATGGACATAAGTAATTCGGTTTGTTGTGAGTTAAAACCACATCTGCTGATCCTATCTTTCATTCCACAACAGGTATGAGGCTTTCTAAATTGCGAGCGACCAGAGCTTATGTTGAGTTACATAGTGTCGGAAGCCGCCGAATAATAGTGACTTAAAAAAGATTTTGGCGGACCTGGGCTATATTGTGGGAAGGTGCACTTCTTCTTGCCCAGTGGTTAATTTGTAAAAAAATAAGTGCAGGGGCTCTCGTCAGTATGCAGCTTGCACCAGCCCATTTCTCCTGTTAGCGCCGCCTAAAACAGAACCAACTACTAACCATGAAAGTGGGGAGAGGGTGTGGTGTAATGGCCAGGGCTGCCCTCTTCGGGGCTGGGGAACCAGCTTCTAGTCTCAGCGTGGGCTCAACTATGACAATAACAAGAGGCTCTAAGGTTCCATATGACTCTAACAAGGGGCACTAAGGTGCTATATGACACAAAAAGTAAGAAAAGGGCGAGCATTGCTGGAAAGCCACAGAATTAGCCTCTTACTCTGAACACCGGAAAACGATAAACAGACACAAATTTAAACAAGCATTTGCAATGCAATAGGTCTCGCATTATTAAAGTTTGAGCTATTGGCATTGCTAAATAATGCAACACCAATAGCTCAAACTTTAATAATGCGAGACCTATTGCATTGCAAATGCTTGTTTTGTTTTGTTGTTAAGGTGGGGGGGGCATCAACAATGTGCTGCCTGGTCCTCCCACCTAATAAATAAAAAGACAGTGGGTGTGGGGGGCATGGCAGGGGAAAAATAGCATACGAGCGAGAGCAACACGAGGGCAGTGGGAGAAGCACACAAGTGAGAAAGCAACACGGAGAGTGAGGAAGAAAGGGAGTTTGGCAGGGAGGAAAAGGACACACAAGAAAGCTTGCAACATGGGGGGGGAGACAGCAACACACAACGTAGTGTGGATATTTGGAGGGGTAGAAGCATATGAAGGAGAGAGCTGGAAAACACAAGCACTCAAGTAAAACGAAAAAATAGTTTCCTAGAAGTGTGCAATGGGAAGCCAGAAGCCAGCAAATCAGACAAAAGGCAAAGAGGTTATGCTCCAGGGACAAGCAAGACTGACAGGATGGGGCAAGGAAAGCCATCTAATAATTAACAAGCAATTAGAGTGACAACAAAGCCAATCAACGGTAAGCAATGGGTGGGCTGTAAGCCATTAGACGTTCTTGACGAACCCAAAACTCGTCCTTTGCAACCAGACAACTTGTGCTGCCTAGCAGGCCCAATCTAATAAGGAAAGTGCTACTTCCCTGTCTTCTGGTTTCAAAGCGTCACCTAGTGAATAAAGTCACAATAGGTCTCAAAACTCAATCAGAAGCCATGAAACGAAAGGGCATTCTGCAGTCCTTATTACTGCCGATTTAGTCATCAGAACTATTTTATCGATTTCGTCATATGGCTCCTTTAACACTTCCCTCCAAAATGAAAGTATTAGGGGTAATTAACTCACCGTGCAAGGCGGAACTTAAACACACAATGCGGACAGGACTGTTCCCTTCTCCACAATGATTGTGCTGAGGTGTGTACCAGCATCTAGTAATGACCGACTACGACAATCAAAACAAACCTCTACATTGGTGTCTGAGGAAAAATCCGTGACTTTCTACTTGTCTTCAAATTTTACATTAACCGCATATGACTCGCCAATGAAAATAAATGCAGGCTAATAAAGCATTGTTTGGAACAAGTGTATTAATAAACCGAAAGTTGTGTATTAATACAGTGCAAAAAGTCAAATGCCTAGCTAATACCATCGTTCATAACTAACTATAATGAATGCTTACAAAACCAGTGGTGCGCGCGCACCAGAGGAGCGGGGGCTAGGGAGCGCGGCAGCAAAGCGAACGCGCGCTGCTGCGCGTGCTGGCCACCAACGGGAATGGGCGGAGCAAAGGCGGGACATGTGCCCGTCTTTGCCCAATTGCGTGCTGGCTTTTTTTTTAAAAAGCACGTGAAAGCCAATGGCAGCCGCGAAAAGCAAAACCACACGCACGAGCGTGTGAGCAGCTTTCAGAACCCCATACAAAAGGGCTCTCGCTGCGCGAGCAGTGCTGCGCGAGCAGTGCTGCGCACTGCAACACAGGCGCGAGCCCTAAAAATACACTTCATCAGTTAGTTCAGAATATCTGATTTTGTGGGAGCCACATAGGATGCAAAATAAAATGGCAGATAGTTTCCCATGCATGCTCATGAATCTGCTGCTCGAAAAGATGGCAGTAAATGATTTTCAGGGTGAGCATGGAGAAGGATAGTAGTTTAAGGCAAGGGGATTTTCATGGAGAAAATATCTTCCCTTTGAAGTAAAAAGAAAACATTTTAGCTGAAAATGCTTTTTGTGGTCGATTTTCAGATCAAAAACGTAACCTTGTTACATTTGCACGTACAGAAATAGCGATGTATTTGATTACCCGAAAAGTCATAAATTCATTCAAAATGTAGGAGTAAGCATAGAGGATTAAACTTCCAACTTTTGTTAATGAGTATTTGTGAATTGGAACTCTAATAACTCAGTTGTCTGTTGATAACCACCATCCTATTGCTAAATGCGCTCTCTCCCCTCCTGGTGTCAAAAGACCTCTGAAGCAGCCAACAGGTAGCATAGCTACTATACAGAGGCAATAAATACAAAATAGAGGAAGTGCCTTACTATTTGTAAATCAATCAGTCTGCTGATCCAGAGCTATGTGTAACACAGACTGGAAACTCACCTGCAATCTAACAGAAAGGAGCAACATGGTTGGTCTCTTATGGGCCCAGCCCTCTGCAGGCAGCCAACAAGGGGCAACACAAGGAGGAAACTAGGGCTTGATATAGAGTGGGGTGGTAATGCACAAGGTTGGATGGTGGAGGAAATCCCACTAGTGAGTTCTCTGGATGTACACTTCCTCCAGGAATCCAAGGATGTTTTTTTTTTGCAGTTTTAGATAGAGCGAGCTCGGCCCGAAGGTATTGGAGCGCTTTACATGAGCACCAGTTACGTTACACAAGGACACATTCATTTTTGGTAGGCACGGGGACATTAATTGATTTGCTCTGAATCACAGGATGTTGGGCCGACGCCAAGACTCGAACCTGGTCCCCCCGCTTCAAAGTCTCTAAACCGGAGCCTAGGTTTGAAATGTCCTTAATAAGAGTCACTTGATAGAAGCAGCCTCGAGGCAAACCGGTAATCAAACCATCAATCCAACTGGGTATAGAAGAGCAAACAAGAAAGGAAGACAGAATTAAAATAAGTGTTCTGAGCCAGCAGGTGAGGGTGAGTACGTCGCCACCGTTGCTCATGGTGGGTTTGTACTACGCATGTGTATCTTGTGAATAACATCCGGAGCATAGCATCAAGCCCCCAGCTGTGATTCCTGCCCCAAAACCCCCTCGTCACCCTCCCTTACCCCTTCCCTCCCTTGGACCCCCCACTGTACCTGTTTGCAGGTGAGGCTGCGCGAGGCCGCCATCTTGAGGGTCTGGAGTGGGCTCAGGTACTGCTGGACCTGGAACCGCTGGTTCAGGGCAATCACCTGCTCCTGCGTGAAGCACGTCCGCGCCTTCACTTTTGTATTGTATTGTAACGACATTTATATAGCGCTTACTACCCCCGACGAGGCGTTGAAGCGCTTTATCGGCGAGTAGCACACTACTCCGGAACCCATAAAGGATTTGTGGTGAATTAGTGTAGTGAAATATGAAAGTGATTACAGTGATGGATATGATAGTCAGTTATTTGGATTGAGAAGGATAGTGGAGGGATAGAGAAGGGAAAAAGGTTTGCATTTATATAGCGCTTGCTACCCCTGAGGTGTGTTGAAGTGCTTTTTCTGCGAGTAGCACGCTACTCTGGAACTCATACAGTGTTAGTGGTGAATTAGTATAGTGAAATATGAAAGTAATTTACCAAAAAGAGCTCACTAGGTAGAGCGCAGGAAAACCACAGAGCTCACAAATCAAATGGCAAGAGAGAAACCAGCGAGAGACCTACAAAGCCACAACTTGCGCCCTTCTAAAGTAACTTTCCACCACCCTGGCTACCATTAACACACTGCTGCCCATCAAAATATGGATTTACTGAAGGTTAGGCCCAATGCCACCAAAATATTCAAATCACCACCCTTAAACGTATTCTCGTTTAAAACTTTGCCAACCAAGGTGAGCCTTCCATCAGCACCGCAAGTGAAGCCCATGGAGGCGAGGACTACAATAGACCAGATATGCAGAACTACACACAGAGGCAGAGTAACCGTATGAAGAAATAATGAACCCACAACAAGTATTGGTGCCCAAAGCACAATGGGCATGCCTCTCTGCCACCATCACTGCCCAGATACCCAGGGCCACGGCAGTCTTCAAGCACCCCATAAAACACTTAACGCCAGGAAGTGTAACAAACATCTGCAAATTACAAGAAGGTGTTCAATGTCGCAGAGCATAACCATTGGCCACCTCTGTGTCAGTGCCACTATTTACCGCTCATGGCAGAAGTGCCAGACAGGCCAAGCTCAAGAGATTTTCAGCCAAAAGAGGCATGCATGGTTGAAAAACACCCTGATGTACGGCAGCATGGTGTAACCCTTTCACAGACCCTCTTGAGCTCTGCAGGCAGCCGTCCTTGCCAGTACAGTGGCCTACGAGAATTACATGACAATGTACATACTGCATAAATCCTCGAAAGCCATCCGTGGCACACAAGAGAAGAACGGGGGCTCGCCTCGGTTAGTCGCCATGACTCGTTTAGAATGCCTCAGGTGTAAAGGACAGAGGCATCCTGTCATGCAAATTAAAATGAGGTTAGGTGTCTCTTGGAACCGCTTGTAGCAGTGTCTGCAGCGGCACGGCAGAGTGCACACACACAAATGCAGCCACGTGTATGCGCAGGAGGAAAGCCAGGGCAGAGGACAAGAGGCGACAGACATACAGGTATAATATAACAAGCATTGGCATAGCCAATAGGTCTCGCCTTTGGGGCCTTATAAGTGTTTAGGCAGAGCTATTGACTTTGCCAATGTGTTTAATGGTGGTGGAGTGGTGGTGGAGTTGTGATGGTGGTGGAGTGGTGGTGGAGTGGTGGTGGTGGAGTGGTGGTGGAGGAGTGGTGGTGTTGTGATGCTGAGGTGGTGGTGGAGTGATGGTGGAGTGGTGTAGTGGTGGTGGAGTGATGGTGGAGTGATGGTGGAGTGATGGTGGAGTGATGGTGGAGTGGTGGTGGAGTGGTGCTGAGGTGGTGGTGTTGTGATGCTGAGGTGGTGGTGTTGTGATGCTGAGGTGGTGGAGTGGTGGTGGAGTGGTGGTGTTGTGATGCTGAGGTGGTGGAGTGATGCTGAGGTGGTGGAGTGGTGGTGTTGTGATGCTGAGGTGGTGGAGTGGTGGTGGAGTGATGGTGGAGTGGTGGTGTGATGCTGAGGTGGTGGAGTAGTGGTGGAGTGATGCTGAGGTGGAGGAGTGGTGGTGGAGTGGTGCTGAGGTGGTGGTGTTGTGATGCTGAGGTGGTGGAGTGGTGGTGTTGTGATGCTGAGGTGGTGGTGTTGTGATGCTGAGGTGGTGGAGTGGTGGTGTTGTGATGCTGAGGTGGTGGTGTTGTGATGCTGAGGTGGTGGAGTGGTGGTGGAGTGATGGTGGAGTGGTGGTGTTGTGATGCTGAGATGGTGGAGTGGTGGTGGAGTGATGCTGAGGTGGAGGAGTAGTGGTGGAGTGGTGGTGGAGTGATGCTGAGGTGGTGGAGTGGTGGTGTTGTGATGCTGAGGTGGTGGAGTGGTGGTGGAGTGATGCTGAGGTGGTGGAGTGGTGGTGGAGTGGTGGTGGAGTGGTGGTGTTGTGATGCTGAGGTGGTGGAGTGGTGGTGGAGTGGTGGAGGGGTGCGGAGGTGGTGGAGTGGTGCTGAGGTGTGGTGGAGTGGTGCTGAGGTGATGCTGAGTGGTGGAGTGGTGGTGCAGATATGTGTATTGTGGCTACCACCAAGCGCCTGTGCCAAGGTATATTTGCAGATTCCTTTGATGATATAACTTTCCTTGCAAAGCTACCAAATAACTTTTTGAAGTTGAAAGAGGCGCAGGTTGACATCATGCCAAGAACAGTCTCGAAGTGTCTGTCAAAACTTACAACGTGAAAAAACAAACAAAATGCCCATGTTTTCCTCCAATACCGTGCATCAAAAGGGTCACAACAGAAGCATGGCAGACGTTTCTGTGGTGAGAGGGAGGGGCATTGAAGCGAGGCGCGCACGCTTGGCCGAGCGAGAGGAATGCCAGATGGCCCTTTGCTCGTGCATGTGCGCGTAATCGCACACTGTATGCCATGCCACACAAAGCTGTGGTTGCACTTTTAAAACCCCACTACTATAGGTCTCGCCAGAGACCAGCGCAAGCGCTGGTTCAGGACGAGACCTGATAAAAAATAAGAATATAGTACTGGAGTCACTGGCTGCAGTAAGCGATATTCCCCACACGAGGCCGCTACTTCCCCCATCCTGTAATCCTCGAATGTCAGTCTGCAATAGCGCCAGTCAACCGGCAGAGGGGGCAAGTTCGCAAGCAGGCCTCGGATCACCGGGCTGTAGTAGTTCCAGCTCCCCGGCAGGCGTCGCCCTTGCCGGGCCACGCAACCCCGGACACAGCTGCAGGATGGCGGCGTTGCCGCCGGAGGATTCCTCGGACAGTGACCCGGAGTCCGAGCCCGGAGCCCCTCAGAAGCTCATCCGCAAGGTGTCCACCTCCGGACAGATCCGGCAGAAGGTGAGCAGAGGTCCGGGATGGGGGTGCAACTAGTGCTTGGGGGCGGGCGGGAGGCGTGCAATTAAAAAGCCAGGGAAAGTGGACAAAAAAGCACACAGGCCCAGACCTCCATGAGAACCCGGAACTAAGAGAGTATGGTTTGGGAGAGAATAGTTGAAATGGTGTGCTGCCTGTAGACGCAGAGAAGGGAGAGGGCACCAACTGAGACACCGGGGGACGAAAGGGCGCATGATGGAGAGAGGGGTGAACGGAGACCGGCCGAAGTTTGAGTAAAGTGTAGGAGAGTCATTTCAGTCAAAACGATTCTGTTCAGTCGCATGGAAATGGCATGTTACAGAAAGGCGCAGCGGAGAACAAGGGTGTCAGGGAGAGGGGCAAATTCGGGAGTGTATGATGCAAACGGGAGTGGGCATTTCTGGGTACTCGGCGAGACGAGGACAAGCTGTATGAGACCGGATAGGACATGCTTGCTACGGACGCGAAGGCAAGGCAGAATGACTGAGGGAGAGCCGGCAAGCAAAGGAGACACGAGTAGAGGGCATGGCTATGGAGAGGCAGTGGAAAGGGCAAGTTGGATGGAGGCAGGAGCGAAGGGCACGCTGAGAGGATCGGGGTACGCTGAACAGAAGAATGGGAGGGCTAGCTGGCGAGGAACGTAGCTGGGCTGCCGGAGACGCGATGACAGGGAAGAGGACATGCTTCAGTGCAATTGGCGTGGGCATGCTGGGGTCAGAAATGATAGTATACACTGGATAGAGGATTTGAGGGGCATTAGAAACAGCTAAAAAAACAAGGACAACAATGGAGGAGCGGGGGCGAGCGAGCGCGGCAGCCTGCTCAGCTGACCAGACGCTCGTGCGTCATGGCCTTTTCCGGCATGTGTTTCCAATTATCGCGCCCGCGTCTGGGCACGATAATGGGAAACAGATGTCGGCTCGCGCGAGTAACCGCCCGAAAAGGCCATGACGCACGAGCGTCTGGTCAGCTTTGAAAACCCCCTACATAATGCTTCGCCAGAAGCAGCGCTTGCGCGCTACTCTAGGCTCAACCTAAAAACCGTGCATGTGGCCTCGGGAGGACAAAGAGCCGGTGCCTCCCTCCCTCAGAGCCGGCGGCATCCATTTCCTAACCCACCACAGGAAACCAGCGAGGAGCAGGCGACAGGCAGTCCCATGTGTGCCATGGTTTCTGCAGACCCTACCCACCGTTTCTTACCACCACCCCTCCCCCGCCCGAACTCCTTAACTCGGACGGTTCATCTTCCCCAAAAAAAAAATTACAAGTGCAAGCTGTGCGAGAACGCTTTCTTTGTAGGACTCTTAGCGTCGTCCAAAGACCCCGAGGAAGTAGCAGAGCCCAGAATGGTTAGAGGGCGGGGCCAGCAGCAAGGACAGCGAACCAAGCACAGCAGTCAAGATCGGTGCACAGAAGGCAATGTTGAAATAAGGAAAACAACAACATTAAGGCACGCAAGCAGAGTGCGCGCTGCTGCTCGCTTCCGAGGCAATACTCCATGGGAGTTAACTTTTCAAAAACGGTGGGGCATGCAACATCTATCAGCCATTACCACACTCGCATTTTAAAATGACACAGATAAGCCAATCATAAGTAGGGCTCCCAGTTTTCCGTTTTTACTGATTTTTACAGATAAATACAGACATAAAACTATTTATTTTCCTGTCTGTATTTATTTTTAAAGTCAGAAAAATACGGAAAATAGGCCTTCTTTGAATGATTTTTTCTACTGTCAGTCATGAGTGCTAGGTCAGTAGGTGTACAGATTGAGAGGTAGGAGAGCTAGAAAAAGACAATAGCTTTCCTAATTAAGCTTAATTAAGTGCAGATCTATAGTTATTTATGCTATTCTGCAATGCAGGTGTTTCAGATAACACTATTGCTCTGTATACTGCTAAAACCTTTTGGACATTCAAATGCGAGTATACATTTATCGGTTAAATAAATGTGGAAAAATACATATTGTAGCTTCATTTATACAGAAAACACAAAATAAATATGGATAAATACAGAAAAACTGAGCAAAAAATAAATATGGATAAATACAGACGGAAATGTTGAAAAAATAAATACCATAAAACCGGGAGCCCTAATCATAAGCAAAGGAGGAGTCAGACTCCATAAAGTAGATACAACAGATCGCCTAGAGCGCAAGCGCTGTTTAGGCTCGACCTAAAAAAGCACTCTTTCTGGACCAAGAGCTAGCTTTCTTCCACGTTTGGTGTAATTTCGTCCAGCAGTTCGGGCTGTTGTCGTCTTCAAAATTCCATATGGAATTTAACATTGGAAAAACACTTTTTTTGACCCCCCCCCTTTTCTCTGCCCTTGCTTGACGGATTACCCCGAAACTTTCCATGTGCAACAAGAATCACCAACACTTTTTTTTTTTAACTTTGTGAAGATTTGTCAAATGGCGATAAAGATATAGGCAAGTCACAAAAACGTTTTTACTATGGAAACATGGTCCTAACTATAACTACCTACTGAAGACCGCCAGTAGGATATGGATGGATATATATATATATATATGTTATTGTTTATGTCAATTGTTTGTCTATTGTCTTCCGAGTAAGTCAGAATAACTTTAGACAAGGGAGGGAACACTGCCTTAATTTTGTTAGTTCTTTCGGCAGCGTTCGACACTCCTAACCATGGACTTCTCATCAGTCAATAGGTACATATTAGCGTTATACTAAAAATATTTGTTAACATATGCCTGTATTTATTGAAATCTAATCCTGATTTTTAACTCTCCATGCTGTCTATCTGCTCAGCTGTTGCCTGGAACTCATGAAAGACAGCATGGAGAGTCTCTCACAACAAGCACCATTTTCAGTATTTTTCCGCTTTTAAAAATAAATATAGACAGGAAACACATTGTTTTCTGTCTTTATTTGTCTGTAAAAATCAGTAAAAACGGATAACCGGAAGCCTTAATTATAAGGAATAAAATACCCTTTGCCATTTGTTGAAATCATTCAGAGAGTCACCTTGATTCCCATGACCTCTTGAAAGAACTTGGCCTTCGGCCCCATTCCTCTTTATAGTCACATACTACTCAGGTGACTTGCAATATGCTCACACTGTACGGCTGGGGGTATATTATCCCATATAAATAAATGCTAAGGGAGGAGACTTCTAATGAAGAGTCAGAACGTCCCGAAATGCATCGAGTTTGAAAAGTCTCTCTTTTCCTTTGACTAGTGCAGGTGAAATATGCCTATTTATATAGTTGATGATTTGGAAATTAAACTTTTTCTATTGTGAACAAATCTTAAACCTCACTAGAAAGGATTATCAATAAATATACTTCGGATACAAACAAATACGATTTTGTGGGATCAATAAAATAATGTGTGTCCTACAACGTAATGCATCTAGTAAATGGCAGGCTCTAAAAGGTCTTCAAGTGAACTGGGGGTCAGGGAACCCTAACAGCACTGTCTGAGAATTATAATGCAATTTAGGTTAAAACTAATAGAACTCCGAAGTAAAATAAGCATTGGCAAAGCCACTACATCTGGCTGTAATTTGCTAATGGAAATAAACTCAGGCTGAGCTGCATGCACAAATGCCATTTAGGATATTAAAGACAGACCAATTGTCTCTGACAATGCTGGGGAAAAATATACAAAAATGATTCATTTCTGCATAAAATGCACATAAGATATGAACACCTTAGTGTGACAAACAGTGTGAAGATTGAGTGTACTTTTCAGATGCAAATTAGTCTCACAAGCACTTCCCTGCAGGCGGAATGATCAAGAAACAACATGAGTGAGGGAAAAAGCACACTTTAGTCATATTTGAAATAATTGTTAACAATAGGTCAGCAGCATCAAGCCAGAGCTGACAAAGGGATACCAAACATTGCTTGTGTTAGGTCCCCCTCAAAGAGTCATGGGGCTAAAAAAGATATCCCCAAAGGGTGGTTGAGCGTAGAGTGCATCAGACAACTGCCATCAGCCATCGGTGGAGGGGAGAATTCAAGACCAAATATGTCTTAAAAGTAAATATATAGGCATCTGATTATCTGATATTATGGGGTGGTTCTGATAGCGAGATGCAAAGAAGGCTGTCCCCAGGGGTATGACACTAATGGGGGGCCAAGCCCAGATTTTAATTCAGTGTTTATTATCAGCATATTTTGTTAAAGTGGTAAAGGTGTGGTCAGACGTCAAAAAAAACAACTTTCTAGGCCTTTCCCTCTTCTATCCCTCCACTATCCTTTTCAATCCAAATAACAGACTAACATGTCCACCGCTCAAATTAATTTCATATTTCCCCAGACTAATTCACCACTAATTCTTTTTTGGTTCCGGAGTAGCGTGCTACTCGCCTAAAAGCGCTTCAATGCCTCATCAGGGGTAGTATAGCTACTCCTGCATTTGTATATATAGCTATAGTGTAGCTATATATACAAATGCAATTACAATACAATACAATATACCATAAAAAGAAGAGATCCACTACAGCCATCAGAAAGCAGTATCCACCTAAATATGAGCCTGCTGCTTTTGCCTACTAGTAGGTCCAGGTTTTGTCTAGACTCACACCTGCTCAGCGCAGGATACTCTCCTGGGTGATAGTGCGCTCGACAAATCTACATAACAGTGTCTTGCAATATCCTTATCATGTATGGCAGGTCATATTTTACCCCATATGTAAAATGTTGAGGGAGGTGACCCCTAATGAAGTCTTGGACAGTTCGGAAATGCATTGAGTTTAAAAATACTCTCTTCTTGTTTGACCAATACAGATGAAATACGATTATTTACATGTTTACAGCGCTCTGATAACCTAACTGGTCAATTAGTAAAAAGCAGGCTCTAAAATGTCTTCAGGTGGCTAGGAGTCGGAGAACTATAGTAGCTTTTTGTGCCTAGAAGATGGTGGTGGTGAAAAATGTGCTGCAACAAACAATATTTAATAAATGGTACCCGACGAGCTGACCTTTCAATATTCAGGCCTCTCAGAGAACTCGAAAGTCCTGTAACTGCCAGGAAATTTACCCCCAGAATCCATCACAAGAGCCAATGTCTAAGAGTCTGTCCGCCCCACTGTCCCGTTTCTCACCACAGCCTGCCATGGAGGAGTTCACGGCCACTCCTAACTGGAGGTCCCACTCTCCCCTTCTAACACTGGGAGGACATTATGGGGTTGGAGGGCCCCCAGGTACTTTACCTTTCTTCCGCTCCTGGTGGTGGGCGCTGCTGCCACCGCCTGCAGCCATCCACACTGGTCCCCCGCTGATGTAACCGAGGATGCAACGACACGGCCTACCTGGAAAGAAGAGACCTGGGGTCATTCTCCCAAGCGCCTAGAGAAAGTTCAGCTCAGTGTGTGTGCTTCTCAGGAAAACGTACTCCCCCTGCTGGTTTCCCAGCAACACACAACATCCCGCACGTGCCCACTTAGTTACCATTGTGAGAACACAGAAGCATCACCCGGCATGGCGGCAAGTGGTTGGTGGACCAATGAAACAGTTAGTTAGAGGCAGTGGCGTAGCAAGGGAGCTACAGAAGCAAGGAAGATGGGTGCAGGGGCTGCTGCCTGGGTGGTCAGTGGGCCCCAAGGTCATTGGCCAATAGGCCTGTGCAATGGCACAAATTCTGCAACACAATTGGTGGCTTAATGAGAACGGGGATGAAATGGGGTCAGGCGCATAATGGGCAAGCACACAAATTTGAAAGGGGTCATAAAGTTGCAAGGGGTGCATAACAGATGGTGCGTGATGTAGGTGGGGCCACAAAAAATCATAATATGTGCCCATGAAACAGGCATGGCCCGAGCCTCAGAAAAAAAGCTTCCTGAGAAAGGCAGTAGGCATGGTCTGAGCCCAGAAAGCAGGCAGGGTTAGGCCCCAAAAAGAAGACAATGTAAAACACATGAAAGCAGGCAGTATAACCCACAGAGCGGGCAGGGTTAGGCCTACTGAAACAGGAAGGGTATGATCGGAAAGAATTTGGAGGGTGGGACCACACAGAGCAGCCTTTGTCTTAAGTAGGGACAAGACAGAAGGGAGTTGAGACCCCGGAGAGCAGACAAGAGGGGGGGCCTTACAGATCAGGAAGTGTGAGAGTCCAGAAAGCAAGCACGGGTGGACAACCAGAGTGTATATGGGGTCTGACACCAGAGAACAGTAGCAGACAAGGGTGGCTCTCGAGACAAAGCCACCGCCTGATCACAGCAAGCAGGCAGAGGGTGACCACTAAGCAGGGGACAAAGTAGAAATCTTCTGACACCACAGAGAAGGCGTGGTCAGGCCTCAGGGAGCAGGAGAGTCTGATCCAAAGAACAGACAGGTGGGGACACTACAGTCAGTGACCCTACACAGTGGGCAGTGAGGTCCCAGGAGGAATAGTCTAGCCCCTTACAGCAATAAAGGCCTAATTCACCCAAAAGCCAGCAGACAGAGAGCAGGGTCTGATCCTCGACAGCAGGCACAGTTTGGTCCAATAGAGTAGGAACAGTCTAAGACCACCCACCAGGCAGAGTTTGATCTCAGGAAGCATGCCTGTTGAGACGCCAGAAAGCAGACAGTGGCTTTGACTACTATGCCAATCAACCAATATCTTTGGGTGTGATAGGAGGAAGCCAGGCATCTGTTTTTCTTCTTCTTACATTTCCTAATCTCTAGTCTGGTGATGTTACTGCTGCTGGGTTTGCAGAGTCCTTCTGATGCCGTGATGTTGGGTGCCACTTATGAGGGAGTATATGGATGAATGTATCTACCTATGTGGTGTTTGTTTACCATGCACCTAGCCAAAGAACATTGGAGCACTGTACTGGATCAAATATGAAAATGCAGTCAATGTGTAAATGAAGGGAAGCTGGTTCTGAGAGTGGATGTGGACTGTTACTTTGTCGCGATTTAGTGCTCTTTAACGAGGAGATCCTCTATTGATCACCTTAGAATGATACAGCAGGTCGTGAAGAGGATACACGAGGGCAGTAGGGGCCAGCAGAGATCTACAAGTGCAAGTGATCAGCTGCAAAATGTTCAGAGACCTATGATGAGGCTTGCTGCAGCATGGGAGATGCTCTCCAGGGCAACAGGCAGGTGTCTGTAGGGCCGAGAGTAGGGTATTGTCTCCATCAAGGTGAGAGGGAACAGTGCTTGTATGGCCATTGTAAAGCCTTCTGGGAACAATGGCTTCACTCTCTGAAGAAGAGGTATTTGATGACAGGAAGCTTTTGTATTGAGAGCTATGTGCGTTTTGAATTTGTTTGCTGATATGGAAGTTTAGGGATTTGGTGATGCTAGCAAGGGGTTTGGTATTCTAGGTTTATTTCTACCAGCCTTCCCTGGACCTATTGTTATTTGCTGGGATTAGCAATGAGCATGAAATCAATCTTGGTCAGACTTTGTCTGAGGCAGGCCATGTGCTTCATGGTTCGGATAGTTACGAGGAAAGGTGATGTCAAGATTCGATTGCGATCCTTAGCTAAAGCTCTGTGTCTTCTGCATCCTAGCGGATGCTGATATACAGGTTTGCCAGAAAGATTCTCACCAGTTTTGCAAATGAGTTTAAAATTACTTGTGAGAGGAGAGAGCATTGGGGAATTTCACATGCTATCAAGATAAGATCAATCAATAGGAACTACTGTGGACAATAAGGCTGTATTTGTCAGTTATGACCGGAACCGCTGTAGGGCAGTGCTTTGAACCACATTCAATGTGCCAGGAGGTTGTAGGGGGTTGTGTAGAGCATGGTATTGAATGCTTCAGAGAAGGTGAGAAGGAGGTAGGAGTTGTAAATGTCTGCAATATGCAGGCTGCCAACCACATGTTGGTGTCAGTAACATGCCGGACACCTAATCTGGAGCATGATGACCTCCCCGCTCAGCTTCCAGGTCCAAACCTATTAATAGCCAGCACTCACACTCATCCCATTCGATAAACAGCATCATGATATAGGCTGAGCAGGGATAGACAGAAGCTCAAAAAGGCAAGAACAAACAATCTTATTCACATAGGCGATGGGGCCTGACCAAAGAAAGCAGGCGCGAGGGGGCCACAAACAGCATCACAGATTTTAGCTCCAAGAGCAGTCAGGGGGGTGCCACCTGGCAGCAGACATAGTTGTGGCTCACAAACCAGACAGGACAGAGAGTGGCCCTAGAAAGCCTGCAGGTTGTGACCATAATGAGCAAACTCAAAAGGATAGCATCAGAGCTCAAGCATTTTGGCTGCTCCCACCGGGTAAGGGGTTGTGTGGGGGGGGGGGGGGTCCACAGGCCCCCATTCTCCCCACCCGAGGGGTGTCCCAGACAGCACGACTGTGCCACGCCTATTTGTGACACACAGTCAGTCTGCCCGCTGCTAGATCCTTTGCCTCTCCGCCTGTGTCCAAGATGCGCATGAGTGCAGAGACAAAGTGTTTCCTCATTTGCATGGGGTGCAAGCAATCTGTGTAACAGATGGGCCACACATGCATCACCTGCCCCTTCTGTAATACTCCTAGTATGCAAAAGCAGACAGACACACGCACACAACCATTCCGTCTCCGGGACACTTTTGATAATACAGCCCCTGGACAGTACAAGAGTCTAAGCTCAACCAACCATTCTTTGCTATTTAATCAAACCATTTTACATTATGGAATTTGTTGTTTCACTTTTCCTCTCGGAAATATAGTCTTAAAACTCACAGTACACTAGCTATTGTTGGGTAAAAGCCAGGACTGGACAAATTGGTTACATATGCAGAGGGTCACTTAACAATTACTTAGATGGCAAGGGGTTTAACAGAGAGCAACGAGTCTCTGACCCCAGGAAATAACTCCAAAGAGCAGGTAGGGTATAATCCGTGACAGCAGGTTGTGCCTGACTTTTCTGGCGCCCGGGGAGCTGGTAGTGTCCAAGCCAGAAAGCTAGTGAGGAGTGAACGCAGAATCAGATCAAGTGACAAAGTTAAGGTTACCAGATGGCTCCAATTAGGGACACTATACACAAAAGTGGAGTGGTGGTTCCAGGAAGCAGGAACAAGAATGGTTGAAACATTAGGAGTGAGTAGACAAAAAAAGCTGATGAGGGTGCTTAGAGGAGTGCAAAGCCCTCAAGTTTCTATGTCCATGCATGAGTAGTTCATCTTGTCCAGCTCTGTGATTTGTATTCTAGTACTTGTTATGTTATGTTATAGAATTTATAGAGCGCGTGGCTGCCCCAGCAACTTGTGGTCCTATTTATCCCATCATTAGGTCCAGTGCTTGATTCGAGCAGGTGGTTGTAAGTGTGGCCGACCAGAGCTCATTTTTGGGGACAGGCCCTTATTTTTATTACTCACCAGACTTCGATCCAGAACAAGAGAGAGAGAAAAACATAAAAGTGGGTAAGAAAAAGATGAAAAAACAGTGACAAGGCGGGAAGTCAGTGATTAAAAAGAACCTGCAAGAGTGAGATAAAGAGGCAGGGAGTGTCTGGTGGCAGATGAAAGAGGTATGAGCTGGAATCAAGACTATGCAGCCTTGGGAATCGGTATCCCAACCTTTGATAGCGTGGGGCGCGGTCCTCTGAGCAAATCTTTGAGCATTGGCACTTGATCTTTTACAAATAAGGCACTCAGTAGATCAGAACCAGAACTCTCAACATGAAAAACAACTTTGGACTGGTGAGCTACTCACACGTGGACCTGAGAAACTTTTAGAGCTCTGCGAGTTCTTTTAAAGGCGTAGGTATTAACGGCGACAAAACGAGTACCAGAGCTGCAGTAATCGTTAGGAAGTAGTTGAACTATTCAAATAATAAAAAAAAGAAGTAGCCGAACTCTGACCCCTCAGCTTTCAAGTTCCTGAGATCCATACGGGAGTAGCTCAAAGAGTTCAGGCTTTTTGGTACTTAAAGTCCTGTTTACTGAATTTCAAATCCACTATTACAGGTTCAGATTGCAAAGTAAAAACTGGCTGGGTAAGATATTCCATGGACGCGTGAGAGTTCTGGTTCTCAAATATGACTTCTGTTCTGAACCTAGAGAAGAGGCAGATGTGACTCGAACATCAACAAGGTGACGTCCTTACCCACATACAGGTGCCAGGGAGGGTGTGGAAGCCTAAGGGACAGCAGCGGGGCCAAGGAAAGCAAGCGGGTTCTGGTTCACAAGGACGGGGGTGATGACGATGACCTGAGGGCTCAGAGAGAAAGTAAGAGGCGACCAGACTGGCAAACAGCCTTTGACCCCAGAAATTGGACAGTATTGACGTCAGTGATCAGAAAGAGTGAATCAGACCAGTATAGCAAGCAGACCGGAACTATGAAAGTAGGAGGGGTTTAACTAAAGAAAGCAGGCAGCTGTTTACCATTGGGAGAGGCCAGCAAGGAGATTTTAACTCTTAAAGGTTGGGAATATTTTTATTTGTCTGTTTGCTCGAATGAGATGGGGGTGATATTTTGTGTACTGTGGGGGTTGAGAGATTTAAGAAAGTTGCGAAACTATGAACATTGTTAAACAGTGGAAACCTCCATCGTTATTAGTGTAAATTGCCACGTATTGTAGAATCCACAGAATACGTTGGGAAAGCAGACAGACGATAGTGAAAGCGACGCTATAAACACCCTCTTACACAGACGGGATGTCAGCAAGTCTAGAGGGGCAGAGGGCACCGACCACTCACGCTGCAATGGAAGGGATAGGGGAGTCCTACTCACCTGGTAAGGACCGGCACCAGGAAGTAGCAGCCGCCGGGCTCTGCTACTTCCTGATTGGACAGTCTGGCACGTGACCAGGAAGAGCCAATAGGAGCCCGTGCGGATGTAAACACATCTGTTGAGGAAGATCACTCACAGTCTAGGATAAACAGCTTAGGTCACAAAACGGCTTAGCGTTCACCAGCATGGTGGACAGTAAAGCTGACAGGGGGCGACACAAACAGGAAGGAGAGCCAGGGAGGGTCGTGACCCCATTTGCAAACATACAGCTAAGTCAGTAAATGAGATGGATGTTATTGAAAGATCAGTTGCTATATTGCGTTTTGTCTATTTAAACAGAATAAAAAAAGCTTTGCCTTTCAGCACCCTTTAACAAACGTCCTCACGTATAAGCAGTGCAGATTTTACGCAGTCTACTACATCAGAAGCATAAAGAGGAGATGCTCTGTAGGCCCAGGTCTTATAGTGCCATTATCGGCAACTTCTCCCACCCCCGTCTGAGCATGCAAGAATGAATAAATACACAAGACAACTTTGTAGTGGGAAAATATTGCTGCAGGTTTATTCCATACAGGAGTATGCAATATGTGGGTTATCTTACGGGCGATCCAAGGGCGGGGCAGGTGTACCAACCTATGCTGCCCCCGCCCGCCTGGTGAGCCAGCACTGTGGGGCACCCCGTCAGTGCTACCTTTGATGATCCTCTTCCGGATCACGTGACACGTTGGTCTGTTCTACTCACGCCCTTTTCAGGGCGGAGCGTAGCAGGGCAAACCCCGGTTGGTCAGGCCCCCAACCGCCCGAAGGACTAACGGGGCGCCGTCGCGGTTTTCCAGGAACCTGCCCTGAGGCTCCTGGTCTTTGGCTCTGGCACCCCTACTGTGCCACGCAGAGGTACCCTTACTGTACCGGTCTGCCGCAGAGGTACCCTTACTGTACCAGTCTGCTTCCAGATCGCCCTGTAACTCCGCCTGCAACACAAAAGGAAAACATTAAAGCATTCAGAGTACCCTGTCCACCAGCCAGGACGCCGGGTAAGAGGTGGGGTGGGAGACGGCGTGGCTGGCGAACAGAGACCGCCAGGAGGGGCAGAGGAGGCATATGTGCCCTCCCCCCTTGTCGCACCGGAAGGACGTCACAGAGGCGACCTAGCTAGAGGGCTCCACAGAACCCCTCCAAAGACTAGAGTGGGTGGGCAGTGCCAAATGGCACTAAAGGGCCGCCCTGCTGAGGTGGCCCCTGCGGGGGCCGCGGACAGCCGCATAGTGCCATTATCGGCAACTTCTCCCACCCCCGTCTGAGCATGCAAGAATGAATAAATACACAAGACAACTTTGTAGTGGGAAAATATTGCTGCAGGTTTATTTCATACAGGAGTATGCAATATGTGGGTTATCTTACGGGCGATCCAAGGGCGGGGCAGCTGTACCAACCTATGCTGCCCCCGCCCGCCTGGTGAGCCAGCACTGTGGGGCACCCCGTCAGTGCTACCTTTGATGATCCTCTTCCGGATCACGTGACACGTTGGTCTGTTCTACTCACGCCCTTTTCAGGGCGGAGCGTAGCAGGGCAAACCCCGGTTGGTCAGGCCCCCAACCGCCCGAAGGACTAACGGGGCGCCGTCGCGGTTTTCCAGGAACCTGCCCTGAGGCTCCTGGTCTTTGGCTCTGGCACCCCTACTGTGCCGCGCAGAGGTACCCTTACTGTACCAGTCTGCTTCCAGATCGCCCTGTAACTCCGCCACAGCTCTGGAGGTGGCTCCCGTCGCCGCGAGAGCCCCCCACCAAAACAGCTCATTTACGACCTGCAACCTGCTTTCTAAGGCTTCGTGCATGTCAAGTGGAAAGTATCCATGCCCACCTATTACAATTGCACCCCAAGATAGTCAACCTAACCTAGGCGTACGCCTGGATGGCATGGTGGCAATGGACCCCATCTTTAGCAAAGTAGCCTTTAACATTGGCCTGGATCATCTAGTCTCTGGTCCAGGACGTACGCCATGAACTGTTCACTCTTACAGGGATGTTCAACGGCCTCCTCTGACTTAGCTCTGTGCCACCTCTGCGGGGGATCATCTCGGACCACCAGAGTTACATTGACCCATGTAGTTGCTGATCTCACCAAACAGCTCATTTCTCACCAAACAGCTCATTTCCAGGGCTCCTGCAAATCTAAAGGAAAGGGATCCCTCCCTACTGGTGATAGATGGGCCCCATCAATATCACAATAGACCTTGGCGTTAGCCTGGAACAGCTAGTATCTGATGAAACCAAAGGCCCTTCTGGCCTGTGAACCTGTGCCAAGAACTAATCCCCCTCCTGCGGGAAGGTTCTACTGCCTCACATGACCCAGCCCCGTGCCACTCTGGGCGGGCCGCGTTCAGACACCATGGCTCACATTGCCCCATCTATTTGCTGATCTCACCTAGCTGCCGTCCTACTAGCACCGTGTGTGCCTGAACACCTGTGTCCCCGTCTATGGGACAGCAGCCCACTGGTTAGGTAACCGCTCCCCACCCCGCCTGCCTACTATGGCTATTCGGGCGAGGAGAAATGTGCTTAACGTTTGCCCTGTCCCTCTGCTTTCTAAATCATGACGCATGGGCATGGTCATAACTGGAAGTATGTGCCAATGATCGAGGGTGCCCTCCTGCCCTTGCCATGCATCCCTTATTCCTTATGGGAATTTCGCCTGCTCAGTTCCCTCTGTGGTGAAACCCCCTAGGCATAACAGCTTAGTTAACATGTCTGCATTAATACAGTGCGCACTGTCTGTAATATGGTGCCTGACGTTACCCTTGGGGCTAATGTAGGCTCCCCCTCCTGCAACCTTTAGTTTCAATCCTCCCGTGTTTAAAGTGCTATAACACCATTTTCCACAAAGTTGTGGGACAGCGACACCCTTGCTAGATGACCGTTTCCACAACCAGCCTATCTGCTGGGGCTGTCAGGGCGGAGAATATTGTGCTAACTTGAAGCAACCCAAAACCTGCTCATCGAGCAAGGTGCCCCTACTCTGATGCAGTTGCCCAGGTATTTGCAATGGACCCTTTGGCTTGCTTAACTTACAGAATTACACCTGTTCAGCTCCTGCTGAGGGGACTTCCCTTTTACTTAACTGCTAACCCCGTGTGCAGCCATGACATTAAATGGGTAACATCCCGGTTTGTGCCCACCTTAATGTGCTGTGCTGTGCTGGGAGCAACTAGGCACCCCCCCCATACCTTGTTTCCCCAATTGTTGGGACAGCAGCACCCTATGTTGGCTCCAGCGTCCCCAACCGGCCTGGCTGGTCCCGCTCTCCAGGCGGGGCATTAGAGCTAACGGAGCAACATGGAGCCTACCCTTGGTTCTAGGATGCACTTACTGCGCCCAGTTGGCCAGTTTGCACCAACCTTCTTGATTGCTAAACCCTAGTGAACCTCCTAATGGTGTCACATCTGGTTTGGAAGGGTAATGTTTGTGCCCACTATTAGCACCACCGCACCCTTTCGTGGAGTGACAACTGACAGTCCACCCCGCAGCTGACCCTGTTGCTAAATATGGCCCATTAATGCCCTTGCCTGTCCTTCAACGACCCTGGCGGCATAATGCCCAGCAGCTTGGGAAGGGGGGTTTTTTGGTCCCAGCGTACGACCCAGCTCATACTAGTTTGCACAGTCCCGGTTAGCCTAGGTGAATGGTCCCTCTGAGCTCTGTGTGGGGCCTATTTCACACTTAAACAAATGCCTAATCTCCTGAATTTAGAGTGATGCAAGATTGGACTGGCGGCTACCATTCTCACTCACGCCTGCATATACTAGGCTCAGAACACGGAACACTTGCTCTATAATCCCTTGGATTCCAGCCTGGCATTCCTATGTCCAGCTACGCCAATCGATAATGGCTCTACTTGATCATACTGACCGAAGACACATCAACCCTGCGGAAAACAGGTGGGGATGCTAACCTGCCCCCAACTCTGCGGAAACCGCAGCAAGTGCAAGCTTGCGGCAAGCATGACAAGCTGCCCACCAACAAACCATCCCCAGCACCCGGGGGCATGCCGCCATTCCTTGGCTTGTATACTGACGAGCTTAAGGTTAATAATGGTATCGAAGGACCCATCTCTGAGCGCATGCTTGCAACACTATCCTCTGCCTCACCCTAGTCACTAATAGGATACCGCCTCAGACTGTAAGCCGCTCAGTGCTACTGATGCCTTGGCCTTCCTGACCCACCGCCAGCTGACCCTGCTGGAATCCGCTCGTGACTGGGACTCAACAGTGCGGTGAAAGCACGAGACATCCTAGCCTGACCTTAGCTCTTCACCAGGCTCCCACACAATTTTTTAATTAGCCTTCGTATCGTTCATACAAGAGAGACTTAGTACCATCTGCCCCTATTATCCTGTGCCACCAAACCTCATGACATCACAGGGATTACATAACTCACTAGGTCAGCACGAGACATCCTAGCCTGACCGTAGCTCTTCACCAGGCTCCCACACAAGAGCCCTCCACAAACCTTGTGGCCTAAAACATTCGCCCTGTGGGGCGGTTGCGAATGGACTGCAAACCACTCCTAGGCATTCTCTACCAATGTTGTAAATGGAGTTTCTGGTTGGCTGGGGTATGCACCTACGCCTGGCCGAACCCACCTCTCTAGTCGGGAGAAGGGAGCACACGCTTAGGCTGGCACCTGCCCACCCCTTAGGTGGTTAGGCAGAGACTTTGGCTTATCCCAGAGGCAGTGTAAATTTAATGTGCCAACATAGGCGCCATCCAAACTACTGAATTAAAATTTGGCGAGAATATCAAACCGCTTTGGTCTACCTTGCTGAGAAGGATGGAGCGATGCCCATTATTGGTATTAGTGAATGAAGACATTATTCATACATGTGCAGCCAAAGTGAGAAACACTGCCCCCAAGTGGCCTTCCCACTTTGTGGCACCCTGGCCGTACAAATTGGTTTAACGCACAAATAATCAACCCCAAACTGATATATTGTTTTGCCCCACCCAGGGCACCCTGTCCGGTTACTGCCAAGGCAGACGCCCGCAACGCAAAATGAAATCAAGTCTGTGATGTCACAGTCGCTACCTCTGGCATATTCTCATAAATCGCCATATATGACTGACACCGCACTCTCATCCTATGCTTTGTGTGATCTTGGCCCAGTTTAGTGTGAGCACAACCCCGCGATGCATACTTGGCTTCATGGTCGATGACGCACACGTAAACTACCCTAGCTGCTCCTTGCAGCTGGGTCATCCTACCCTATGGAGCCCTTCAGAAAGGCCAGGGAACATTATATCACCCTCAACACTTAAGCTTTAACTCTTTGCTTAGCATGGGTCCGGAAAGCGATGAGTACACCTTCTACCTGGTCCCGGACACAGCGGTGAAGTGTTCCAGAAGGGCCTGGCCAATATAAAGGACACCAACAGAGCTGAGGGAGCCCTGAGCAAGCTTCAGGGATTGTTTAAGAGTTAAAACTAATCTGCCGGGCTACCCAGCTTGCTCAGGCAATGACTATGGCATTCAGACCGTCACACTGCGCATTTACTAGGTATTCCGCTCCCTGAAAAGCCTGACCGATCCGCCATCCATACCGTTAATCTAACGCGCATAGAATTACATATTACTTATACAAATGTAACGTCTATCTGAATGCAGAGGTATTGAAACGCTATACATGGGCGCCAGTTCATTACATATTCAGCAGATCACCCCTTACTCTCACTCCAAATTGGGTGACCGCCACAGCAGTTCATTCTCTCGCCCCGGCCTCGGTCCACGTGTGACTGCATAGTGCCCAACAAACCAGGGCCATTCGCGAACCAGATGAGCTGTGGACCACCGATCCCCTGCTCCCCCCGAAAACCAAACACGATGAACCGCGGCCCACGAATCACCACCATTGGAGTCTGTCTCAGATTGCAAATCTATTCATAGATCATTATGTAACTGGTCCCTTTGCAAGGCGCTCCGACAGTCAGGTGGAGTTCCCGCTATCGAATATCGCATAGGGTTTAGCAATACATACCGACAACACGATAGCGAGGGAGGAAAGGGGGGGGGTCGCGCCGGCTCCCCCGTAGACAGGGCAGCAGGGGAGCACAGCGCTGCTTGGAGCGAGCCCGAGATCCAGCATCTGTTGGGGCGCTGTCTGCAGTGTGCCGGCCATCACGCTGTCTGAGGCAAAACCGATAGTCTGTGCGCCGATAGCTGGGGGCACATAGCAGGCACCAATGCAACCCTTCACAGTTTAGGAACCAGACAAAATATTTGCCCACTGAGTGAATCAGGCGATAGGAGGACGTCTTTACAAGAAAATATTCCCGCCTTTGCGATCGCCCCTCTGGATGCGCGCCTGTGTCCATGCGATTACCCCCAGCAAGTTGCAGACGATAAAGAGCCATACAGTCACACTAACTATCTGTTGGCTTTGAAGCACACTCTAGCCTTATGAAGGCAACGCACAACCACTGCAGTCGCAGCCACTGCCCCCTACTCACGGCTACAGTAAGCGCAGACACTATCCGGACCATACTGGACTGGTCCTAGTTACAGTGGGGGGCGCACACACTACCAGTTCCCCAGCCGCGAACTCCCATGCTGTGCCCTAGTTGAAACAAAGCAGTGGCCGCACTCGACCGAGCCGCCCTCCCTCTGCGCAATGCCCGGCCTGGGACTGCACCCTACCAGACAACCCACGGCAGTAGCCTGGTACGGACCGCCTAACAGCAACGCCAGGGATGCTCCCCCAAAAGAGGGTTGCCCCCCTGCTTAAAAAAGGAAGGGAGGGGTAAATCTGCGGTGAAAGCGGAGTATGCCTGACAGCGTGGCCACAGGCCCAAACATGTAGCTCCCCCGCAACTGGGAAAAGAGACAATCATGCGACCCCAGACCGCATCTCCTGCCACTCAATTGGGGGGGGGGGCGCAAAAGGCATCCTGAAGGAAGCCAGAGACGATCTACCTTTGCCACCCTATGGGCCTGTGTACCGTTTCCAGGCAGCGGATGGGCCAAACATTACTCACTAGGCCGGAAACTCACACTTACACCCCCCCCCCCGACCGCAAGACATGCCCACGCCGGGCGGAGTGGTCTACACAGCGGGAGCCTCGCCCTCTCCCCTGCTCCAAGCCCCACCGGGCACAGAGCCATATTAATTGGCGGGCAGTAGAGTACCCATAACCGCGGTGCCTGCGGCACTGGTCGGTGCCAGAAACCTCCAGCCAAAACGTGGCCAAGCCAACCCTACAGGCCACCGCCCTTCCCGTACCCGTGGCCCCAGACATCCGCAAAAGGAACCACCGCCCGCTTCGGAAACGCAGTGTTCGCCACTAACGATTAAAAAGTGCACCACAATCAACACATCCAACGTAAGAGTGGTAGGGAGCCCCAGGGATCTGCGGTGGTTTTCTGGGGGTTGTATAGTACGCTAACCCTACTACGCCACGGCTGCCGTGAATCCCTTGCAGTTTACACTCGTAAATAGCCAGTCTGCAGCCATGCCCTTATACCGCCCCGCTCCTGGGGGCTGTTAGAAGCCTGCCGGGGTAACATCACCCGTAACGCTACCGCATTATCCTAATGCGCCCTGATAACCTTGCTGTCCTGCCTTTACTTTGCCCCCAAAACAGCAGAAGGTAGGGTGATTTGAGCCCAGTTTGTAGCAGCATGCCCAATCGAAATCTTATGGCCAGACAGGATGTCAGTGTGGGGGGAGAAATCAGTTAGTAGAGACCTCAAACAGGTGTCGATCATATTCGGCACGATGTTTTAAAATCATAGACCCCCCCCTTGAAACACCCGGACTTGAACCTTCATTTAGCGTCAGAGACCCTAACCACCCTGCCCCAGTGTTTCATTATGTAGGTGGTAGGTTATTCTCTCTCATGAACGTGCCAGTGGCTATTATCTTTAACTCAGAGACCACCACCATTGAAGTACCAGGACTTGAACACACAACCTTTAGCGTACGAGTCTAAGACCCTAACCACACTGCTACAGTGTGTAATTATATAAAACCTGAATTGTAGTAGGAGGGGGTGCCATAAGGCTGTACTGGCCTGCCCGCATCCCTGCCGGTACTAGTACTAACCGGCCTCTACTAAGCGACCAACCGGCCCGGCTCCAATGGCGTGACCACATCCTCCCCCTCCATGCCGCTCATATGCTCCCCCTGCTCCCGAAACAGCACTATCGCACCGCCTGACAAGTCAATAGCCCGCATGCCGGACCACTCCGTTCTAAAAGTGGGAGCAGGGCCGCACTCGCGACCTCGCCCCCAGAATCTTCCACCGACTTGGGGACCCTTTGCGCTCCTGCCCATCGCATGAGGAGGACCTGAAGGCACCGGAGCACCCACAAGCACCAGCCCCAATACACACCTCTCTGGAGGCACCATGGGACCAAGTGATCAGCTCGGAATCACGGGATGGAGAGCTGACGCCGAGACCCAACTAACTATTTCAACTTAGAAAACACGGGAGCTGGGTGCGTCGCCTGCATGGTAGAAGAGGCAAATTCAACCAATGTAGTATGCCCGCCTGGCTGCAACCAACAATACGGGCTGCCAGCTCTCTCGTGCCCCCACGACACTCCAAATAAATAACTACTACGATACAGACAATGCAAAAAGCGCGGTCATCCCGACGCAAGCTCATCTCTGGTGAGGCTACTGCTTAGATTCCGGTGATGCCCCCACAAACATGAAAGGCATTCATTCTCCCGCACGATGCCAACCGCCGCCTCCACCCCAGGACACTGTGCGTCCAGGACACAAATGGGGGGCCCGTGCACCGACAGGGCTGCGGACACCCACCACACCGCTCTCTGTTCCCTCTGCCAAAACCACTCCATTGCTCAACCGCACAGGAGACCGGGACAGCAGGCCGGGCTCAAACGACTGCCCCCCTAGCTATGGCAGAGAAGCTTGGCCGAAGGGCACAACAAAGGCCGTGCAAAACCGGGCCGCGGGCCTACAGCCCATGCTGCTCCTCCTCCCCCCCATGCAACCCAACACCCACCAGGCATCAGGGACCACGGTGAGGCTGGTAATGCCCCTTCACTCACCACACAACCGACGCCAGACCAGGAACACGACGGCTTAAAACCGCAGCAGCTCCTCCGCACGACCACCTAGACGGCGTGGCAGAGGACGGCGTGGCTGGCGAACAGAGACCGCCAGGAGGGGCAGAGGAGGCATATATGCCCTCCCCCCCCTTGTCGCACCGGAAGGACGTCACAGAGGCGACCTAGCTAGAGGGCTCCACAGAACCCCTCCAAAGACTAGAGTGGGTGGGCAGTGCCAAAATGGCACTAAAGGGCCGCCCTGCTGAGGTGGCCCCCTGCGGGGGCCGCGGACAGCAGCAGATATATCAGGTCCATGCTTGTGTAGCTCATCCAGTCCAGATTTTTTGCTTAGCACACGGGTACCACTAAATTATCAACTAACCTTGGGTTCCAGCAGGCTTTTAAGTGGGATTAAAGAACTTGGGGCTCTGTAAAGGGGGCTTGCCTATGTAATACAGGGTGTGGCTTAAACATGTAAACTAAATTTCTATGATTCTTATAGTGTACCACCCGACCAGCATTTTAGGTCCTCTCTGAGCTGTTTGCGTGCTTCCAGATATATAATACTACAACTGACAAGAGTGCACCTAAAACCAGACAGCACTTTTGGCTTTATCAATGGTTGTTAGCTGTGAAGCTACTTCACACACATTTGTACAGAATCACAATTACAACTGGAATACATGGCCATTGTCCTGTACGCTCTGCAGAGGCGCCAACGATTGGATGACCATGTATCCTGAATACCTTTTTTACCCACTGACGGGCACTGTGAGAAACTCGCACTGTCTTCAGCCTCAACTCCGGAGCTTTTAATCGTGCCCCGTTATAACCACCTGGAGGCGACTCAGTTCAAGCTATGCACTATACAAGGGTGATATGCTACATGACAAGAAATACAGAAACACAACATCCTGGAAATAGCTTACTTAATCTTAAATTCCCTAAGAGTGATAAACATGTGAAATATAAATAGGAATTTAATTGCTGACATGGATTACATTAACGTTTTTTACGTTCATTTTTCAGAAATCGATTAATATTTTTGCCAGTTAAGGACATGAATATAGGGCCTAATAGGGACTTGTTTCAATGTCCCTTTCAAACTACTACCGGGTCTGAGACCCAGAGGGACTTGGCCCACTTCTAGCCCTGGGTTTCGGAGTAGCATTCAACTTGCCATAAATCGCTTCAATGCCCCATCCGAAGTAGTAAATGCTATATAAATGCAACTATAATGCAATAAAACACTTGTAGGCTTGTTCTTCCCATAATAAATTCAGAACTATAAGTGAAAATCCAAATAAAAAACCTGGTCTGGTTGAGATATAGACACGTAAACAGTGCTTCATTTGTACTATTGTTGCAGGTTGTAGGCCCCAGCACCTAGTTTTGGTGACCATGACTTATTTTTCATTATAAGACTTTGACCCAGAGAAAGAGAGAGAAAGGCAGAAAAAGGAGGAGGAAGTGGGAAGAAAAACATAGGGAAACAGTGAAAAAGGCAAAATGCAGGGAGGAAAAAAGAACATGGAAAAGTGAGATAAAGAGACAGGAAGTGTAGGGTGGTGGAATAAAGTAGTATACAGTGAAATTAAAACTAGGCATCTCTGAATTTTATAGTGACAGCAAGAGACTCCTAAGAAAAACCTTGGACCTTTGCCTGCATTTTTACAAATTAAGTATCGTGCATTTACGTGGCAAACCTGCACGCAGGAGTAAAAGCAAAACAGTGAGATACAGAGAAGCTGAGAGAAAGGGAGAGATTACAGTGTAACAGGGAGAGTTTGAGTACGAACAAATGGGTGGAAAAGGGGTATATGCAAAAAGAAGTGGAGACAGACAAGGAGAAAAGCAAGGTGAGGCTTGGAAAAGATTGATGGGATGAGGGTCCTCTAAACAGTGGGTAAAGTTGTGCTTTTATGCCCTTTCTGTCTTTTTTGGCTTGTTCCATATTTTTCTTCCAGCTAACTCCACATTTATATGATCCTGTGGAGGTGACAACCTCTGTAGGTTTCTGTTTATCTTCAGAGCAAGGTTGTACTGACTGAAGGAGGCCTAAAGCGTTTATCCATTTCGAGTGAGGGTGGTTAATCCGGTCTCAACCCAGGATATGCAGTCACTGGCAGTGATGGCAGCAGGTTTGAAGTCCACGGGCAAGTTTGTAGTGCAGGGGCATGTCTTTTAGCATTGTTCACCTGTGGGGAGGATGTCTACTGGCCCTTCCAAGTTAAAGGTCAATACTGTTTCCAAAACAGGAGTCCCTTGCCTTCGTCATATAAGTGACATCTATGAAGGCTGAGTACAAAGTGTGGTTTTTATTTATGGACACATAGTGGATTAAAGAGTTAATTTGGAAGCCATGCACGTGCTGCACAAGTTGGTCGTCCTCCTTTGGGAAGACTTGCTTTAAACATGCCACCTTGCATGTGCTCCTCCTTAGGGTTTTCTCCCCAAAACTGATGGGTGCACCAGTGCATCCATTGGTTTGAGTAGGATTCTGCCGGAGTGAAACTCAGCCTCCCCTCTCTTCTAGTGCTGCTGATGATCCCTCAGGCACTCTGACATGGGGCACAGCTCTGTCTAACCTGAAATCAGCAAACCACTTAGATCTGTCCAAACGGGCCTGACCTGTGACTTGTGGCTACAGAGCTTGAGAAAACTGAACATCAACAGTAAGGTGCACTTCTCCAGAATTGGAGTAGATTCAGAGCCACTGGAATTATGCGATTGAGCGGCAGCAGCGATTTTCGCATTATTATACATTTGCTGCATTTGCCACATAATCCATCATCTGCTGCATAATCTGCAGATTTTAACAACAACAAAAATTGTTTCTAGCTCAAGCAGTTCAAAAGTTACTAAAAATGCAGCAACACTTCTTGCTGCGCAGTGGAAGGTGCTTTGCAAAGGTGGACTGGTCACTTTTCTGTAGCTTGATGTTCTGTTTGGGTGTTAAACTGGTACTAATGAGTTGCAACTAATGCACAGGCAGTCTTAGCAAGTTTAAAAATGACAAAATGTGCTGCATAATTTGCATTTTCTTGCCACCTAATTTACTCAACCCTGCCGCATAATTTGGCCCTCCCCTGCAGCATAACTCCAGTGGCCCCGATTATATTTAATCAGACCGCTGGTAGGATCAGGCTTCCCACCTGGTCCATCAAAGAAGGATACATTTACCCCTGTTGAGCAGGTATTTTGCTGATTGTCTCGATTACGAGGATGCCCATGCACCAGTGGGGGAAAGGCATCTCACCAGAAGAGCCACTGCCTGGTTTCTACTGTCCCTCCATACTGTTCCTGAGACAGGGAATCCTCGTTGAAGTTTTGCTGTTCTCTCCTGAGTAGAGACTGAGGGGTTTACCTGACTGCTTGCTTGTCAGCACAGCCTAGCTACCAATGCTGTTCCCAACTTCAGCGTTCCCAATCTGAGTCCCGGCTACCACTTACTGAAGGCCACGGGAACAGAGCTGCATCAGAGATCAAGAAATGGCGCTCATCTCAGAGCTTGATGGCTCTGCTCGCTAGGTCTTACTTTACATCTCTTATACTTATGTAACTGTAAATATAGGTCTGATTCTTCTTTGAAGTTATAGCACTGACTGGACATTAAGATAAATGTATGGGATTACTAACACTCACTGTGCACACTGTTGCTAGAGTGATAGGGAGCTAAACACTTTGTTGCAGGAAGATGAAATGCCAGATGTTTGAGTTCAGTTGTGCATGACTTGATTTGTAGAGCGCAGCTGCTTCACCCGTGAGGTTCTCGAGGCGCTCTTGGATAGCGCTGCCTGTTCTCCTATCGGTTGAACATCCATGTCTTGATGTCCTTCCTGGATTGCCGGAGCGATGGTGAGGCTCTGAGGTGCAGAGGGAGGTCGTTCCAGGTCTTGGCCGCCAGATGGGAGAAGGAGCGGCCTCCGCTGTGTGTCCGGCGGATGCGACGGGTGGCAGCTAGGGTGAGGGATTCGAATCTGAGTTTCCTGGTGGGCTGGTGAAAGGTCACGTATTTTGTTTTGGTGTTAGTTGAGGCAGAAACCCCTGTCAACGAAGTTGATAGTCAGGGCAGCAAATAACTTTGTGAACTGAGGAAGTGACCATGGTAAAAACAGCACACTCTTATCACCTGTACTAAATTGTTCAGCTAGCAAAGTTCAATTACTCACCCTTCATTCAATTACCCTGCACAACTGGCACACACCCCGTCACCCCAGTTTTGTAGAGATGACCCCATGACCATCCAGAGGTAGTAGAAACTTGCAAATCACGAACCAATTTCACATCCAAAATGCAACTGTCCTCCTGACAAGGAAGGTCCAACACATGTAGAAGGATTTAATCTGATGGAGGTCTTTATTCATTTAGTTTCTCACAGCTTGATGGCCACAGGTTCACAGGAACCCAGTCTAGATTTATCCAGTGGTCCTTAGATCAAACATGGATCCTCTACGTGAGAACACCCACCCCGGAGTCCTAGAAGTCAGTTATCTAATCGTAGTATAAATTACTCCGTGTCCAGGGAGGCATTCCAGATCTTCACTAGGACCTGTACCAAAAAATCAGTAGGCACTGAAATACAGATGGCAAATATAACATGTACAATAGGTGTACACGTTATCCTAAATTTACCAAACACGTGTATCTAATCACATGTTGTGTAGAGGTCCCCCCTGCCAGTGAATATCATAGGGAAAGTTAACTCACAATCCTCAGGTATTATAATCCCTTCTCTGGAATGAAAGAGGCAATTGCCAAAACCATGTCACATATTAGACCCCAGATCGTGCACAAACTACTGCAGCCTGCAGTAAGTCAATGGGCAAAACTATAAATCACCTTGGGGATCTGACAGCCCCAGTCAAATAGAATGTAGCACATAACTTATTCAGCATGCTGACCCTGCTCATTCTTGGCATCAACACCTTCTTTCAGATTTTCCTGTTTGCCCTTCACGCACCCTATGCCCCATCATATTTCAAATCTGTTGCCTTAAATGCTTCTAATCACAATAAAACCCTTCCCCGTGCCCATTCAATTATATTATTATTAAATTCCCTCTGTCCCCTCCCTGCAAATTTCCCTTCTGTACCATGGATTGTTATCACAGAAATTGTGTCAAAATATGCGAAATGTGTAACTGTTTCTGTGCCTCTCTGCTTCAATTTAAAGAAATTTGATGGAGGACTCAACTCTATAAACTCTATAAAGCGACTTTAATGAAATGATATATACTAAAGCAGTACTTACAGTGGTGACCATCTTGCTATTCCAGATTTGGATCTACTCTAAAAAGCAAATTCGGAGGGCGTCGCCATGGGCAACAAGAAGTGTTTTGACCACTGTGATGACCACAGTGAGTAACAGGACACACTTCTCTTGTGATATGCAGAGAGCATAAGTTGACCTGGGTGTTCAGTTTCTTCGCTATATCCTGTCCTCAGTCCCAATTTCCAATTGATATAAGCTGAAGTACTACGCAACGCAAATATCTCCTACCACATGTATGCCGACGACACCCAGATCTACATCAAAAGCTCTTCTCCTGAGGAGATTCTTTCCCTGAATGAGGCCTTGAAGTTGACTGTCCAATGGCTCACCGCTAACCAGCTCAAACTCAACGCAAAAAAAAACAGAATTTCTCCTAATCTCCCCACCCAAAACCAACCCTGACATTCAGGAATGGATTAAGGCGATCACAGCTTTAAACTGCCCTCCGACCATAGTGGACTCCGCCAAATCCCTTGGAATAACCCTAGACTGCAGCTTGAACATGCATGACCACATCAACTCGATGGCCAAATCAGCCAGATTTTACCTGAGCTACCTAAGAAAACTGAAACCCTTCCTTGACACTCCAGACCTAAAAATGGCAGTCCAGGCACTAGTCATCTCTAGACTGGAATACTGATGCTCTACCCTTTTGAGTTTACCCAAGATCTCCCTGGCTCCATTAAAAGCCTACCTCAACGAGGCCGCCAGACTACTAACAGGTTCAAGGAAATTCGACCACATCTCACCACACCTGAAAGCTCTGAACTGGCTTCCTCTTGAGGCCAGAATCCAACTTAAACTGGCATGTATCACTCACAAGGCTCTATACTCAAATTCCCCTGCATTTCTTGCCCAGAAACTCGTGGTATCCGGAGGAACCAGAAACTCCCGGTCCGCCAGAGACCTCTTGCTCCAACCAGCACGCTTGCGGAAAAAAAAACTTACAATCGGGCCTTCTCTGGGGCCGCACCAATAAGATGGAACTCACTCCCGCCCGCCATTAGAAGAATTCCATCTCTGGCACTCTTTAAAAAGGAGGCCAAAACCTTCCTAATGGGCAAATTCCTCTCCTAACTCTTGCGTGCAATCACCTCAGCGATTTTGATCTTCTTCCGTTTACTGCCACACCTTGGATTATCCGGATGCTATCCACCCGGCACCTCCCGGCATCCCACCCTGGGATCTGGGACCTCTTTTTCTCGTAAAATGTTTCTACATGCTTTTATCCCATATATTTCCACCCCCTTCTAAGTCTCTTGTATACAACCTGCTAATCCTGTAAAGCGCTCTGATACCCTAACGGGTCAAGTTTGCGCTCTATAAAACACAAATAAATAAATAAATAAAATAAGTAACATTTACACAGTGCATCACACTAACATTATAGTTTCTTGGTACTTAAATGACAGTTCTTAAGTTTACTTTCCATGATGGTCCTCATTTTGCTGAGCTCCCAAAGGCGAAAGAAAGATAAAGCTGACTCCTGATTTGATTCTGATGATGCATGTTGATGTACACAAATTTCTACATGAAGTACTCATTGCATAGACCCTTACTGCTTCCATATCCTTCCTATACATTGCTGCTTGTGAAGTTCCCTGCCCATTTCTCCTTCCCACCTGTCTATCAGAGGTGATGTAGTACAAGAACCGGCTTTATAAAGTGGGTTTCCATTCCATATGATCCATTCCTGGTTGCTCTTGATAAGATGCCACTGATTTGTTTTTCTAAGACCACTTCTCTCCTTATGGTTACGCTAGGATTGCGAGATGGGGCACACAAGTCCTAATCTTGTCTGCTTGTAACTTTCAGTGTATCATACACTCTGCCTCAATCAAGTGACATTTTGTGTGCCGACTCCTAGGAGGTAGTCATACCAACAAGGAGTCTCCCAGAGGGCATTCTCCTGATCACATTACTCCTTGGGAAAAGACAACCTGTTTTAGTCCATCAACTCCTCCAATTTTAAGGTAAAAAATGTGGGACTGAAATGTTAAAACAAAATGCCTACTGTGAACCTACTGTTTAGAGGAACAAGACACAACATGGTCAATGCATAAACTGCTCACAAAGGTTGTTTAAATTCCAATAATGTCATATTGGGATTTTTTTTAATTTTTTTATTTATCTTTGAATTCTGTTCAGAGACCATGGATCATTTAAACGAGATTAATTGTTTTAAGATATAAGTTGGCATTGCTATTAAAATATAATGCATTTCTGTTATTTGATTAAATCTAGTTCCCAATGATAAGTTGGCATTTCATTGTGGTTAAATACCTTAGGTACAATTAATCACCACTGCTTACCTCCTCCTTTGATCTCTTTGATATTTCAATCTGGCTTGCCATTTGGCGTTCTCTTTATGTTGGGCAAGTGAGTCTCTCTACTTTGAGCATGCCCTACGTTGCTGAAATATTGGTGGAGCATGGCTATGGCTTTCCAGTTTTCTTAGCACTGGCAGACCAGACATGGAACATTGATGGAAATCTGTTTTTATTGCACCCTCAGGCAGTCTCTTCTGAGGGGTAATTCTATTTGTGTCCTGTCTTCTTTTGAGAATGCACTCTCTCTGTGTGCCTGTGGTGTTACCGAGAATGCAAAGGGTGTGATGGTGCCACAATGGCATAGGGGCCCTAGAGAAAAAGTGTGAAGGACTTCGACTTAGGTGGGATTGTGCTTCTGCTCTGGTCATGCATTGAAGGTAGTATATCAGATGAAAGTAGGATGCTTGAAAAATAGATCAGGGATTCATGGAAGAGACCAAATCCTAGATTTTAGGAGAGGCCAGTGTACTTATGCTATATTAGGCATGATTCTAATTAAAATAGGAAGGCCATCCTTTATGGTGAGGACTATGGGTATGTCTAAAAACACTTTTATCGGCGGGTAAGAGGAGCGCAATGGTAACAGTAGTCTTATTTTCTTCACATGTTGGGTTTTTAACACTCACCATAGGTGAGTTCTGGGAAGCTATCTAAGGAAATTCCTTCTGCAGTTTATTCATTCTGTGAGAGTAATTCTATTGCACCCCATGATAATATGCATAGTTTTTGTAATTTCTCTAATAGGTTGTTTGCGTATATAGGTTCCTAAGAAAACCTAGGTAGGACTCACCTGGGTGGTTGTTTTTGGGGATATTCTAGCATAACCAGGTAGGATAGATTGAGCCTACTGTTTATTTGTAGGGATCCTATAGCCCTGATGAATGCCCCAGACCTGAAAGGCTACTTATCAAGGGCAGAAACATGTTGGTGATTAGTAGACAGGTTTGAGCCATTGTGCTCCTCTTATCCGCCCATAAAAGTGTTTTTAGACATACCTAGAGTCCTCACTAATAAAGGAAATAATTGAGGAACCCTAAGGTATTTTTAGATTATCTGGATCCCGCTTTGTCCAGTAGTTTTATTTGAGAACTCCCTCCTACCGCCAAGTCTTCGCGGAGGTTGAGTCTGCCCTGGTAGTACCATCTTACCAGGGTGGAGAGAGGATGCCAATGTTGAAGCATGACACCATTATGTGTGTGAGACATCCTCTTCCATAAAGGGTGGCCATCCCATTTTAATTTTAATTAGAATCATGCTTAATAAAGCATAAGTAGACTGACCTCTCCTAAAATCTAGGTTTTGGTCTCTTCCATGAATCCCTGATCTATTTTTCAAGCACCCTACTTTCATGTGATATACTAGTTGTTTGTGGGAGGGATGTACGGGTGCAATTTCTTCCACCTCTCTAATTTGTGATAATAATACATGCTTGGCAGGTACTCCAGTGTTTGTGTTGGGAAATGTTTAGACTCACAACTCTAACTATAGGTATCCATGTTTTGGAAAGTCACATGTAGTAACTCCATCTTATGTGTGTATGGCTACTGAGTGCACACGACTTCTTGCAGAGGCAAGCATCACTCAGGTGGGCCTATATCATTTCAACATTAACGCCATGTCCATTTTGTGACTCTTATCCCCATTTAAAGGTGTGTGTCCAGCTACTACTACTTAAGGGGACAACATTGTGGTTAGAGAAGACATGATGTGTAGCAAATCTTTATCCACTTTGTTGTTGCTACACTCTAGTTCGAGTGCTTCTTTGTTGTTGAGCAGGGTGATATGCTACTGTTTCGTGGTTATAATATCAACCAGCAAAGATATTGTATCCACAATATCGACCACTAAAGTATCAACAAAGTAAGTAGATGCAGGGTTTATATTAGTGAATCTATCATTCCCTATACATGCTAACCTCGGTAATATACTGGTAGTCAATATTGTTGATACAATACCGTGGCCGACTGATATAAAACAGGATATTGTGACGTGAATTCACTGAGCAAGACCATTTGACTACTGGGAAGAATGGGATGTAGCCCATCAGGTTGGATCACTGTCCTCATGTCCTCTCGAGGACTAGTGATCCTGGGCGAGGGTATCTTCTCCATGGAGTATTGCCAGGTGAGGGGAAAAAAGCAGTTTATTGTATTGTAATTGTATTTATATAGCGCTTTCTACCCCTAACGAGGCGTTGAAGCGCTTTTTGGCTAGTATCCCGCTACTCTGGGAACAAAAAGGATTAGTGGTGGATTATTAGAAAATATAAGTATATTATTAGCATAGGGAGGTAAGGGTTAATTTGAGCGGAGGACATGAGTCTGTTAGTTGGACTGAATGAAGTAATGGAGGGATAGAAGAGGGAAGAAAACCAGAAGCGTTAATTGGGAGGTCACAGTAGTAAGTTGAGGTCTGGGATGAGTAAAGGAGAGATGGAGGGAAGAGCCTGTAGAAAGGAATCAGGGAGAAAGAATCAGAGTAGAAAAATGAGGTTTGGGATGAGTCAAAGGAGAGATAACATGAGCATTTAGTAGGGTTGTTTGGGAGATTATAGCGGTAAACTAATGTTTGGTGTGAGCCAGGAGGTGTAGAGGAGGGAGGAGTCCAGGAAGGCACATGCCTTAGGAGGACTGGACTCTTGTGCCTGGAGGTTGGACGTGAGGGAAGGGTGGATAACTGGCTCTTCGTCCGAATAGTGCCTCCCAATCCTACCCACCAGTTACTGGGGTATGAATCATATGTTCTCTTTGTGCAGGAGGAGTATGACTGGGGATTTTAAGTTCTCACTGTGCTAGCCCTTTGAAGTGTGGTCTACACTCATGAGGCGTGAATTGTTATTTCCAGTTATCTCTATGTTGCGGTAGTGTTTTCCAGAATTCGTTGTGTGCTATAGCTAGTGATTTTCAGTAAGCCGCACGGTGATGGATCATAGCTACTGATTTCCGGCTCTCTGTATGTAGGTGAAGTGTGGCTAGTAATTTCAAGGTCCTACCGTAACCAGTTTGAGGCTATTGATTTTAAATCGGGTTTCCTCAGTGAAGTATGGCCAGCAATTTATAGTGTGCTCTGTGTGAAGGAAGTGTGTCTGATTATTGGCAGTAAGGTCTACAGAAAGCAAACACTGGCAATGCCAACTGGTCTGGGCATTAGAGTGCCATCACATGCAAATAGAGAGTTTCACAAAAGCTACTTGCTGTGTTACCTAAACAAATACTGCTTATCACATTTAATCCATCGCTTTTAGCTTTGTTAATGCTGGGGATCAAAGTGGCAACAAAGATTGCTTTCTGTGTAGGATGCACGTAAGAAATACAAAATCAAATATGACAAAACAACATGATGATTGTGTGTACTTTTCAGGTGTTAAATAGTTCCCTGTGCATTTTAATGAAAACACCTCCCACACACCACCCAGCCAACGGCATGAGGTGAGAGAAATACTACTCTGGGCGAAGTCAATGCTACACACTATGCATATTTTAAAGAATGTGTAAAATGTTCTTGCAGGCATCTGCACTGTCAAGCCAGACCTAAAACAGATTAACCAGCCAAGGTAAAAAAGGAAAAAGTTGGAAAAAGAAAGGTTGTCTTACATTGGATGTTGGTCCAGCATGGCTGGGAGCCTGGGGTCCTCCAGGGGGCCCGCTGGCTTGCCCTATGCCTGCCAGACTCTGCTCCAGAACCGGACAGGTTCTCTGTAGTAGACTCTTCCCCAGGACGGCAAGCTCTCTGTTGGGATGGTGGCTCCTCCGAAGTGTGGTGTGATGGCAAAGACATGCTGGGGAATGTTCTGCTTCTTGGAAAGAGTGGAGACAAGAGCACAGACAAGCCTGGGTTCTCCAGCAGAGGCAAGACTCCTCTGTAAGGCGGGGAGTAAGCCCCAACTGGGGATAGTCGGATGGGCAGCAGTCCCTCCGGGGACAGGTAGGGCAGGTTCTTGCGAAGAAGGCAGACTTCATCGCAGGATAAGGCCTTCAGCTGTTGATGGAAGGGACGGGCCAGCGCCACACTAGACTGGTCCTCGATGCTTCCTGAACTGGAACTGGACAAGGGCACAGCGAGGTCCTGGTTGTGGCTCACGGGTTCTTCACCTGCTGAGAAACGGAGGAGCAGGGACGGGAATTGCAGCGTCTGGGGTCTCGGACAGTGGGAGAACAAGGAGCTAACTGTAGCCAGGTTTGAGCATTTGCAGTAGAAAACAAGGAGATACAGTCAGCGGTGGAGGCGCAAACAAAACATTACCAAACCGGGAACCAAAGTGTGCAAGGAGGGATTCAAAGAGAATGGTGTAATAGATGCAAAAGAGTAATGATCACATTGTAGGGAGATGGGTTTGGATTCAAAGATGGAAGAAGGATCATAAAAGGTAGGAAGCAAAATTGTAAGTAGTAATCCAGGGGAATTGAAAAAGGAAACAGAGAGGGGTTGAAGTATGAAACAGTGAGGAATTGTGGGAGGAATAAGGCAAATTGTAGAAGGAGTAACAATTGGCAGAAGAAAATGAAGAAATGCAATGGGGGTAGTTAGGAATTTCAAGGGTAAAATTGTATGTTGTAAATAAAAAATAGAAATTGAACACCAAACCAGTTGGAATTTGAAGCAAAATAAGCAGGGATTGTAAGAAGAAGTAGGAGGAAAGGCAGGGGATTTAAGAGGCAAAGAAAAGAGCATCAAAGAGGTCACAAACCATAACATATGAGGGGGGTTAGCAGGGTTACATTCAGAGGGCACGGAAGTCAAGAAAGAGAGATGGAAGAAATGCGTTAGTTGAAACACCAGATGAAAGTGCACATTTAACAATGAAAATGAATGAGTACTCTGCCTCCCTCCAAGATGCCCAGATACTCCCAGGACCTGCTGTAGGCACCATTCTTAGGAATGAGTAACGGAGGTACTCTCTCAAGTTTAAAGGGGATGTCTATAGCAACGCGATGGACTTGACACATTTGCTTTTTCCCTGACTATCTAACTAACTTTTCACGCCATTTCCCAAGCAATGGCCACCTGTGCACCAAACCCATTTCTTAATTTCGAGTTTTCATCAGATACTAGCCATTCTCAGGTTCCAGTGGCTTGTTCTTTCTTTTATATCTTCTAATAAAATTTTGAGTAAGAAGTAGTTAATTGTATTCTTTTTGGGGCAGACAAAAAGGGCCATTGGATTTGCTTATATTTTCCCAAAATTGTTTCTTCTTTTCTGATAATCTGCCCTTTGTCTGCCGATTTTGACTCAGCTGTTGCTAAATTAAATAATGTGTTGTTTTATTTAACAAAATTAAGGCATGTTGGCAACCCATAAATTCCTGCAGTTAAGAAGTTTTACAAAAAACAATATTGCTGCATTTTTTAAATCAATGATCGTACATTATTTTGTAGTTGTAAAGGGCCAGACAAATACACCGTGTAGTTCTTGGTTCTCACTTTATTTAGGTGTTTATTGAGTCCCAGACAGGCTCACCGCTCACTTAGACGGGAATCCATTTTATGTGATTGCTTCTTCTGGTCATAGGTATTAAATACCTAAACACAAATACTTGAAAACAATTATATTAAAACAAAATAGTAAGATACCAAATAACCAAGTAATCCCACATTTGAAAAATGTATACATCAAACTTAAACCTACTGCAAACCTTATGCCCAAATTCCCCTAAAGCAGAAGTCTGCACAAATGTCTTGCCTAACAATGCCATGACCCTAAGCCTAATTCAGACCCTAAAACTAATGCCAGCCCTAAGATTAACGCTACTCTTATGCCCCAAACCTAATCTTCGATTTCAATGTCAACAATTTTGTTTAAAAAAACTTGATAATTTTCAACCCAAAATATTTCGAAATTAAACTATTTCTGCTCATATTTTTGGTATGCCTATTTTAAGTGTTTTCATTTGCTCTGTTATGACTGCATACTCTCTTTCTCCCAAGGAGGAGTTTTTAGAACGATTTTGGTATCATTACCGTATACATGCGTGTCAAGGGATAAATATTTACAGCTGTTTTTCACACAAAAACACCCCTTTTTTTTGGTCTGGCGTTAGCCAAGACCTTTTAATTTTACTAATATTAGGGGCTTTCAGCCAACTATCCTAATCCATTGATTTGTTGTTGTGCCATTCACATTTTTCTTCCACCCACTACAACATATAGCATGGGGCAGTGGGTCAGCCCACTTCAGCCATTGGCTAATTTCACTCTGAGTGACATCATTCTACTCTTTCAGTAGGCTGTTCTATACACAAAGGAAGTCTCTTAAGTGCCAGGGACTACAATGGCAATTTATGCTTTTTTTAGGCTGAAACATATTTTAACCAATGTATTTTTTTTATATTTACGAAGGCCTGGCAGCTTTCCCAACAATAAAGTTCTGCAAAAACCATGACAAAACAAAACAAGTATTACCAAAGCATTACCTCCAGACCTTTTGGCTTTGCCAATGCTTGTTTTTAAATATGAGCGTGAGTACGGTTTGCAATGAGAAAGAAATAACAGAAAATAAGCGGTCTTCATTTTATGAGGCAAATAACAATTGGCTCCAATTTCAAATTAGCAATCTGTAATCATTTAGAAGAGGTGACTTGACACTTAACCTTGTGTCAGCACCCCTTTTCCATGATGTTCATGGGTTAGACCATAGGTAACGCTATGGCTGACACTGCAGCAAGAGATAGCATGTTACAACCAGTACAGATGGTGCCTTTAATAAATAAATCAATAGAACTTCACAGGGTTAGGCCCATAATCAGTAAGGCTAGGCCTTATATTAATCAGAGAAACAACACAAGTGCCAGTACTGATATTATTCCACACAATCATTTACCACTGAGATCACACACACACATGTTATGTTATGTTAACTGGGATTTGTAGCGCGCATAATCACCGGCAGGTCTCTTAAAACTTCGAGAGAGTGGCTAAATCCCACCAACAGTCACAAGTACAACACTCGGAGGGGCTTTATGCTATGTCCAGAGCCTCCCTAAACAGAAGAGTCTTGAGTCATTTCCTGAAAGGGAGGAGTGCGGGTTCCTTACGTAGGTTCTCGGGTAGCCGATTCCAAAGTTGAGGAATCAAAACAGAAAAGGCTCTACCGCCTTTAGATGTACTTTTAAACCGCGGACAGGCCAGAAGGCCTGCCTCGGATGACCGGAGTGTACGTCCCGGCACATAGTTCCCTAGGCGCTCCTTGATATATACTGGGGCCTGGCCATGAATGGCTTTACGGGCGATGCAGAGGCCTTTGAACCTTACTCTCTGTTTAATGGGGAGCCAGTGCAGCTGCTGCAGTAGGGGGGTAGTGTGTGCCCGTCTTGGGAGTCTGAAGATCAGCCTAGCTGCATCGTTCATGGTCACTTGTAGTTTACTGATCAGTTTCTCAGGGAGACCGATGTATAAGCATTGCCGTAGTCCAGCCTTGACACAATCATTGCCGACATGACCATCTGTAGTGTGGCAAATGAGAGGAGAGGGGCTAGTTTCCGCAGTTGTCTCAGTAGGCCCACACAGGTTCCGACCACTGTGGAAACTTGGTTTGTCATGGAGAGATTGGCATCAATTTTGATGCCTAAGCTTTTTACAACCGGGACTGGCGTAGGGGTGGTACCAAGCTCTTGTGGCCAGAAAAGGTCATTCCAGGGGTTGTTTTTGGTGGGGATGGCGAGGAACTCGGTTTTATCGGGATTGATTTTCAGCAAATTAGCTGTCATCCAGTTGACCGTGTATCTAAGTATGTTTTGCACACGTGCGTGGGCCTGGGAAGAATTATCGATCTGAAGGATTAATTGTGTGTCGTTCGCATAGTTAAACACTTGGCAGTCCAAGCGGACCAACGCGGCCACAAGTGGCTGGAGGTAGATGTTGAAAAGGAGAGGGGACAGCGCTGAGGTTTGGGGGATACCACAGGTAAGTGGGCCGATATTAGACATCTGCTCGCCCAGTTGGACCCTTTGGGACCGACCTGACAGGAAGGACGCAATCCATTGGTGTGCCAGCCCATGGATACCCAAATCGGAGATCCGGGCCAAAAGTTGTGCGTCATTGACCGTATCGAACGCCGATGACAGGTCTAATAGAATCAGGGCGCTCGGCTTCCTGTTGTCGGCCATAAATCTGAGTTCATCCAGCACTGACAGCATCACCAATTCCGTGCTATGGTGGGCCCTGAAGCCAGCCTGCCGTACCTGGAGTAGCTGTTGTTCCTCAATGAACAGCGAGAGTGTTTTGAGAACATGTTGTTCCACTACTTTCGCCAGGAAGGGAAGCTGGGAGATGGCCCTATAGTTCTTAAGATTGGCTGCATATGCCCCAGGTTTTTTCAATAGGGGGATGACCCTGGCTTCCTTCAGGCTAGCGGGCACACAACCTGTCTCCAGAGAACGATTAAGTAGGTCAAGGATCTCCCTCTCCACTCCAGGAAGGGCCATTCGAAATACCCTTGGTGGACAGGGGTCGGCTGGTGAGCCTGACTTGACACGGTTCATCAGGAGGGACAGGGAAGCTTGGTCCAGCCTTGGGAGGGAGGTGAGTTGCTTACCGGGGCCTCGGGGGCTACATCCCGTTCCAGGGGGACACTGGTTAGTTGGTGTATTGTAAATATCGGTTAAAATGTCCCTGACTTTGTGGAGGAAGAAGGCCTGAAACTTATTACAGTCTGCCGGACCGGGAGTGGATTTCTGCTCTTGTTTCTGGCTAAGTTCTTTCAGGATTCTGAAAGTTTCTTTCTGTTTATTTGCGGCGTCCGTAATTCTCACCTCATAGTATTCAGCCTTCCTGGTCATGATGGCTTTTTTGTATGTGGCCAGCATGGTTTTATAGCTTGCGAGCGCAGCTGGATCGTATGATTTGCGCCCTAGCCTCTCATGTTGGCGAAGGGTTTGCTTCCTTCCCCTCAGGTCCTCATTGAACCAGGGGGCCCCTATGCCCTTGTTCCTAACTCTTTCCCTCCGGGCAGGTGACACCTTATCTATGGCCTCTCTCAAGATGCCGATGAGGGCCTCACTCTCCTGGTCAAGGTTCCCTTTCATGAATCTTTTAGGTGGGATACTATGCAAAGTACCCACTAGTTTGCCTGCCTCAATTTTATTCCAGCCTCGCACCACTCTCCACTCCGGGGGCGGTTGTGCCGGTCGGCTGGCCAGCGGGACCCAGCACCTGATCAGTGAATGGTCTGACCAGGGGTAAGGACTAATGTCTGTTAGGCTAGCCGGTGGCTGGGTGGTCCAAATGAGGTCGAGGATATGTCCCTTGTCGTGGGTTGGGGCGTCAACCAGTTGTTGGAGCCCCATCGTGGTCATGGCTTCCTCCAATTGACTGGCAAGCAACTCTCTGGGTGCCTTGTCCCAGTGGTAATTAAAGTCCCCCACCACCTGGAGTCGTTGGTACCGTGAGCGTAGATCACTGACAAGTCCTGTGAATAGCTCATTGAACCTGGGAGTCGATCGTGGAGGGCGATACACCACCAGGAGTGTCAAGCAGGCAGATTTGGAGCTAATTTTTACCCCCAAAATGTCCGCACTTTCAAGGCTCTCTGCAGCTATCTTATCTATAGCTAGCCGTTTATTATAAAATATGGCTACGCCCCCTCCTCTTGTCTTTTCCTGCCTGTTGTGACATAGGACATCGAATTCCCCGGGAAGGGCCGCCACAATGTCCGGGATTGAGGTGTCCTCAAGCCAAGTTTCTGTAACCGCCAGGATGTCCATAGTGCCATCCTGAAGGAGCGAGAAAATTTCAAGGCTGTGTTTCTGCAGTGAGCACGTATTTAGGACCGCAACCTTTAGTCCTAGAGGATTGCCAGGCTCTGTGTATTTGTGGGGAAGTGGCTGTGGGACCGTGCACCAGCCTCCCCCTTTGTTTTCCAGTATATTCTCTGACCTCAGTATGTCTTCTACCCATTTGTCCAGTGGGTGATCCTCAAAGGCTAACGCCCGTAGGTCTTCTGCTGAATAGGTCAGCAAATGACCAGGGGTCCTGGCCCCTGGACCCGGTCGGGCGCGGGCGTCCGCTCCAGCGCGGCAATTATACCGTTCCCTTCCGCCCACCCCACCAATCAGCCCTGTTGTGCAGCAGCTGATGTCCCCCTTGTGCACTAGACCGCGTCGTAGAAGCGGAAGTACAAGTGCTGGTTACCTGGGAGGAGCTCGAGTGCGCAGAGGAGCACAGCTGAGGGTGCAATCAGGCGAAGAGAAGGCAGCGATATGGTGTAGGCTAAGTGAACAAAGCGCTACAGGTAACACACCAAATTCAATTTATGACCATCAGGTATTTATTAATTGTTTTTCTTTTTCACTTCAAGACCTTTTTTTTGGAGTATTTTCTTTACTCAATTCACATGAATTACTTATACAGACTTATCAATACACAGAGAAAACATCAATAATCTATACTAAAGAAGAAAAAAATCACAAGTTAACACAAAATTACACAGAATTGACAGAAAACAATCACAATTTTGCATGCAACGAAATTCAAAGAACATCCTTGTGGCCAAGGTTCTGTTGTTTAATATTATTTACAACAATGCCCTTGGAGCTTCCATTATTATATAAATTCTGCTCCTTTCCTAGCGGGCCAAAACCAAACAGTGTCCATACTGGGCCCCGAAAGAGATCACAAAAACCTTGCAAATTGAGTTTGTTCAGAGCTCCAGTAGTATCGCATATATAATACACTTGTTTGGATGAAAAAAACAGTTGACGCGTTTTGAACCCTTTTGTATTAGTTTGTAGGGTTCTCCTCAGGACTCAGAACACTAGAGCGCTTAGTTCTCGACACTTTCTTGGCTGGATGTAAATTCAGTTAATCACTGATTAATAAACCTCCAAACACATCAAATGACGGAGTCATGCTTCACATGCCAATTCAACGGATTTCCGATCACGTCTATGTTGTCGATGTCCTTTACACACAGAGAAGTCGTATCCATGGGTCCAAATTGGGTTGCGCCGCGACACGACGCGGTCAATCAGAAGTTCTCCCTGCGATACTGCTGGAGCTCTGAACAAACTCAATTTGGAAGGTTTTTGTGATCACTTTCGGGGCCCAGTATGGACACTGTTTGATTTTGGCCCGCTAGGAAAGGAGCAGAATTTATATAATAATGGAAGCTCCAAGGGCATTGTTGTAAATAATCTTAAACAACAGAACCTTGGCCAAAAGGAAGTTCTTTGAATTTCGTTGCATGCAAAATTGTGATTGTTTTGTGTCAATTCTGTGTAATTTTGTGTTAACTTGTGATTTTTCTTCTTTTGTACAGATTATTGATGTTTTCTCTGTGTATTGATAAGTCTGTATAAGTAATTCATGTGAAATGAGTAAGGAAAATACTCCAAAAAACGGTCTTGAAGTGAAAAAGAAAAATAATTAATAAATACCTGATGGTCATAACGTGTGTGTGTGATCTCAGTGGTAAATGATTGTGTGGAATGATATCAGTACTGGCACTTGTTTTGTTTCTCTGTTTAATGAATAAAAGCATTACAAATATTCAGCTCATTCAGAGACAATTGTTGCTAGCTGATGTTAAGGAAGCACAATGGTCTGCAACAACAGAAGAGGAGAGAATGTGGATTGATGCTGGATGTGAGCAGAATGATGAGGGATTGTGGGTCTACTGGGATGAGAGGCCTGTGGCCCAATGCAGTATGTTCCTTCCCCATACAAGGCTTGAGCATGGACTCTCTGATATTACACAAGGGGGATCAATGCGCAGATACATTTTGCTTCACAGTGAATGGATTGAAATATTTTCTGGTGTGGTGGATACATTTTCAAAATGGATGAAGGTGTTTCCAACAAGGAAGACTGATGTCGCAATGATTGCGCGAATCTTGATGAAAGATAGCATACACAGGTCTGGGGTTCCCCAGGGCATAAATAGCGACAGAGGGGAGGGGGGACTTTATGGCGTGTTTGGGAATAGAGTGGAAACTGCATGTCCCGAACCGCCTCACAAAGTTCAGGCCAGGGGAAAATGATGAACTCCAAAATAAACAATTGATTAGTAAAGACAACTGATGCAACAGGCCTGAAATTGACAGATGCTCTGCCTTTAGTACTGCACACCATAAGGGCCAAGCCACCTAAAGCAACTCTGGAGACATGGTCATGGGGAGAAAAATAAAAGATGTTTTTCTTAGTTCTAGGTGGACTGGACCACAGACGGTGAACCGACAACCTGAAGGGATAAATGGAACAAGATGCAGAGCTGCAACACCAACGCCTGTGATAGAGATACCAGTAACTGCTGAGCATCTGTCACCAGAGGAGCTGCGCAACACACCAGACAAGGAGTGGACAGACCAGACCATTCCTAGGGGCCACGTTGAGGGCCTGTCATTATGTCTCACAGCGAATGTGACACCAACTGAAAGGTGATGGTCTCCACCTGCAGAAAAATAGACTGAAGAGGACAACGCAGGGCAGGTCCATGAAACCAGCCCTGAACAAGACGACTGTGGGCCAGGTGGAGAAGCAGATGACAGCACACTGCGTGCCTTTAAATTATTGACACTTACAGAAAGTGCCATGGAACTGAGTGACTAAGGGACACTGTAGCAATATGCATTGCATAGTGCAAACAATATTTGTTGGACACATAATTATGAGTATGCTGCGTGTATTGCGAACCACCGGCTGATATCATAATGCAACAGGAAGCACTGTGTAATGCCACCCAAAGATATGTAACTATGTTTACATTTTTTTTTGTACACTAGTGTAGGATAAAAAAATCCTAAAGGGACCATTGTTGGATAAACAATATATATATCCATATACTTAAACTATCTCACTTCTCTCTGTTACAAGCTGGTAGCTGCTCAGGCTTCAAATCTGACATTCCCTGGACAAGCTTCAACAGCTGTTCAGAACCACCTTAGGGGTCACTTGCTTGTCCTGAAGTCCATGTTAGTTTGCTGATCAGGTTGTTAATGTCTGCTTACACTGTATGTCTGTATTATGATTGGCACAGTATGTAATTGGCATGGTACCGATCTTGCATTTCTCTGTTGCCTATATTTGGCACCCTGTCCTTTTTGCAGTTCTGCTGTAAATGGCCCAGAAACCATTCTTGCAGGGAAGAAGCAAACTGAGAGCACCATTGTGTGCACTGACTTCTTCCTTGCTGGCTAGCAAGCATTTATGGGTACCAACAAATACATTTTATTTTGTTCCTGAGCAAACTGCTGTATTGTGTGTTTCTTTCATTGCTCCTTGGAGGGTGCAAATGTATTTCCCTAACAGAAGGGACCAAAATTTATCTTCAGACCCCACCGCAAACGCTGCCATATGGAGGAATTGGTGAATACAAAGGCCGCCAGGTCTTGATTCTACCTCGTGCAACTTTAATCTCTCAGCTACACTTCATGTCTCTTTATCTCACTTTTGAAGGTTCTTTTTCATCCATACTCTTTCCATTTTTACTGTTTTCTTATCTTCCTCTTCCTGCTTAATTCTACCTTTTCTTTCTCTTTCTTTTTTATGTGTCAAAGTCTGATGATGTAAAATGAGCTCCAGTCCCTGAAAATGCCAGCGGGTATCCACCACCTACAACCATCATACCCACATTAAGCACTCAATGTAACCTGGGAAAGGATTGAGGAGACCGTCTTTCTGGTGGGATGTCACATTCCTTCTTTCAAGCTGATCCAGTCCAACATGAATAGAATAAGCTCTACCTATGGTGTGCTGATTGCTTCCGCTACAAGTGCTGGGACTTCAAATATGACACAGGCAATAAGAAGGTGAACTTGGGTGCATAAAGACTTGATGCTTCACCAATGTCTTTATCATCAACCATTTTTGAGGTGAAGCTCTGAAGCCTCCTGAGAAGAGTAGCGAGCCTTCTGGAGGGGTAAGCATGTGCTGTCATGCAGGTGTAAAGAAACACTGAATCCAAGAAAAGTAGGGCTAAATTGTAACAGGCAGACACTCCCCATTTGCAAATTCGGCAAAATATAATGTGGTGTAGGTGTTGGACTGGTAACCTCTGGGCGCAGTTCTTATGTCTAGACACACTATGAATATGTACAGTACGGTGGAACTCACACTCCAAATGTAACGAAGAAAACAAAATGTAATCCTCCTTAATTTCAAGTGGTTTCAAACCTTCTGTTTATTTTAAAGAGATGCACATGGTCCAGATGTCCCTGCTGACACAAGTTTCGCCAGGGTGAATATGCCAAGAACCTTTCCAAGGCTTCTGAAAGCTAATGCAAAGTTCTTTCTTATGTTTCAGAGTAGCAACAGCTATGTTGATATAGAGCGAGTGTGCCCGCTATATACGAGCTAGTCAAAGAGTAGTGTTGGTCACCTCGTAGCATAGAAATAGAAAATTTGACTGGGCTGCTGAAGCTTCTACCTGAAAGTAATGCTGCTAGGGACTTCCACCACAGTGACCGGTTAGGAGGCTTTTGTGGCAATTACTGTCTGCACAAATTCAGTTGTGGGCACATTGTCTAAGCCCCCCTATTGTGTGAAATTCCATATGTGTATCAGAAGAAATTTATATGGGATAAAATACCACATGTTATACATTACAAAGACATTGCATGTCACAGAAGCGTTCCTTGCCCATATAGAGGAACAAGGTTGAATGCTGAGTTCCTTTATAAGGTCCTGGAATTCCAAGGTACTTTATTCCTTATAATACACGGTCACACCATCACCCTCCCATAAACAGCTTAAATCCTTGGTCTGCTGCTCTTTCGTAAGAAAGAGATGGGGTGTTTGCAAACAAAAAGAATACAAGTAGAATCCCTAGTGCATAATTATTATATTTGTTGCAAAAAGATATTAGAAACAGTTTGATACAAGTCAAATAAAAAAAAAGCTCAGACTCTGCAGAGAGATTCTGTCTTCCCAATAATAACCTAAAGCATGCCAAAAATAAATATGTTGCCATAAATAGCTGCTTTCTGCCGATCACTAGTCACCTAGAAAAACAGAACAGAAGAAGGAAAAGCCACCTTTTGTTTTCGCTGTTTAAATAGCACCTTTAATGATAGTTCTGCCTATCCCTCTCGGCTGCCGGCTCTGGCAGGGGGCACTGAGATGTCAGAAATCAACTTTGATAAAATATTACTGTTGAGCAGCTAGACCATTTTTTTACTACAGGTAACTAGAGATCAGTGGCGTAGCTAGACCTTTGGCCGCCCGTGGCAGTCACTGCGTTTGCTGCGCCGCAGCTGCCGCAAGTAAGAGCGGGGGGTGCTGGCAATTCATGTGTTTGCCGCCCCGTGACAGCCCCAAGTAAGAGCAGGGGGGAGGCTGCCGCCCTCAAAACTTGTGCCGCCTGGGGCGGACAGCCCCACCCCCTTACTACGCCACTGCTAGAGATGTCACTAATCTCCCGTAATAAGGAATCAGAGACCGGCTTATATACAGGGATTGAAGGGTGGCTTTACGTGTGCTTGTAAATATCATGAAGCAGGTTGCGCTGCCGGTGCATCACGCGACATGACGCACCAGCGGCGCAAGGGGCTTGTAAATAAGCCCCTTTGTTTTTAGAGTTACAACAGCATTAAAGGTGACAAAACAGTAGTAAATGTACTTCAGCCCGCATTGGATTAAGTCAAGCACCACACATGGCCACTCGCAGGTATACCAACACATGTCCATATAAAGTAATGGAGGCAGGACCTTAAAATAACACCCCATAGGAAATAATGTTAAATTAATAACATTCATTTAGACTTTTGAAATGTCTGCGTATTTTCTTTAATGTAAAAAAATTATGGAATTATTAAATAATTATTTGATCATTATGTAATATTCTTCTGATCGGTGATTTCGTTTTTTTGTTCATTTTGTTATTGAAAAAAACCTAAATAAAACTTTTTGACAAACATAAAGGTACAAGGAGACATTAACATTCTATATTTCATTTGTAATATGACACCTACTGAGCCCACCTCTCCTGTTCCCTCTCTCTTCTGTTCTAGGTCTCTCTTCTTTTCTTCACCTCTGCCCCGGTTTTACTCATCGCCCTCTCAGTTCTCGTCCCATCGTCTTTTCCTGCCAATCTTCTCTGTTGCTCTTCTCTTTCTCTTCTGTTCCTGACCTCTTTCTTTAGCATTATTACCACTCGTGAACTCCCTGCTTTACTGCTGTGTCCCTTCCCTGCAGCTGCTCTTGGCACTTATCTCCCTCTTCTCCTCTACCCTTCTCTCCTCTGTCCTTCATCGGTCCTGCTCTCCTTCTTTCCCGCCCGCTTTGCCTTTATCTCTTGTGAAATCCTTCCTTTCCTACTGTCCCTTCCTTCCAGCTTATCTTGACGACCTCCAAACCTACTGCTCTCTCTTCTCTGCCTTATTGATCCTACTCTCACTGTCTTCTGCTTTAGCTTCATTTCTCCTGTGCTCCCTGCTCTCCTGTTATTCCCCATTCCTTCCAGCCCCTCTTGACCTTCAGCCCCCTTCTCATAGCTCCATCTTTGATCCTGTACTCACTCTCTTCTGCTTTATCCACCACTGTCCTGTGCACTCTGCTCTCCTGTTATTTCCCATTCCTTTCAGCCTCTCTTGACCTTTCACCCCTTCTCTTAGCGCTTTCATTGATCGTACTCACACTCTCTTCTGCTTTATCTTCATCTGTCCTGTGCGCCCTGCTCTCCTGTTATTCCCTATTCCTTCCAGCTTCTATTGACCTTTCAACCCTTCTCTTAGCACCTTCGTTGATCCTACTCTCACTCTCTTCTGCTTTATCTTCATCTCTCCTGTACGCCCGGCTGTTCTGTTATTCCCCATTCCTTGCAGTCTCTCTTGACCTTTAGCGCCCTTCTCCCTTATCTGCGTCATTAGTCCTGCACTCCCTCTCTCCTGATTTCTCTTCATCTATCCTGGGCTCCCCTCGCTCATGTTATTCCCCATTCCGTCAAGCCCCTCTTCACCTGTACCTAGAACCACTATGTGTGATTCTCAGAAATGCTGGGGTACTCTTCCACCTCTACGCTGACGACACTCAAATATACATGAAAATCTCTTCATCTGAAGACCTTGCCCTCCTTTCACTCACACTCCTAAAGATTCAGAACTGGATGTCTAACCATCATCTAAAACTCAACCCAACTAAAGCAGAATTCCATTTGATCTCGCCTCCAAAAGCAAAAACCCCAGTACAGGAATGGATGGCCAACTTTCTAGTCCTGGATGGCTGCCCTGCCATTGTCCAGAGTGCTAGATCCCTTGGTATCACCGTTGACAATCATGGAAATCTCCACAGCCACATTACAGCCATGGCCAAAAGTGCAGAACACCAACTCAGGCAGCTGTGGGGCGTCAGACAACTGATCCCCGAACAAGACCTCAAAACAGTGATGCAGCCCCTCGTCCTCTCCAGACTAGATTATGGGATTGCCCTTCTCTCAGGCATTCCCAGTGCTTACTAATAAGTGCAAGGGCTCTCGTCAGGAGGCCACTGCACCTTGTGCCACACATTGCCCCTGCCAGTCCTGCCAATGATAGTAATAACACAGGTACTAACATTCACACTCCTACAAGTGTGACAATTCAGACTATTTCAGGGCCCCAAAGCTATAAGAATGGCTTGGGTGGCAGGTAATATTCATTTTTAATGCATATTAAGTTAATAATTAACTGTTGTTGTGGTCATCTCTAAATTAGCCAGACAGCGCCACCTTGTGGCAGACTGTCACAGGCCCTGGTACTGAAAATTAAGTGCAGGTGCCAAGCACCGGAAACCACCGGCTCAAATTAAGCACTGGGCATTCCTAAAGTTGATCTAGGCCCACTGACAGCAACTCTACATGCAGCAGCGTGCTCCGTGTTAGGGCTCAAGAAATGTGACCACATTTCCCCAGCCCTGTTAACCCTCCAATGGCTTCCCACCTGAAGCTCGGGCCCAATTCAAAACTGCCTGCATTACCCACAGAACCCTGCACTCCTCTTCACCCTCCTATCTAAATGAGAAACTGAAAATCTCTGGAGCAAATACGGGTTCCAGAAATGTCCAATCCCTGTTCCTGGACGCTCCCCCCACCCCCGCCTTCAGTTGAGAATGGTACATGAGCAAGTCATTCTCTGGAATTACCACAAGAATCTGGAACTCCTTACCTCCCTCCCTTCGCCTAGCAACCTGCATAGCCACCTTCAAAATGGAGCGCAAGCTCCTCCTGTTTGACAGACACCAGGAAAGGGGGGGCCGCTCGGCCCCCCCGCACGTATGGCGGGGCGCCGGCCCCCCTCCTCCCCCCTGCACTCTCGGTGGTGGGGCGTGCCGCTCCGCCGCGTCTTGATGACGCGGCGGGCGCGCCCACCGCCGATTGGTGCTGGCTCTACTGTGACCCGGAAGCAATTTAATTGCTTCCGGGGCAAAGGAGTGGAGCCAGAGGGGCGGACCAGTTGGAACTGGTCTGCCACAGAGGGGTTAAAAGGCCGGGGGAGCGCGGGAGGCGCCCTCTTGTTCCCGCGCTCCCCAGGCCTGCACCCGCGCCTTGCAAAGGCGCCCGAATAATCTTTGTTTTCCCCTCTACAGGCTAGCAGCGAGGGGATCGCATTTCGAGCGGCAGAGGCGTGCGTGGTCGCGGAGCGCCGCAGTGGGGCAGGAGAATACGAGCAACGAGGAGCGGATCGTGCTCCCTGCTGACCCGCCCGCACAGAGTCTGAGTATACGAGGAGGGGCTGAAAAGACACAGCCGGTAACAGGGGCGAAGCAGGGAAGGCAGGGGCAGCACATGGATGGGAGACCGCAGAGGCTGATAGGAATTTTTTAATGAGTAATTGCAGGTAGCAATATTGTGCTAATTAGTAGCTGGATTGTGGGAATTTTTTGAGGAGGAGGCAAGGGTTCCAGGGCCATAACTTCGGTGTAAAAAAAAAAAATAAAAAAATAAATAAAAAAAAATAAAAAAAATAAAATAAAAAATTATAATAATTTGTGGGTGGTGTTTGGCAGGGGACGTGAGGGGTAGTGGCACTGTTTTGGGGAGTATAAGGTATTTAACGGAGGTGTGGTGGTCCCGGTTGCACACAAAAGAAGGGCCTTGTTTGAAAGTGATGACAGTGCTATACCCTAACTAATTTTTACCGTAGGACCTCGGTAGTGCGACTGAACCAAAGGAGCGGCGCGCGGGGACAACGCGATTCGGGGACACAGGCAGGCCTGCATTTCACTGCTTCTGTTGGGCCGCCGGGCTAGAGTGCGCTCGCCCAACACACCCAGGTTAGCTGGTGTGTGGCGGTCACAGTTGCGTGGTGCTTACGGCCAGTCTGTGTGCCTCCAACTCGAGCAGGTAAACACCAGATAGGTGATAGTGGGCACTGAGACACAGCAGGGCTTTCAGTGTAGGGGGTAAGTGCAGGTGGTATACCTGTCGCGGGGATGGCTAGTGGTCGTGGGGCTAGGCGCTCCCGCTTGGAGCATATGCTGGAGGGCATGATGCGCAAGATGACAGCTATGGACAGGAGATGGGGGAGGGTTGACCAGATAGGCAAGAGCGTGGCAGAGCTCAGGCAAAGGTTCAACGAACAGGTTGGGCCATCCGGGAGACCCAAGCGAATCATTGTGCCCCCGCAGCCAAGGGGGATTTGGATGCGTTGCCCAAGCGGGTCAGGCCCAAGAAGGGTAGCGGTCGGGCCCCCAAGCCACACGAGGAGGGGGGGCCTTCTGGGGTGGTCCCTGAGAAAGTGCTCGGACCGCCGGTAACTCCTGTGCCCGCTCCCATAATCCCGGCAGATCTACCGGTGACACCGGCTCCGGCCTCTCCGGCGCCAGTACCAAACATAGTGCCTCAGGGGTCCCCGCGGTAGTCCCGGTGGTACCCGCGCCGATTCCGGTACCCGGCTCGGGATCCCCCATGCCAGTTACAGCACCCCCAGTGGTGGGTCGGGTACCGCCAGAGCTGGCAGCGCAGATAGCGGCGGTACTACCTTGGCTAGGGATAGGTGGAATGTTACCTCCTTCAGTGGGTGCCGGGGAGGTGGGAGAGGACCCCTCAGCGGAGGCTCAGAAAATGGTGGCAAAGATCTTGATTGCACAGGGTGGAGGGGGGCCAAGTGCGCCCGTTACTCCACAAGCAACCGGTTCGGGCAGCGACGCTGGAAGGGACAAGATTGGCGAACCAACGCGACCCACAGAAAGTGGTAAGGAGGTGGCATTACCGGTGCTGGGGGAAGGGACAATACCCTCCAGGAGGGAAAATCTGGCTCAACATGTGACACAAGAAGTGAAGGATTTGATCTGGGCGGGAAAATATGTCAATATGTTTTCCTTACTAGTCGATAACAGGGAAATGGAGTATGCTAGGAAACAGAAAGACTGGATGTTGCCTAGTGAATGGCGGTTTGAAATGGCGAGATTCAGGGTGGAGGAGACATTGATCAACTGGATTAGAGCCTTTTCTGTGTTTATGGCAATTACAGCCGAGCGCTTCCCGAATTTGCAGGCCGAAATGGCTTGTTACCAGAGTAGGATCACAACTTTCAGCGAGAGATATGGAGGGGACGGGTGGAAGGAGTACGACACTACTTTCAGGAAGGCTAAGGAGTTTGATCACGCATTATCATGGGATAGAGTGGATTCAATTTCATGGTATGGCCAGTTTACGGCGGGGGTGCGGGGCCAAGCTGGAGCAAAAGCCACCACTCCAATCACCAGCAGCCCTTTCGGTCACCCCAGGGGGTGGCACAGCCACTAAGACGGGGAGCAATGGTGGGCGAAAAGGGGTGTGCTGGGATTTTAACAAGCGTACATGCACCAGGACACAGGGCACTTGCAAGTTCAGGCACGCATGTTCCATATGTAACCATCCTTCCCACCCAGAAACAGTCTGCCGTAATAAAGGTAATGCCTCAGGAACCAGGGGAAGGAAAAAGCAGGAGTAGGGGAGGAGGCCGTTTGGTAGCTCATTCCCCCATTGACATTCTGGCTATGACTCCTTGGCTGAACAGGTACCCCGACCATGCCTCGGCGGCGATGTTACAGGAAGGTTTTGGTCAGGGCTTTAGGATCCCAGCGGTGGGATATACCGGAACGCCGGAATGTAGGAATCAACTTTCAGTGAAGCACAACCCAGATGTGGTGGCGTCAAAAATAGCTAAAGAGCTGCGCCTGGGCAGGATAGCGGGGCCGTTTAATGACATCCCTGTACCGAATTTTGTTTGCTCGCCCCTCGGCGTGGTCCCCAAAAAGGAGGAGGGCGAGTACAGGCTCATTCATAACCTATCGGCACCTAGGGGCGCATCATTAAACGACGCCATAAATGAAGACATTTGTAGTGTTAAGTATGCGTCTTTTGACCAAGCGGTGGAGATGTTGAGGGCTCTCGGACCGGGAGCCTTGATGGCCAAGTCGGACATAGAATCGGCTTTTCGGCTACTGCCAGTGCATCCCCTAGATCAGCATCTGCTAGGTTTCTCTTTTCAGAACAAATTCTATATGGATATGTGCATGCCCATGGGTTGTTCGGTTTCATGCGCCTACTTTGAGAAATTTAGTTCATTTTTGGAATGGGCTTTTAGGCAAACGTCAGGGCATCGCCATGTCATGCATTACCTGGATGATTTCCTCTTTCTGGGGTCGGCGGGTTCACCTGAGTGTGGGTGGGCATTGCAGGAATTTTGCGTGCTCATGCGGGCTTTTGGGGTCTTGCTGGCACCCGGAAAGACGGTGGGCCCGGCAACCACATTGGAATTCTTGGGCATAGAATTGGACTCGGTGGAGGGCTGTTTCAGGTTGCCTAAAGACAAAATCACGAAATTTAGGGCAGCTCTCCAGCAAGGTTTGGTCAAAGATAGAGTGACGCTCCAGCAGCTACAACAGATTGTGGGACAGCTGAATTTCGCATTAAGAGTCATACCCATGGCACGCCCCTTCTCCCGCTCAATCTCGCAGGCCATGACGGGCCTGCGGGAGAAACACCATCACACTAGGTTACTGGCTGAGGTCCGCCAGGACATGCACATTTGGATCGTATTTCTGGAGGGCTTCAACGGCAGAGTGGTGTGGTGCGGTCCCCTACTACGTCTGCAGAATTAGGTCTATGGACGGATGCTGCAGGCAGTGTTGGTTTTGGTGCCATACTGGGAAACAAGTGGGTGGCCCAACGGTGGCCGGTTTGGTGGCAGGCGAGCGGCCTGACAGCTAATATCGGTTTCTTGGAGCTATTTCCAATATGGGTGGCATTAACAGTTTGGCCTGATCAGTTGTGTAATCGATCTGTAATCTTCTGGTCAGATAACATGACGGTAGTCGAATGTATCAACCAGCAGGCGGCACGATGTAAGTTTATACTCCGCCTACTTAAGGAGATTGTGTTGGTTTGCATGAAACTCAATGTACAGTTTAGGGCCAAACATGTCCCAGGGGTGTTGAATAATGCAGCCGATGCACTCTCTCGCTTCAAGATGCAGGTATTCAGGGAACATCTACCATCCGCAGAGGCGAAGCCTGCACACTTCCCAGCAACACTCTGGCAAATTGGTGCCCCCAGCTACAGAACCTCGTGGCAGCTAGCCTAGCGCCCAGGACCAGGACCAGGACAGCTTACGAAGGGGCGTTTTTGTCTTATTGCTCCTTTTGGGACGGGACTGGGCAGAGAAATGGGAGCATGAGGAGAGTTTCGCTATGTACCTAGATGCATTACATAAGGAGGGGCGCTCAGCGGCGACAGCTAGCAGACACAGGGCGGCCGTGTCTTTCATGGCACAACTCAGGGGGGCCAGAGATCCCACGAATAGTTTCGTCGTGCGGAAGGCACTAAAGGGGTGGCGGCGCCTGCAAGCAACCACTGCAGATTCCAGGCAACAGATAGGTTTAGACCGGCTGGCATCGTTATTGAACGCCTTGTCGGACACCTGCAGTTCGGATGGGGAAGTACTCTTGTTCAGAGCCGCCTTTACTTTGGCCTTCTATGGGGCTTTCCGGGTGGGAGAACTGGTGGCTAGCAGCAAGCAGGACATGCTGGGGGTATTCGACTGGAACACACCAAAATATTGGGTGAGGTGCTGTTGATTACCATACGTAAATCAAAAACTGACCAGGAGGCCCGGGGGACGGGCTGGTACTCCATCGGGCACGGGATAATCCTTGCTGCCCAGTGTTCCACGTAGAAGCCTTGATCAAACAGCGAGCGGGCGCCAAGGAGGGAGCATTGTTAATGCATGCAGACGGTACCCCACTGACCAGGTTCCAATTTCAACGAGTACTGTCAATGGCAATGGACAGGGCCGGTTTCAATCCAAAGGATTTTGGGACGCATTCCTTTAGGATAGGTGCGGCCACCGAGGCGACTGCTAGAGGATTGCATGCGAGCAGCGTAAAAGGATTGGGAGATGGTCTTCCAACTGTTACAAACGTTATGTGCGGATGCACATGCTCTGAGGTGACAAGTAAGTTACGCTGACGCCTGTCTTGTTGTTTGCTTCTATTTCAGTTTCTCGAGCCTGTCACGCAGGGCGGAAACTGTTGCCGGGTCACCAACTGCAGGTACCTTCAGCTCGGCGGTCACAGGAATGGAAGAAGGAGACGAAAGTGGTATGGGTGGTTGGTCACTCATTTGTAAGGCGCGTTAAATCTGTTTTCTTTTCAGGTAGCTATAGACAGAGGGCGGAACAAGGAGGTTTCGAAGTTTCCTTTCATGGTAGGGGGCCTATGCCTCAGTCAGTTTAGGGGTTCTTTACGGAGTTGCTCAAAAACACACCCCGCCGCCTGCAGTAGTTATCCTACACCTGGGGGCAACGATCTGGTGAAATTGGGCAGGAGGGTCCTGATGGAGGAGATAATATCGGAAGTAAACTGGCTAGCTAAAACATGCCAAGGCTGCACCATAGTGTGGTCTCAGATGATTCCCAGGCTCAAATGGAGGGGGGACTCGGTCAGGGCGTTGAATCACTCGGTAAAGAGGATCAACAACAAGATAGAGAAATTATTTCGGTCACCTCAACTACAGAATATACCACATGGGTGTATCTGGGGGAACAGTTCTTCTTGCAATACGGGGTCCATCTGACTGGGGCAGGTAACCAACTTTTTCTGGAGAACATTTTGGCAGGGCTGGGAGGTTCTAAGTAGGCATGACCTTTCGGAAGAGGAGGTAAAGGGGGGCCAGATAGTCGGTCAACTATGCTGGCCTGTGGCGGTAAGGTCATGATCGGTGAGCAGTCAATTCAAGGTCCTTAGGGGGCGTCACCATTCTGGAATGGGGTCGCCCAGGGGAGGGGCGAGTGGTCTCTCCCAGAACTCCAGGGGCGGTACATCCGCTTGGTTGGATGGGTGCGGGGGAGGGGGAGTCACGCTTTCTCTGGGCTGGTTAGCCACCCCGCACGTGCACGATGACGTCATTAAACGGCGCAGAGTGCAAGGGCCCCCTTTTGGGTAATGGAGTTCATGGAGCGTACGGGGGTAACCGGGAGGGGGGAAGTACCCTCTCGGTAAACGGGCCCTCTGCGCATGCGCACTCATACGTGAGGGCGTAGCTGGTTAATAAGGATTTGACACCGGTTAGCGACCTTGCCGTAGGCCCAAAACTAGGATATGCAGAAAAGTAATAAGGAGGTTAGATTCGGTTAGGAAACACGCTGTATTAGACATTTGTTAAGGTTAGCCATTGATACCTGTCTACATTGATTGTACCTAATGTCTAATTTTCTGCATATAAATGCTTGTGTAAATATTGTTTATTTCAAATTTTAATTTGTTTTCATGTTTTAATAAATACGGCCGGGGGTCACGAGACCCCCGCCTTCCAAAGAAAACTCCTCTCATGTCCAATTGCTTTAATTGTTTTAACGGTGGTAATGCGCAGGACAGGGAGGGGGATTGGCGGTAGTCCCTGACCATAAGGAAAGGGGGCCGCTCGGCCCCCCGCACGTATGGCGGGGCGCCGGCCCCCTCCTCCCCTGCACTCTCGGTGGTGGGCGTGCCGCTCCGCCGCGTCTTGATGACGCGGCGGGCGCGCCCACCGCCGATTGGTGCTGGCTCCTGCTTTGACCCGGAAGCAATTTAATTGCTTCCGGGGCAAAGGAGTGGAGCCAGAGGGGCGGACCAGTTGGAACTGGTCTGCCACAGAGGGGTTAAAAGGCCAGGGGAGCGCGGGAGGCGCCCTCTTGTTCCCGCGCTCCCCAGGCCTGCACCCGCGCTCGCAAAGGCGCCGAATAATCTTTCCCACCCACCAGCCCCTGAAGCAGATTTTTTGCGTTTGTATGTTGATTGTATCATTTTAGGTCGTTTTTCACTGTTAGTTTGTGAGTTGGTGTAGGTTTTCCTTAGGCCTTTTTCCCGTTTACAGGCTCAAGTATCAAGCTATGGTTGCACAGTAAGGTTTTGTGTAAACTTTGTCCTTAGGCCTTTTTTCCCGTTTGCAGGTAACATAATTGTCGTATTTATTGATTGTCCTTGGTCAGGCGGTAAGGTCATGATCGGTGAGCAGTCAATTCAAGGTCCTTAGGGGCGTCACCATTCTGGAATGGGGTCGCCCAGGGGAGGGGCGAGTGGTCTCTCCCAGAACTCCAGGGGCGGTACATCCGCTTGGTTGGATGGGTGCGGGGAGGGGGAGTCACGCTTTCTCTGGGCTGGTTAGCCACCCCGCACGTGCACGATGACGTCATTAAACGGCGCAGAGTGCAAGGGCCCCCTTTGGGTAATGGAGTTCATGGAGCGTACGGGGGTAACCGGGAGGGGGGAAGTACCCTCTCGGTAAACGGGCCCTCTGCGCATGCGCACTCATACGTGAGGGCGTAGCTGGTTAATAAGGATTTGACACCGGTTAGCGACCTTGCCGTAGGCCCAAAACTAGGATATGCAGAAAAGTAATAAGGAGGTTAGATTCGGTTAGGAAACACGCTGTATTAGACATTTGTTAAGGTTAGCCATTGATACCTGTCTACATTGATTGTACCTAATGTCTAATTTTCTGCATATAAATGCTTGTGTAAATATTGTTTATTTCAAATTTTAATTTGTTTTCATGTTTTAATAAATACGGCCGGGGGGTCACGAGACCCCCCGCCTTCCAAAGAAAACTCCTCTCATGTCCAATTGCTTTAATTGTTTTAACGGTGGTAATGCGCAGGACAGGGAGGGGGATTGGCGGTAGTCCCTGACCATATGGGTTAATCACCCTCGACCAAACCTAAGTACTCTAGGAGACGGACTAGCTTCACTGTGTCCCCCCACCATCCCTAATCAATGCTTGAACCCTGTGCGTTCCTGTCCAACAGCTGTTTGTGTCCCAGTCGCAGCTGCCGATGCAATATATCTATCTGAACGTAATTATTGTAACTGTAGGTTGCTGTACCCTTGTATCATGCCACTGCTGTAAAGCGCTCTGATGCCTTCGGGCCATGTCTGCGCTATATAAAATTGCTAAATAAATAATTTCTTATTCTTATTTCTTATTCCTTAGCTCTTTTTGCACGCCCTTCTCTGCTCTATCTTCATCGCTCCTGTGTGCCCTGCTCTCCTGTTATTCCACATCCCTTGCAGCCCCCCTTCATCTTCAGCCCCCCTTCTCTCTTATTTGCTTCATTGATCCTGCACTACTCGCTCTGGTTTTGTCTCCTCTGCTCACCCCTCTGCAGCTTCGAGCCCTCCACCTCCGCCCCCACCCCTCTCTTCCGGTATTGACTCCTTTCTCAGGACAGGGCTGGCGCTGCGCTCTCTGCTCTCTCAGGAAGATGGATCCATAACTAATCGACCCGCCTTCCAGGCAGAGGAGTGTCAGCAGCCAGGGCTCTGATTGGTCGGGGGTGTAAGAGTATCCCTGCCATGGGCCTTAGGGCGCTGCTTAATAGAGGATCGACTTTAATGTGCTACATGTAACAGGGACTTAGTGAGCAGAAACTGGTCTGTAGCCAGGGCAAGTGTAGACAATAGATCTATGGGCAGAAGTCTGCAGCAGCAATGTATGTGGAGGAAGAGGGGGCAGGAGACTGCAGAGCAGCAATGTGTGTGGAGGAAGAGGGGGCAGGAGACTGCAGAGCAGCAATGTGTGTGGAGGAAGAGAGGACAGGAGACTGCAGCAGCAATGTATGTGGAGGAAGAGTGGGCAGGAGACTGCAGCAGCAATGTATGTGGAGGAAGAGAGGACAGGAGACTGCAGAGTAGCGATGTAGGTGGAGGAAGAGAGGGCAGGAGACTGCAGCAGCAGCAATGTATGTGGAGGAAGAGAGGGCAGGAGACTGCAGAACAGCAAAGTATGTGGAGGAAGAGAGGGCAGCAGAGCAGAAATGTATGTGGAGGAAGAGAGGGCAGCAGACTGCAGCAGGAGCAGCGATGTATGTGGAGGAAGAGAGGGCAGGAGACTGCATCTGCAATGTATGTGGAGGAAGAGAGGGCAGGAGACTGCAGAACAGCAATGTATGTGGAGGAAGAGAGGGCAGCAGACTGCAGCAGCAGCAATGTATGTGGAGAAAGAGAGGGCAGGAGACTGCGGCAGCAGCAATGTATGTGGAGGAAGAGAGGGCAGGAGACTGCAGAGCAGAAATGTATGTGGAGGAAGAGAGGGCAGCAGACTGCAGCAGGAGCAGCGATGTATGTGGAGGAAGAGAGGGCAGGAGACTGCATCTGCAATGTATGTGGAGGAAGAGAGGGCAGGAGACTGCAGAACAGCAATGTATGTGGAGGAAGAGAGGGCAGCAGACTGCAGCAGCAGCAATGTATGTGGAGGAAGAGAGGGCAGGAGACTGCAGCAGCAGCAATGTATGTGGAGGAAGAGAGGGCTGGAGACTGCAGCAGGAGCAGCGATGTATGTGGAGGAAGAGAGGGCTGGAGACTGCAGCAGGAGCAGCGATGTATGTGGAGGAAGAGTGGGCAGCAGACTGCAGAGCAGAAATGTATGTGGAGGAAGAGAGGGCAGCAGACTGCAGGGGGAGCAGCAATGTATGTGGAGGAAGAGAGGGCAGGAGACTGCAGAACAGCAATGTATGTGGAGGAAGAGAGGGCAGGAGACTGCAGAGCAGAAATGTATGTGGAGGAAGAGAGGGCAGCAGACTGCAGCAGGAGCAGCGATGTATGTGGAGGAAGAGAGGGCAGGAGACTGCAGCAGCAGCAATGTATGTGGAGGAAGAGAGGGCAGCAGACTGCAGGGGGAGCAGCAATGTATGTGGAGGAAGAGAGGGCAGGAGACTGCAGAACAGCAATGTATGTGGAGGAAGAGAGGGCAGGAGAATGCAGAACAGCAATGTATGTGGAGGAAGAGAGGGCAGGAGACTGCAGAGCAGAAATGTGTGTGGAGGAAGAGAGGGCAGCAGACTGCAGCAGGAGCAGCGATGTATGTGGAGGAAGAGAGGGCAGGAGACTGCAGCTGCAATGTATGTGGAGGAAGAGAGGGCAGGAGACTGCAGCTGCAATGTATGTGGAGGAAGAGAGGGCAGGAGACTGCATCTGCAATGTATGTGGAGGAAGAGAGGGCAGGAGACTGCAGAACCGCAATGTATGTGGAGGAAGAGAGGGCAGCAGACTGCAGCAGCAGCAATGTATGTGGAGGAAGAGAGGGCAGGAGACTGCAGCAGCAGCAATGTATGTGGAGGAAGAGAGGGCTGGAGACTGCAGCAGGAGCAGCGATGTATGTGGAGGAAGAGAGGGCTGGAGACTGCAGCAGGAGCAGCGATGTATGTGGAGGAAGAGTGGGCAGCAGACTGCAGAGCAGAAATGTATGTGGAGGAAGAGAGGGCAGCAGACTGCAGGGGGAGCAGCAATGTATGTGGAGGAAGAGAGGGCAGGAGACTGCAGAGCAGAAATGTATGTGGAGGAAGAGAAGGCAGGAGACTGCAGCTGCAGCAATGTATGTGGAGGAAGAGAGGGCAGCAGACTGCAGTGGGAGCAGCAATGTATGTGGAGGAAGAGAGGGCAGGAGACTGCAGAACAGCAATGTATGTGGAGGAAGAGAGGGCAGGAGACTGCAGCAGGAGCAGTGATGTATGTGGAGGAAGAGAGGGCAGGAGACTGCAGCAGCAGCAATGTATGTGGAGGAAGAGAGGACAGCGGACTGCAGCAGCAGCAGCAATGTATGTGGAGGAAGAGAGGGCAGGAGACTGCAGCAGCAATGTATGAGGAGGAAGAGAGGGCAGGAGACTGCATGGGAGCAGCAATGTATGTGGAGGAAGAGAGGGCAGGAGACTGCAGCAGCAGCAATGTATGTGGAGGAAGAGAGGGCAGCAGACTGCAGCAGGAGCAGCGATGTATGTGGAGGAAGAGAGGGCAGCAGACTGCACCAGGAGTAATGTATGTGGTAGAAGAGAGGACAGCAGACTGCAGAACAGCAATGTATGTGGAGGAAGAGAGGGCAGGAGACTGCAGCAGCAGCAATGTATGTGGAGGAAGAGAGGGCAGCAGACTGCAGCAGCAATGTATGAGGAGGAAGAGAGGGCAGGAGACTGCAGAGCAGCAATGTATGTGGTGGAAGAGGGGTCAGCAGACTGCAGCAGGTGCCACGTATGTGGAGGAAGAGAGGGCAGGAGACTGCAGCAGCAGCAATGTATGTGGAGGAAGAGAGGGCAGCAGGATGCAGCAGCAATGTATGTGGAGGAAGAGAGGGCAGAAGTCTGCAGCAGGAGTAGGAATGTATGTGATGAAAGAGAGGGCAGGAGACTGCAGAGCAGCAATGTATGTGGAGGAAGAGAGGGCAGGAGACTACAGTGCGAGCACCAAAGCATGTGGAGGAAGAGGGGGCAGCAGACTGCAGCAGGAGCAATGTATGTGGAGGAAGAGAGGGCAGGAGACTGCAGTGGGAGCAGCAAAGTATGTGGAGGAAGAGGGGGCAGCAGACTGCGGCAGGAGCAATGTATGTGGAGGAAGAGAGGGCAGGAGACTGCAGTGGGAGCAGCAATGTATGTGGTGGAAGAGAGGACAGCAGACTGCAGTGGGAGCAGCAATGTATGTGGAGGAAGAGAGGGCAGCAGACTGCAGCAGGAGCAATGTATGTGGAGGAAGAGAGGGCAGGAGACTGCAGTGGGAGCAGCAATGAATGTGGCGGAAGAGAGGGCAGGAGACTGCAGAGCAGCAATGTATGTGGTGGAAGGGGTCAGCAGACTGCAGCAGGAGCAATGTATGCGGAGGAAGAGAGGGCAGAGGTCTGCAGCAGGAGTAGGAATGTATGTGGTGAAAGAGAGGGCAGAGGTCTGCGACAGGAGCAATGTATGTGGAGGAAGAGAGGGCAGGAGACTGCAGAGCAGCAATGTATGTGGTGGAAGAGCGGTCAGCAGACTGCAGCAGGAGCAATGTATGTGATGAAAGAGACGGCAGGAGACTGCAGAGCAGCAATGTATGTGGAGGAAGAGAGGGCAGAAGACTGCAACAGGGGCAATGTATGTGGAGGAAGAGAGGACAGGAGACTGCAGAGTAGCGATGTAGGTGGAGGAAGAGAGGGCAGGAGACTGCAGCAGCAGCAATGTATGTGGAGGAAGAGAGGGCAGGAGACTGCAGAACAGCAATGTATGTGGAGGAAGAGAGGGCAGGAGACTGCAGCAGCAGCAATGTATGTGGAGGAAGAGAGGGCAGCAGACTGCAGGGGGAGCAGCAATGTATGTGGAGGAAGAGAGGGCAGGAGACTGCAGAACAGCAATGTATGTGGAGGAAGAGAGGGCAGGAGAATGCAGAACAGCAATGTATGTGGAGGAAGAGAGGGCAGGAGACTGCAGAGCAGAAATGTATGTGGAGGAAGAGAGGGCAGCAGACTGCAGCAGGAGCAGCGATGTATGTGGAGGAAGAGAGGGCAGGAGCACTGCAGCTGCAATGTATGTGGAGGAAGAGAGGGCAGGAGACTGCAGCTGCAATGTATGTGGAGGAAGAGAGGGCAGGAGACTGCATCTGCAATGTATGTGGAGGAAGAGAGGGCAGGAGACTGCAGAACCGCAATGTATGTGGAGGAAGAGAGGGCAGCAGACTGCAGCAGCAGCAATGTATGTGGAGGAAGAGAGGGCAGGAGACTGCAGCAGCAGCAATGTATGTGGAGGAAGAGAGGGCTGGAGACTGCAGCAGGAGCAGCGATGTATGTGGAGGAAGAGAGGGCTGGAGACTGCAGCAGGAGCAGCGATGTATGTGGAGGAAGAGTGGGCAGCAGACTGCAGAGCAGAAATGTATGTGGAGGAAGAGAGGGCAGCAGACTGCAGGGGGAGCAGCAATGTATGTGGAGGAAGAGAGGGCAGGAGACTGCAGAGCAGAAATGTATGTGGAGGAAGAGAAGGCAGGAGACTGCAGCTGCAGCAATGTATGTGGAGGAAGAGAGGGCAGCAGACTGCAGTGGGAGCAGCAATGTATGTGGAGGAAGAGAGGGCAGGAGACTGCAGAACAGCAATGTATGTGGAGGAAGAGAGGGCAGGAGACTGCAGCAGGAGCAGTGATGTATGTGGAGGAAGAGAGGGCAGGAGACTGCAGCAGCAGCAATGTATGTGGAGGAAGAGAGGACAGCGGACTGCAGCAGCAGCAGCAATGTATGTGGAGGAAGAGAGGGCAGGAGACTGCAGCAGCAATTTATGAGGAGGAAGAGAGGGCAGGAGACTGCATGGGAGCAGCAATGTATGTGGAGGAAGAGAGGGCAGGAGACTGCAGCAGCAGCAATGTATGTGGAGGAAGAGAGGGCAGCAGACTGCAGCAGGAGCAGCGATGTATGTGGAGGAAGAGAGGGCAGCAGACTGCACCAGGAGTAATGTATGTGGTAGAAGAGAGGACAGCAGACTGCAGAACAGCAATGTATGTGGAGGAAGAGAGGGCAGGAGACTGCAGCAGCAGCAATGTATGTGGAGGAAGAGAGGGCAGCAGACTGCAGCAGCAATGTATGAGGAGGAAGAGAGGGCAGGAGACTGCAGAGCAGCAATGTATGTGGTGGAAGAGGGGTCAGCAGACTGCAGCAGGTGCCACGTATGTGGAGGAAGAGAGGGCAGGAGACTGCAGCAGCAGCAATGTATGTGGAGGAAGAGAGGGCAGCAGGATGCAGCAGCAATGTATGTGGAGGAAGAGAGGGCAGAAGTCTGCAGCAGGAGTAGGAATGTATGTGATGAAAGAGAGGGCAGGAGACTGCAGAGCAGCAATGTATGTGGAGGAAGAGAGGGCAGGAGACTACAGTGCGAGCACCAAAGTATGTGGAGGAAGAGGGGGCAGCAGACTGCAGCAGGAGCAATGTATGTGGAGGAAGAGAGGGCAGGAGACTGCAGTGGGAGCAGCAAAGTATGTGGAGGAAGAGGGGGCAGCAGACTGCGGCAGGAGCAATGTATGTGGAGGAAGAGAGGGCAGGAGACTGCAGTGGGAGCAGCAATGTATGTGGTGGAAGAGAGGACAGCAGACTGCAGTGGGAGCAGCAATGTATGTGGCGGAAGAGAGGGCAGCAGACTGCAGCAGGAGCAATGTATGTGGAGGAAGAGAGGGCAGGAGACTGCAGTGGGAGCAGCAATGTATGTGGCGGAAGAGAGGGCAGGAGACTGCAGAGCAGCAATGTATGTGGTGGAAGGGGTCAGCAGACTGCAGCAGGAGCAATGTATGCGGAGGAAGAGAGGGCAGAGGTCTGCAGCAGGAGTAGGAATGTATGTGGTGAAAGAGAGGGCAGAGGTCTGCGACAGGAGCAATGTATGTGGAGGAAGAGAGGGCAGGAGACTGCAGAGCAGCAATGTATGTGGTGGAAGAGCGGTCAGCAGACTGCAGCAGGAGCAATGTATGTGATGAAAGAGACGGCAGGAGACTGCAGAGCAGCAATGTATGTGGAGGAAGAGAGGGCAGAAGACTGCAACAGGGGCAATGTATGTGGAGGAAGAGAGGACAGGAGACTGCAGAGTAGCGATGTAGGTGGAGGAAGAGAGGGCAGGAGACTGCAGCAGCAGCAATGTATGTGGAGGAAGAGAGGGCAGGAGACTGCAGAACAGCAATGTATGTGGAGGAAGAGAGGGCAGGAGACTGCAGAGCAGAAATGTATGTGGAGGAAGAGAGGGCAGCAGACTGCAGCAGGAGCAGCGATGTATGTGGAGGAAGAGAGGGCAGGAGACTGCAGCTGCAATGTATGTGGAGGAAGAGAGGGCAGGAGACTGCATCTGCAATGTATGTGGAGGAAGAGAGGGCAGGAGACTGCAGAACAGCAATGTATGTGGAGGAAGAGAGGGCAGCAGACTGCAGCAGCAGCAATGTATGTGGAGGAAGAGAGGGCTGGAGACTGCAGCAGGAGCAGCGATGTATGTGGAGGAAGAGAGGGCTGGAGACTGCAGCAGGAGCAGCGATGTATGTGGAGGAAGAGTGGGCAGCAGACTGCAGAGCAGAAATGTATGTGGAGGAAGAGAGGGCAGCAGACTGCAGGGGGAGCAGCAATGTATGTGGAGGAAGAGAGGGCAGGAGACTGCAGAGCAGAAATGTATGTGGAGGAAGAGAAGGCAGGAGACTGCAGCTGCAGCAATGTATGTGGAGGAAGAGAGGGCAGCAGACTGCAGTGGGAGCAGCAATGTATGTGGAGGAAGAGAGGGCAGGAGACTGCAGAACAGCAATGTATGTGGAGGAAGAGAGGGCAGGAGACTGCAGCAGCAGCAATGTATGTGGAGGAAGAGAGGACAGCAGACTGCAGCAGCAGCAGCAATGTATGTGGAGGAAGAGAGGGCAGGAGACTGCAGCAGCAGCAGCAATGTATGTGGAGGAAGAGAGGGCAGCAGACTGCAGAGTAGCGATGTAGGTGGAGGAAGAGAGGGCAGGAGACTGCAGCAGCAATGTATGAGGAGGAAGAGAGGGCAGGAGACTGCATGGGAGCAGCAATGTATGTGGAGGAAGAGAGGGCAGCAGACTGCAGCAGCAATGTATGAGGAGGAAGAGAGGGCAGGAGACTGCAGAGCAGCAATGTATGTGGTGGAAGAGGGGTCAGCAGACTGCAGCAGGAGCCACGTATGTGGAGGAAGAGAGGGCAGGAGACTGCAGCAGCAGCAATGTATGTGGAGGAAGAGAGGGCAGCAGGTTGCAGCAGCAATGTATGTGGAGGAAGAGAGGGCAGAAGTCTGCAGCAGGAGTAGGAATGTATGTGATGAAAGAGATGGCAGGAGACTGCAGAGCAGCAATGTATGTGGAGGAAGAGAGGGCAGGAGACTACAGTGCGAGCAGCAAAGTATGTGGAGGAAGAGGGGGCAGCAGACTGCGGCAGGAGCAATGTATGTGGAGGAAGAGAGGGCAGGAGACTGCAGTGGGAGCAGCAAAGTATGTGGAGGAAGAGGGGCAGCAGACTGCGGCAGGAGCAATGTATGTGGAGGAAGAGAGGGCAGGAGACTGCAGTGGGAGCAGCAATGTATGTGGTGGAAGAGAGGACAGCAGACTGCAGTGGGAGCAGCAATGTATGTGGAGGAAGAGAGGGCAGCAGACTGCAGCAGGAGCAATGTATGTGGAGGAAGAGAGGGCAGGAGACTGCAGTGGGAGCAGCAATGTATGTGGCGGAAGAGAGGGCAGGAGACTGCAGAGCAGCAATGTATGTGGTGGAAGGGGTCAGCAGACTGCAGCAGGAGCAATGTATGCGGAGGAAGAGAGGGCAGAGGTCTGCAGCAGGAGTAGGAATGTATGTGGTGAAAGAGAGGGCAGAGGTCTGCGGCAGGAGCAATGTATGTGGAGGAAGAGAGGGCAGGAGACTGCAGAGCAGCAATGTATGTGGTGGAAGAGGGGTCAGCAGACTGCAGCAGGAGCAATGTATGTGATGAAAGAGACGGCAGGAGACTGCAGAGCAGCAATGTATGTGGAGGAAGAGAGGGCAGGAGACTGCAGCAGGAGCAATGTATGTGGAGGAAGAGAGGGCAGGAGACTGCAGTGGGAGCAGCAAAGTATGTGGAGGAAGAGGGGGCAGCAGACTGCAGCAGCAGCAATGTATGTGGAGGAAGAGAGGGCAGCAGACTGCAGCAGGAGCAATGTATGTGGAGGAAGCGGGATCATCAGACTGCAACAGGAGCAATGTATGTGGTGGAAGAGAGGCAGGAGACTTCAGCAGGAGCAGTGATGTATGTGGAGGAAGAGAGGGCAGCAGACTGCAGCAGCAGCAATGTATGTGGAGGAAGAGAGGGCAGGAGACAGTGGCAATGTGTGTGGAGGAAGAGAGGGCGGCAGACTGAAGCAGGAGCAAAGTATGTGGAGGGAGAGAGGGCAGGAGACTGCAGTGTGAGCAGCAATGTATGTGGAGGAAGTGGGGCAGCAGACTGCAGCAGGAGCAATGTATGTGGAGGAAGTGGGGCAGCAGACTGCAGAGCAGCAATGTATGTGGAGGAAGAGAGAGCAGGAGACTGCAGCAGGAGCAATGTATGTGGAGGAAGAGAGGGCAGCACACTGCAGCAGCAATGTATGTGGAGAAAGAGAGGGCAGAAGCCTGCAGCAGCAGCAATGTATGTGTAGGAAGAGAGGGCAGCACACTGCAGCAGCAATGTATGTGATGAAAGAGAGGGCAGGAGACTGCAGAGCAGCAATGAATGTGGTGGAAGAGAGGGCAGGAGACTGCAGCTGCAATGTATGTGGAGGAAGAGGGGGCAACAGACTGCAGCAGGAGCAATGTATGTGGAGAAAGAGAGGGCAGAAGACTGCAACAGGGGCAATGTATGTGGAGGAAGAGGGGGCAGCAGACTGCAGCAGGAGCAATGTATGTGGAGGAAGGGAGGGCAGGAGACTGCAGCTGCAATGTATGTGGAGGAAGAGAGGGCAGGAGACTGCAGAGCAGCAATGTATGTGGTGGAAGAGGGGTCAGCAGACTGCAGCAGGAGCCACGTATGTGGAGGAAGAGAGGGCAGGAGACTGCAGCAGCAGCAATGTATGTGGAGGAAGAGAGGGCAGCAGGTTGCAGCAGCAATGTATGTGGAGGAAGAGAGGGCAGAAGTCTGCAGCAGGAGTAGGAATGTATGTGATGAAAGAGAGGGCAGGAGACTGCAGAGCAGCAATGTATGTGGAGGAAGAGAGGGCAGGAGACTACAGTGCGAGCACCAAAGTATGTGGAGGAAGAGGGGGCAGCAGACTGCGGCAGGAGCAATGTATGTGGAGGAAGAGAGGGCAGGAGACTGCAGTGGGAGCAGCAAAGTATGTGGAGGAAGAGGGGCAGCAGACTGCGGCAGGAGCAATGTATGTGGAGGAAGAGAGGGCAGGAGACTGCAGTGGGAGCAGCAATGTATGTGGTGGAAGAGAGGACAGCAGACTGCAGTGGGAGCAGCAATGTATGTGGAGGAAGAGAGGGCAGCAGACTGCAGCAGGAGCAATGTATGTGGAGGAAGAGAGGGCAGGAGACTGCAGTGGGAGCAGCAATGTATGTGGCGGAAGAGAGGGCAGGAGACTGCAGAGCAGCAATGTATGTGGTGGAAGGGGTCAGCAGACTGCAGCAGGAGCAATGTATGCGGAGGAAGAGAGGGCAGAGGTCTGCAGCAGGAGTAGGAATGTATGTGGTGAAAGAGAGGGCAGAGGTCTGCGGCAGGAGCAATGTATGTGGAGGAAGAGAGGGCAGGAGACTGCAGAGCAGCAATGTATGTGGTGGAAGAGGGGTCAGCAGACTGCAGCAGGAGCAATGTATGTGATGAAAGAGACGGCAGGAGACTGCAGAGCAGCAATGTATGTGGAGGAAGAGAGGGCAGAAGACTGCAACAGGGGCAATGTATGTGGAGGAAGAGAGGACAGGAGACTGCAGAGTGGCGATGTAGGTGGAGGAAGAGAGGGCAGGAGACTGCAGCAGCAGCAATGTATGTGGAGGAAGAGAGGGCAGGAGACTGCAGAACAGCAATGTATGTGGAGGAAGAGAGGGCAGGAGACTGCAGAGCAGAAATGTATGTGGAGGAAGAGAGGGCAGCAGACTGCAGCAGGAGCAGCGATGTATGTGGAGGAAGAGAGGGCAGGAGACTGCAGCTGCAATGTATGTGGAGGAAGAGAGGGCAGGAGACTGCATCTGCAATCTATGTGGAGGAAGAGAGGGCAGGAGACTGCAGAACAGCAATGTATGTGGAGGAAGAGAGGGCAGCAGACTGCAGCAGCAGCAATGTATGTGGAGGAAGAGAGGGCTGGAGACTGCAGCAGGAGCAGCGATGTATGTGGAGGAATAGAGGGCTGGAGACTGCAGCAGGAGCAGCGATGTATGTGGAGGAAGAGTGGGCAGCAGACTGCAGAGCAGAAATGTATGTGGAGGAAGAGAGGGCAGCAGACTGCAGGGGGAGCAGCAATGTATGTGGAGGAAGAGAGGGCAGGAGACTGCAGAGCAGAAATGTATGTGGAGGAAGAGAAGGCAGGAGACTGCAGCTGCAGCAATGTATGTGGAGGAAGAGAGGGCAGCAGACTGCAGTGGGAGCAGCAATGTATGTGGAGGAAGAGAGGGCAGGAGACTGCAGAACAGCAATGTATGTGGAGGAAGAGGGCAGGAGACTGCAGCAGCAGCAATGTATGTGGAGGAAGAGAGGACAGCAGACTGCAGCAGCAGCAGCAATGTATGTGGAGGAAGAGAGGGCAGGAGACTGCAGCAGCAGCAGCAATGTATGTGGAGGAAGAGTGGGCAGCAGACTGCAGAGTAGCGATGTAGGTGGAGGAAGAGAGGGCAGGAGACTGCAGCAGCAATGTATGAGGAGGAAGAGAGGGCAGGAGACTGCATGGGAGCAGCAATGTATGTGGAGGAAGAGAGGGCAGGAGACTGCAGCAGCAGCAATGTATGTGGAGGAAGAGAGGGCAGCAGACTGCAGCAGCAATGTATGAGGAGGAAGAGAGGGCAGGAGACTGCAGAGCAGCAATGTATGTGGTGGAAGAGGGGTCAGCAGACTGCAGCAGGAGCCACGTATGTGGAGGAAGAGAGGGCAGGAGACTGCAGCAGCAGCAATGTATGTGGAGGAAGAGAGGGCAGCAGGTTGCAGCAGCAATGTATGTGGAGGAAGAGAGGGCAGAAGTCTGCAGCAGGAGTAGGAATGTATGTGATGAAAGAGAGGGCAGGAGACTGCAGAGCAGCAATGTATGTGGAGGAAGAGAGGGCAGGAGACTACAGTGCGAGCAGCAAAGTATGTGGAGGAAGAGGGGGCAGCAGACTGCGGCAGGAGCAATGTATGTGGAGGAAGAGAGGGCAGGAGACTGCAGTGGGAGCAGCAAAGTATGTGGAGGAAGAGGGAGCAGCAGACTGCGGCAGGAGCAATGTATGTGGAGGAAGAGAGGGCAGGAGACTGCAGTGGGAGCAGCAATGTATGTGGTGGAAGAGAGGACAGCAGACTGCAGTGGGAGCAGCAATGTATGTGGAGGAAGAGAGGGCAGCAGACTGCAGCAGGAGCAATGTATGTGGAGGAAGAGAGGGCAGGAGACTGCAGTGGTAGCAGCAATGTATGTGGCGGAAGAGAGGGCAGGAGACTGCAGAGCAGCAATGTATGTGGTGGAAGGGGTCAGCAGACTGCAGCAGGAGCAATGTATGCGGAGGAAGAGAGGGCAGAGGTCTGCAGCAGGAGTAGGAATGTATGTGGTGAAAGAGAGGGCAGAGGTCTGCGGCAGGAGCAATGTATGTGGAGGAAGAGAGGGCAGGAGACTGCAGAGCAGCAATGTATGTGGTGGAAGAGGGGTCAGCAGACTGCAGCAGGAGCAATGTATGTGATGAAAGAGACGGCAGGAGACTGCAGAGCAGCAATGTATGTGGAGGAAGAGAGGGCAGGAGACTGCAGCAGGAGCAATGTATGTGGAGGAAGAGAGGGCAGGAGACTGCAGTGGGAGCAGCAAAGTATGTGGAGGAAGAGGGGCAGCAGACTGTAGCAGGAGCAATGTATGTGGAGGAAGAGAGGGCAGCAGACTGCAGCAGGAGCAATGTATGTGGAGGAAGCGGGATCATCAGACTGCAACAGGAGCAATGTATGTGGTGGAAGAGAGGCAGGAGACTTCAGCAGGAGCAGTGATGTATGTGGAGGAAGAGAGGGCAGCAGACTGCAGCAGCAGCAATGTATGTGGAGGAAGAGAGGGCAGGAGACAGTGGCAATGTGTGTGGAGGAAGAGAGGGCGGCAGACTGAAGCAGGAGCAAAGTATGTGGAGGGAGAGAGGGCAGGAGACTGCAGTGTGAGCAGCAATGTATGTGGAGGAAGTGGGGCAGCAGACTGCAGCAGGAGCAATGTATGTGGAGGAAGTGGGGCAGCAGACTGCAGAGCAGCAATGTATGTGGAGGAAGAGAGAGCAGGAGACTGCAGCAGGAGCAATGTATGTGGAGGAAGAGAGGGCAGCACACTGCAGCAGCAATGTATGTGGAGAAAGAGAGGGCAGAAGTCTGCAGCAGCAGCAATGTATGTGTAGGAAGAGAGGGAAGCACACTGCAGCAGCAATGTATGTGATGAAAGAGAGGGCAGGAGACTGCAGAGCAGCAATGAATGTGGTAGAAGAGAGGGCAGGAGACTGCAGCTGCAATGTATGTGGAGGAAGAGGGGGCAACAGACTGCAGCAGGAGCAATGTATGTGGAGAAAGAGAGGGCAGAAGACTGCAACAGGGGCAATGTATGTGGAGGAAGAGGGGGCAGCAGACTGCAGCAGGAGCAATGTATGTGGAGGAAGGGAGGGCAGGAGACTGCAGCTGCAATGTATGTGGAGGAAGAGGGGGCAACAGAATGCAGCAGGAGCAATGTATGTGGAGAAAGAGAGGGCAGAAGACTGCAACAGGGGCAATGTATGTGGAGGAAGAGGGGGCAGCAGACTGCAACAGGGGCAATGTATGTGGAGAAAGAGAGGGCAGAAGACTGCAACAGGGGCAATGTATGTGGAGGAAGAGAGGACAGGAGACTGCAGAGTAGCGATGTAGGTGGAGGAAGAGAGGGCAGGAGACTGCAGCAGCAGCAATGTATGTGGAGGAAGAGAGGGCAGCAGACTGCAGAGTAGCGATGTAGGTGGAGGAAGAGAGGGCAGGAGACTGCAGCGGGAGCAGTGATGTATGTGGAGGAAGAGAGGACAGCAGACTGCAGAGCAGAAATGTATGTGGAGGAAGAGAGGGCAGGAGACGGCAGCTGCAATGTATGTGGAGGAAGAGAGGGCAGGAGACTGCATCTGCAATGTATGTGCAGGAAGAGAAGGCAGGAGACTGCAGAACAGCAATGTATGTGGAGGAAGAGAGGGCAGGAGACTGCAGCAGCAGCAATGTATGTGGAGGAAGAGAGGGCAGGAGACTGCAGCAGCAGCAATGTATGTGGAGGAAGAGAGGGCAGGAGACTGCAGCAGCAGCAATGTATGTGGAGGAAGAGAGGGCAGCAGACTGCAGCAGGAGCAGCGATGTATGTGGAGGAAGAGAGGGCAGCAGACTGCAGCAGGAGCAGCGATGTATGTGGAGGAAGAGAGGGCTGGAGACTGCAGCAGGAGCAGCGATGTATGTGGAGGAAGAGAGGACAGCAGACTGCAGGGGGAGCAGCAATGTATCTGGAGGAAGAGAGGACAGCAGACTGCAGGGGGAGCAGCAATGTATGTGGAGGAAGAAAGGGCAGGAGACTGCAGCTGCAGCAATGTATGTGGAGGAAGAGAGGGCAGCAGACTGCAGTGGGAGCAGCAATGTATGTGGAGGAAGAGAGGGCAGGAGACTGCAGCTGCAATGTATGTGGAGGAAGAAAGGGCAGGAGACTGCAGAGCAGCAATGTATGTGGAGGAAGAGAAGGCAGGAGACTGCAGAACAGCAATGTATGTGGAGGAAGAGAGGGCAGGAGACTGCAGAGCAGAAATGTATGTGGAGGAAGAGAGGGCAGGAGACTGCAGCAGCAGCAATGTATGTGGAGGAAGAGAGGACAGCAGACTGCAGCAGCAATGTATGTGGAGGAAGAGAGGACAGCAGACTGCAGCAGCAGCAGCAATGTATGTGGAGGAAGAGAGGGCAGGAGACTGCAGCAGCAGCAGCAATGTATGTGGAGGAAGAGAGGGCAGGAGACTGCAGCAGCAATGTATGAGGAGGAAGAGAGGGCAGGAGACTGCATGGGAGCAGCAATGTATGTGGAGGAAGAGAGGGCAGGAGACTGCAGCAGCAGCAATGTATGTGGAGGAAGAGAGGGCAGCAGACTGCACCAGGAGCAATGTATGTGGTAGAAGAGAGGACAGCAGACTGCAGAACAGCAGTGTATGTGGAGGAAGAGAGGGCAGGAGACTGCAGCAGCAGCAATGTATGTGGAGGAAGAGAGGGCAGCAGACTGCAGCAGCAATGTATGAGGAGGAAGAGAGTGCAGGAGACTGCAGAGCAGCAATGTATGTGGTGGAAGAGGGGTCAGCAGACTGCAGCAGGAGCCACGTATGTGGAGGAAGAGAGGGCAGGAGACTGCAGCAGCAGCAATGTATGTGGAGGAAGAGAGGGCAGAAGTCTGCAGCAGGAGTAGGAATGTATGTGATGAAAGAGAGGGCAGGAGACTGCAGAGCAGCAATGTATGTGGAGGAAGAGAGGGCAGGAGACTACAGTGCGAGCAGCAAAGTATGTGGAGGAAGAGTGGGCAGCAGACTGCGGCAGGAGCAATGTATGTGGAGGAAGAGAGGGCAGGAGACTGCAGTGGGAGCAGCAAAGTATGTGGAGGAAGAGGGGGCAGCAGACTGCGGCAGGAGCAATGTATGTGGAGGAAGAGAGGGCAGGAGACTGCAGTGGGAGCAGCAAAGTATGTGGAGGAAGAGGGGGCAGCAGACTGCGGCAGGAGCAATGTATGTGGAGGAAGAGAGGGCAGGAGACTGCAGTGGGAGCAGCAATGTATGTGGTGGAAGAGAGGACAGCAGACTGCAGTGGGAGCAGCAATGTATGTGGAGGAAGAGAGGGCAGCAGACTGCAGCAGGAGCAATGTATGTGGAGGAAGAGAGGGCAGGAGACTGCAGTGGGAGCAGCAATGTATGTGGCGGAAGAGAGGGCAGGAGACTGCAGAGCAGCAATGTATGTGGTGGAAGGGGTCAGCAGACTGCAGCAGGAGCAATGTATGCGGAGGAAGAGAGGGCAGAGGTCTGCAGCAGGAGTAGGAATGTATGTGGTGAAAGAGAGGGCAGAGGTCTGCGGCAGGAGCAATGTATGTGGAGGAAGAGAGGGCAGGAGACTGCAGTGGGAGCAGCAAAGTATGTGGAGGAAGAGGGGGCAGCAGACTGCGGCAGGAGCAATGTATGTGGAGGAAGAGAGGGCAGGAGACTGCAGTGGGAGCAGCAATGTATGTGGTGGAAGAGAGGACAGCAGACTGCAGTGGGAGCAGCAATGTATGTGGAGGAAGAGAGGGCAGCAGACTGCAGCAGGAGCAATGTATGTGGAGGAAGAGAGGGCAGGAGACTGCAGTGGGAGCAGCAATGTATGTGGCGGAAGAGAGGGCAGGAGACTGCAGAGCAGCAATGTATGTGGTGGAAGGGGTCAGCAGACTGCAGCAGGAGCAATGTATGCGGAGGAAGAGAGGGCAGAGGTCTGCAGCAGGAGTAGGAATGTATGTGGTGAAAGAGAGGGCAGAGGTCTGCGGCAGGAGCAATGTATGTGGAGGAAGAGAGGGCAGGAGACTGCAGAGCAGCAATGTATGTGGTGGAAGAGGGGTTAGCAGACTGCAGCAGGAGCAATGTATGTGATGAAAGAGACGGCAGGAGACTGCAGAGCAGCAATGTATGTGGAGGAAGAGAGGGCAGGAGACTGCAGCAGGAGCAATGTATGTGGAGGAAGAGAGGGCAGGAGACTGCAGTGGGAGCAGCAAAGTATGTGGAGGAAGAGGGGGCAGCAGACTGCAGCAGGAGCAATGTATGTGGAGGAAGAGAGGACAGCAGACTGCAGCAGCAGCAATGTATGTGGAGGAAGAGAGGGCAGCAGACTGCAGCAGGAGCAATGTATGTGGAGGAAGCGGGATCATCAGACTGCAACAGGAGCAATGTATGTGGTGGAAGAGAGGGCAGGAGACTTCAGCAGGAGCAGTGATGTATGTGGAGGAAGAGAGGGCAGCAGACTGCAGCAGCAGCAATGTATGTGGAGGAAGAGAGGGCAGGAGACAGTGGCAATGTGTGTGGAGGAAGAGAGGGCGGCAGACTGAAGCAGGAGCAATGTATGTGGAGGGAGAGAGGGCAGGAGACTGCAGTGGGAGCAGCAATGTATGTGGAGGAAGTGGGGCAGCAGACTGCAGCAGGAGCAATGTATGTGGAGGAAGTGGGGCAGCAGACTGCAGAGCAGCAATGTATGTGGAGGAAGAGAGAGCAGGAGACTGCAGCAGGAGCAATGTATGTGGAGGAAGTGGGGCAGCAGACTGCAGAGCAGCAATGTATGTGGAGAAAGAGAGGGCAGAAGTCTGCAGCAGCAGCAATGTATGTGTAGGAAGAGAGGGCAGCACACTGCAGCAGCAATGTATGTGATGAAAGAGAGGGCAGGAGACTGCAGAGCAGCAATGAATGTGGTGGAAGAGGGGACAGCAGACTGCAGCAGGAGCAATGTATGTGGAGGAAGAGAGGACAGCAGACTGCAGCAGGAGCAATGTATGTGGAGGAAGAGGGGGCAACAGACTGCAGCAGGAGCAATGTATGTGGAGGAAGAGAGGGCAGGAGACTGCAGCAGGAGCAATGTATGTGGAGGAAGAGGGGGCAACAGACTGCAGCAGGAGCAATGTATGTGGAGGAAGAGAGGGCAACAGACTGCAACAGGGGCAATGTATGTGGAGGAAGAGGGGGCAGCAGACTGCAGCAGCAATGTATGTGGAGGAAGAGAGGACAGCAGTCTGCAGCAGCAGCAATGTATGTGGTGGAAGAGAGGGCAGGAGACTGCAGTGGGAGCAGCAATGTATGTGGAGGAAGAGAGGGCAGGAGACTGCAGAGCAGCAATGTATGTGGAGGAAGAGAGGACAGCAGACAGCAGTGGGAGCAGTAATGTATGTGGAGGAAGAGAGGGCAGCAGACTGCAGCAGCAGCAATGTATGTGGAGGAAGAGAGGGCAGCAGACTGCAGCAGGAGCAGTGATGTATGTGGAGGAAGAGAGGGCAGGAGACTGCAGCAGCAGCAATCTATGTGGAGGAAGAGAGGGCAGGAGACTGCAGAACAGCAATGTATGTGGAGGAAGAGAGGGCAGGAGACTGCAGCAGCAGCAATGTATGTGGAGGAAGAGAGGGCAGCAGACTGCAGCAGGAGCAGCGATGTATGTGGAGGAAGAGAGGGCAGCAGACTGCAGTGGGAGCAGCAATGTATGTGGAGGAAGAGAGGACAGCAGACTGCAGGGGGAGCAGCAATGTATGTGGAGGAAGAGAGGGCAGGAGACTGCAGAGCAGCAATGTATGTGGAGGAAGAGAGGGCATGAGACTGCAGTGGGAGAAGCAATGTATGTGGAGGAAGAGAGGGCAGGAGACTGCAGCAGCAATGTATCTGGAGGAAGAGAGGACCGCAGACTTCAGCAGGAGCAGCGATGTATGTGGAGGAAGAGAGGGCTGGAGACTGCAGCAGGAGCAGCGATGTATGTGGAGGAAGAGAGGACAGCAGACTGCAGGGGGAGCAGCAATGTATGTGGAGGAAGAGAGGGCAGGAGAGTGCAGCAGGAGCAGTGATGTATGTGGAGGAAGAGAGGACAGCAGACTGCAGAGCAGAAATGTATGTGGAGGAAGAGAAGGCAGGAGACAGCAGCTGCAGCAATGTATGTGGAGGAAGAGAGGGCAGCAGACTGCAGTGGGAGCAGCAATGTATGTGGAGGAAGAGAGGGCAGGAGACTGCAGCTGCAATGTATGTGGAGGAAGAAAGGGCAGGAGACTGCAGCTGCAATGTATGTGGAGGAAGAGAAGGCAGGAGACTGCAGAACAGCAATGTATGTGGAGGAAGAGAGGGCAGGAGACTGCAGAGCAGAAATGTATGTGGAGGAAGAGAGGGCAGCAGACTGCAGTAGGAGGAGCAATGTATGTGGAGGAAGAGAGGACAGCAGACTGCAGCCGCAGCAATGTATGTGGAGGAAGAGAGGACAGCAGACTGCAGTATGAGGAGCAATGTATGTGGAGGAAGAGAGGACAGCAGACTGCAGTAGGAGGAGCAATGTATGTGGAGGAAGAGAGGACAGCAGACTGCAGCCGCAGCAATGTATGTGGAGGAAGAGAGGACAGCAGACTGCAGCAGCAGCAGCAATGTATGTGGAGGAAGAGAGGGCAGGAGACTGCAGCAGCAGCAATGTATGTGGAGGAAGAGAGGGCAGGAGACTGCAGCAGCAATGTATGAGGAGGAAGAGAGGGCAGGAGACTGCATGGGAGCAGCAATGTATGTGGAGGAAGAGAGGGCAGGAGACTGCAGCAGCAGCAATGTATGTGGAGGAAGAGAGGGCAACAGACTGCAGCAGGAGCAGCAATGTATGTGGAGGAAGAGAGGGCAGCAGACTGCACCAGGAGCAATGTATGTGGTAGAAGAGAGGACAGCAGACTGCAGAACAGCAATGTATGTGGAGGAAGAGAGGGCAGGAGACTGCAGCAGCAGCAATGTATGTGGAGGAAGAGAGGGCAGCAGACTGCAGCAGCAGCAATGTAGGTGGAGGAAGAGAGGGCAGGAGACTGCAGCAGCAATGTATGAGGAGGAAGAGAGGGCAGGAGACTGCAGAGCAGCAATGTATGTGGTGGAAGAGGGGTCAGCAGACTGCAGCAGGAGCCACGTATGTGGAGGAAGAGAGGGCAGGAGACTGCAGCAGCAGCAATGTATGTGGAGGAAGAGAGGGCAGCAGACTGCAGCAGCAATGTATGTGGAGGAAGAGAGGGCAGCAGACTGCAGCAGCAGCAATGTATGTCGCGGAAGAGAGGGCAGGAGACAGCAGCAGCAATGTATGTGGCGGAAGAGAGGACAGGAGACTGCAACAGCAATGTATGTGGAGGAAGAGAGGGCAGCAGACTGCAGCAGCAATGTATGTGGAGGAAGAGAGGGCAGGAGACTGCAGCAGCAGCAATGTATGTGGAGGAAGAGAGGGCAGAAGTCTGCAGCAGGAGTAGGAATGTATGTGATGAAAGAGAGGGCAGGAGACTGCAGAGCAGCAATGTATGTGGAGGAAGAGAGGGCAGGAGACTACAGTGCGAGCAGCAAAGTATGTGGAGGAAGAGGGGCAGCAGACTGCGGCAGGAGCAATGTATGTGGAGGAAGAGAGGGCAGGAGACTGCAGTGGGAGCAGCAAAGTATGTGGAGGAAGAGGGGCAGCAGACTGCGGCAGGAGCAATGTATGTGGAGGAAGAGAGGGCAGGAGACTGCAGTGGGAGCAGCAAAGTATGTGGAGGAAGAGGGGCAGCAGACTGCGGCAGGAGCAATGTATGTGGAGGAAGAGAGGGCAGGAGACTGCAGTGGGAGCAGCAATGTATGTGGTGGAAGAGAGGACAGCAGACTGCAGCAGGAGCAATGTATGTGGAGGAAGAGAGGGCAGGAGACTGCAGTGGGAGCAGCAATGTATGTGGCGGAAGAGAGGGCAGGAGACTGCAGAGCAGCAATGTATGTGGTGGAAGGGGTCAGCAGACTGCAGCAGGAGCAATGTATGCGGAGGAAGAGAGGGCAGAGGTCTGCAGCAGGAGTAGGAATGTATGTGGTGAAAGAGAGGGCAGAGGTCTGCGGCAGGAGCAATGTATGTGGAGGAAGAGAGGGCAGGAGACTGCAGAGCAGCAATGTATGTGGTGGAAGAGGGTCAGCAGACTGCAGCAGGAGGAATGTATGTGATGAAAGAGACGGCAGGAGACTGCAGAGCAGCAATGTATGTGGAGGAAGAGAGGGCAGGAGACTGCAGCAGGAGCAATGTATGTGGAGGAAGAGAGGGCAGGAGACTGCAGTGGGAGCAGCAAAGTATGTGGAGGAAGAGGGGGCAGCAGACTGCAGCAGGAGCAATGTATGTGGAGGAAGAGAGGGCAGCAGACTGCAGCAGGAGCAATGTATGTGGAGGAAGCGGGGTCATCAGACTGCAACAGGAGCAATGTATGTGGTGGAAGAGAGGGCAGCAAACTGCAGCAGGAGCAATGTATGTGGAGGAAGTGGGGCAGCAGACTGCAGAGCAGCAATGTATGTGGAGGAAGAGAGGGCAGGAGACTGCAGAGCAGCAATGTATGTGGAGGAAGAGAGGGCAGGAGACTGCAGAGCAGCAATGTATGTGGAGGAAGAGAGAGCAGGAGACTGCAGCAGGAGCAATGTATGTGGAGGAAGAGAGGGCAGGAGACTGCAGAGCAGCAATGTATGTGGAGGAAGAGAGAGCAGGAGACTGCAGCAGGAGCAATGTATGTGGAGGAACAGAGGGCAGGAGACTGCAGCAGCAGCAATGTATGTGTAGGAAGAGAGGGCAGCACACTGCAGCAGCAATGTATGTGGAGAAAGAGAGGGCAGAAGTCTGCAGCAGCAGCAATGTATGTGTAGGAAGAGAGGGCAGCACACTGCAGCAGCAGCAATGTATGTGGAGAAAGAGATGGCAGAAGTCTGCACCAGCAGCAATGTATGTGTAGGAAGAGGGGTCAGCAGACTGCAGCAGGAGCAATGTATGTGATGAAAGAGAGGGCAGGAGACTGCAGAGCAGCAATGAATGTGGTGGAAGAGGGGACAGCAGACTGCAGCAGGAGCAATGTATGTGGAGGAAGAGGGATCATCAGACTGCAACAGGAGCAATGTATGTGGTGGAAGAGAAGGCAGGAGACTGCAGCAGGAGCAATGTATGTGGAGGAAGAGGGGGCAACAGACTGCAGCAGGAGCAATGTATGTGGAGAAAGAGAGGGCAGAAGACTGCAACAGGGGCAATGTATGTGGAGGAAGAGGGGGCAGCAGTCTGCAGCAGCAGCAATGTATGTGGTGGAAGAGAGGGCAGGAGACTGCAGTGGGAGCAGCAATGTATGTGGAGGAAGAGAGGGCAGGAGACTGCAGCAGGAGCAATGTATGTGGAGGAAGAGAGGGCAGGAGACTGCAGAGCAGCAATGTATGTGGAGGAAGAGGGGGCAGCAGTCTGCAGCAGCAGCAATGTATGTGGTGGAAGAGAGGGCAGGAGACTGCAGTGGGAGCAGCAATGTATGTGGAGGAAGAGAGGGCAGGAGACTGCAGAGCAGCAATGTATGTGGAGGAAGAGAGGACAGCAGACAGCAGTGGGAGCAGTAATGTATGTGGAGGAAGAGAGGGCAGCAGACTGCAGCAGCAGCAATGTATGTGGAGGAAGAGAGGGCAGGATTCTGCAGGGCAGCAATGTATGTGGTGGAAGAGAGGGCAGGAGATTGCAGCAGCAATGTATGTGGAGGAAGAGAGGGCAGCAGACTGCAGCAGCAGCAATGTATGTGGTGGAAGAGAGGGCAGGAGATTGCAGCAGCAATGTATGTGGAGGAAGAGAGGGCAGCAGACTGCAGCAGCAGCAATGTATGTGGAGGAAGAGAGGGCAGAAGACAGCAGAGCAGCAATGTATGTGGTGGAAGAGAGGGCAGGAGATTGCAGCAGCAATGTATGTGGAGGAAGAGAGGATAGCAGACAGCAGTGGGAGCAGCAATGTATGTCGAGGAAGAGAGGGCAGCAGACTGCAGCAGCAGCAATGTATGTGGTGGAAGAGAGGGCAGGATATTGCAGCAGCAATGTATGTGCACGAAGAGAGGGCAGAAGTCTGCAGCAGGAGTAGCAATGTATGTGGTGGAAGAGAGGACAGCAGACTGCTGAACAGCAATGTATGTGGAGGAACAGAGGGCAGGAGACTGCAGCAGCAGCAATGTATGTGGAGGAAGAGAGGGCAGCAGACTGCAGCAGCAGCAATGTATGTGGAGGAAGAGAGGGCAGGAGACTGCAGCAGCAATGTATGAGGAGGAAGAGAGGGCAGGAGACTGCAGAGCAGCAATGTATGTGGTGGAAGAGGGGTCAGCAGACTGCAGCAGGAGCCACGTATGTGGAGGAAGAGAGGGCAGGAGACTGCAGCAGCAGCAATGTATGTGGAGGAAGAGAGGGCAGCAGACTGCAGCAGCAATGTATGTGGAGGAAGAGAGGGCAGCAGACTGCAGCAGCAGCAATGTATGTCGCGGAAGAGAGGGCAGGAGACAGCAGCAGGAGCAGCAATGTATGTGGAGAAAGAGAGGGCAGGAGACTGCAGAGCAGAACTGTATGTGGAGGAAGGGGGGCAGGAGACTGCAGTGGGAGAGGCAATGTATGCGGAGGAAGAGAGGACAGGAGTGCAGCAGCAGGAATGTATGTGGAGGAAGAGAGGGCAGGAGACAGCAGCAGCAATGTATGTGGAGGAAGATAGGGCAGGAGACTGCAGAGCAGCAATGTATGTGGAGGAAGAGAGGACAGCAGACAGCAGTGGGAGCAGCAATGTATGTGGAGGAAGAAAGGGCAGCAGACTGCAGCAGCAGCAATGTATGTGGAGGAAGAGAGGGCAGGAGACTGCAGCAGCAATGTATGTGGCGGAAGAGAGGGCAGCAGACTGCAGCAGCAGCAATGTATGTGGTGGAAGAGAGGGCAGGAGACTGCAGCAGCAATGTATGTGGACGAAGAGAGGGCAGAAGTCTGCAGCAGGAGTAGGAATGTATGTGATGGAAGAGAGGGCAGGAGACTGCAGAGCAGCAATGTATGTGGAGGAAGAGAGGGCAGGAGACTGCAGCAGGAGCAATGTGTGTGGAGGAAGAGGGGGCAACAGACTGCAGCAGGAGCAATGTATGTGGAGGAAGAGAGGACAGCAGACTGCAGAACAGCAATGTATGTGGAGGAAGAGAGGGCAGGAGACTGCAGCAGCAGCAATGTATGTGGAGGAAGAGAGGGCAGCAGACTGCAGTGGGAGCAGCAATGTATGTGGAGGATGAGAGGGCAGCAGACTGCAGTGGGAGCAGCAATGTATGTGGAGGATGAGAGGGCAGGAGACTGCAGAGCAGCAATGTATGTGGAGGAAGAGAAGGCAGGAGACAGCAGCATCAATGTATGTGGAGGAAGAGAGGGGAGGAGACTGCAGTGGGAGAAGCAATGTATGTGGAGGATGAGAGGGCAGGAGACTGCAGAGCAGCAATGTATGTGGAGGAAGAGAGGGCAGGAGACTGCAGCAGCAGTAATGTATGTGGAGGAAGAGAGGACAGCAGACTGCAGTGGGAGCCGCAATGTATGTGGAGGAAGAGAAGGCAGGAGACAGCAGCATCAATGTATGTGGAGGAAGAGAGGGGAGGAGACTGCAGTGGGAGAAGCAATGTATGTGGTGGAAGAGGGGGCAGCAGACTGCAGCAGCAATGTATGTGGGGGAAGAGAGGACTGCAGTAGCAGCAGCAATGTATGTGGAGGAGGAGAGGGCAGGAGACTGCAGCAGCGGCAATTCATGTGGAGGATGTGGGAAGTTGGCCTGGTATATGCTGTCCACTAGTTATAGTGGGCACCTTGCACCAGTCCAATCGACCCTTATTGATGATAGGTTTAAAGACAACCTTTATTGAAAGCTATCCTAGTGGTAGCTATGGAGAGCAGCCTTCAGGCTAAGTCTTGAAGGAGTGCTAAGCTATTGTTTTACCAGTTATAATCTCATGAATGACCAAATGAAAGGAGAACCACACCAGGTATATATATAAAATATATGTGTAGGAGAGTAGGATCTGCCTCTTATGGTTACCCCCACTTTTTGCTGGTTTATCACTGTTTTTCGACTTTAGTCTGGCTGGGGCCCTGCCATTCAGTACCCCAGCCTAGCTGCTTCCTCTCTAAATTGATTCCCTGTACTTTAGGTACATCACAGATTGGATTCTGGAGTGCCCTTATAAGTCCCTAGTATATGGTATACTATGTACCCAGGGCATAGGTACCCCAGAGGCCTACCAGGGGCTGAAGCATGTATTGTGCCACCCTGGAAGGCCCTCCAAAATGACACCACAGGACTGCTACTGCAGCCTGGGTAAGGTGGTGCATGCACCTCTTGCAGAGATATAGGTTCCCTATATCTCACCTAACACTGCACATAGAAACCTATCAGTCACCCCTATGGCAGGCCTTATCAATCCTGAAGGCAGGGTGCTTGGTTATATGTGAGAGGGTGCCCATGCATGAGCAGAGCCCCTCTGCAGCCCTCGGAATCTCCTATCCGGGGTTGTCTGTGGTGCAGCCTGACCATATACTCTTAAGTGCATTATATCTAAAACGGTAAATGCTAACTTTGGGATGGCTGCACAGAAACATGTCGTGTTTGGTGTCAAACACCTTGGAATCATACCCCCACACCAGTTCCTGGTGTGGGAGTATGATCCCACCCTTCTAGAGGGAGAGACATGACAGCACCGGTATACCCGGTACCAACTAAACAGAGCCTGGCATCACAAAATGGATGCTGCAGCCACAGACACGAGTCTGGCCTCCTGCTGCTGACCAAAACTGCGGCAGGGGAGGCATGGACAATAGGTTTCCTGTCTCAGGGAGGTGTTACCACCTCCCAGACAGGCCTTAGTGGATTAGAGCTGGGTGGTGCACTCTCTGAGTGCTTTGAAGTCCTGCACTGGGGGCACATTTGGTGTCCTCGTGCATACCCCAGTTCAAACCGGTTGAAGGGGCTGCCAGCCTCTGCTCTGGCGCGAAACTGGAAAAAGGAAATGGGTGTAGCCACCCCTCTTTCCAAACCCTCCCATAGGTGGGTCCCCAGAGTTAGTCCAACCCCTTTTCTTAGTATAAGTAAAGGAACCTTGGCAACAGGACTTTAGATATCCCTGGACGAAACTCTGAAGCTGAATCCTGGACCTTCGACGCTCTACATCAAGATTAGAGGACTGAAGAATCTCCCTTGGGGTCAAGGAGTGACTCCCCTGCTTGGCAGGCACCAACGAAGCATCTGTCCGGTCTGCATCACTGAAGCTCCCGCCGGACACCGAAGTCTTTGCAACACCAGAGGTGGATTTCCAGACTTCCCCGAGGCTGCCCTGAGTCCCCAGCAAAGCTGAGGCCCGTGGCTGTCGTGGGTAACGTGGAACCGTGACCCCTGGACACCGAGCACATTTGCAAGTGATTCAACTTCCTGACATCTAGGGAAGCTGTGCTTTGGGTTCCAAGTAGCCCTAGCCCCGAGCACCAACTGCAGCGAAGATCACTGGCCTACACTTCACGAGTGTCCCGAGGGCCAGCTCCAAGTGCGACCGCTTGAGGCTCCTTCGCGATCTCTAGTCCGTTGGCTAGTGGGTCCCCACGAAGGCAACTCTTCAATTGCTTGGGCTTTTCTGGTTGCTCCAGACGTGCCCTGACTTACCATTGCTGGGTGAGTCCCTCAGACCTTGCTGGTCTGCACTGCAGCCTTTTCTTCACTTCCCTGTGACTTGCCGTTGCCAAGGCTTGTTGGGTCCAATCCGGTCGCCGACACCGCAGTACTCGACAGACTTCGTGGGGCAGCTCGAATCCAGCTCCTGGTTGTCATCGACGCCTCCTGGACCTCGTGGCTGAAGAGTCAAGGCACCCGTCAACTCACCTGAAGCACCCGACATCTGAGGGCATTCGACTATCGTGCCCCTGGTCACTGGCTAGTGACCCAGACTCTGTCCCCTCTGCTTTCAGGTCTTCCTTTTCCTCGATCCAGGCTTGGATCGCTCCGGACACTCCTCTTCTCCACGGCAGCAGCACTTTTCCAGAGGTCGCCATTGAAAACGACGACGATTCCCGACACCTTTAACACGTATGCACCCGGCTTCCTGGGTGAGGTAACTCGAGTATTTCGGTACTCACGTGGGTGTGGGCCCTAGAAACTCTTAAGTTTTAAGGGGTTAACTGGAAGTCCTCTCCGAAGTGTCCTTTTTCTTTAAAAATCTAACCGCGACTTTCCCCATAGAAGTCAACGGCGGCTCGCGGCTGTGTTCTCACACTGCACGCGTCCCCCGTGGGTCCCCTGTGTCACTACCTTGGGTGGTTCCTTGGGGTCCAAGCACTTCTACAGGCTCTATGCCTTGTTTCTAGTTCAGTCATGGTTCTTATACCACTATTTTAGTATATGGTTTGGTACGCCCCTAGGGCTCAAACGTGTATTGTGCTAAATACTGCTCATATTTGACTTGCAACTTATGTACTTCGAACTCTAGCCTCATAAAGAGACTAGAGGGGTGTGTTTAAGACTAAATACATATATTTTATATATATACCTGGTGTGGTCCTCTTTCATTTGGTCACTCAAGAGATTATAGACTGGTAAAACAAGCTGCTTTACATTCCTCCAGGACTTAGCCTGAAGGCTGCTCTCCATAGCTACCACTAGGATAGCTTTCAATAAAGGTTGTCTTTAACCTATCATCCATAAGGGGTTGTTTGGACTGGTGCAAGGTGCCCACTATAACTAGTGGACAGCATATGCAAGGCCAACTTCTCACATTGGTGTGCAGCGTGTGGGATTCTAGCTTGCTATTGTTTTACCAGATAATCTCAAATGTGTGACTAACTGAAAACCACTAAAGGTACCTAAGGTACATATAAATTCAAGCTTAGAAATACAGTAAGTTCTACTGAACTTAGAGTTGTGTGTCAAGGGCTTAGCACACCCTTTCTACAACTCAAGAGAGTTTAGTAGGCCACACTAGAGTAGGTAGTGCATACACCACACCTCACTAGTAATGTCTTCACTGCCAGGAACCAGTGGGCTCCTGCCATCCAAATATGACAACCTCCCATTCTTGGAATTGAGAGAGTTGTGCAAGATTAGGAAGCTGAAGACAGGCAAAAGTGCCAACACCCAACGTCTCATGGAGATGCTTCTGCTGGATGATCTCAGAAGACCCCTAGGGTCTGCAAGGGTAGGCAGAGAGGGTGGGGCAGAAGATGAGGGAGGGGCCAGGGGTGAAAATACCCAGGACCTGACCTCTGAAACTGGCCAGGAAGATGACAATGATCTTGCCCTGGACAATGCAGCTCCTCCTGCAGATGAGGAGGAGGATCAGAATGACCTTCCCTTTGTCCCACCAGGAAGAGTTGTGAGTGTGCCTAGAAGGTCCAGATCTCCTTCTCAGGAGTCTAACCACTCTGACACCTCAGTAGGGACCTCTGTTTCTTCTCATAGGAGGGAATCCTCTCATGAGAGGAAAGAGAGACTGCTCAAGTATGAGGAAGCTCAGTTGAGCATCAGAAGAGAGCAGTTGGCTATAGACAGGGAGTCCCTAGAGCTTCATAGACAAAGAAGAAAGTTGGGACTAGAGTCCCATGGTGGCAGCAACTTCCCTAGTGGTAGGGAAAGGTCTTATGACCATAGAAACCTGAGCAAGATTGTCCCTCCCTACCAGAATGGGGATGACATCCACAAATGGATAACTGCACTGGAAAGGGCCTGTAAAGTTCAGAGGGTCCCCCAGGAGCAGTGGGCAGCAATCTTGTGGCTCTCCTTTGCAGACAAAGGTAGAGACAAGCTCCTCACTGTAAGAGAAGAGGATGCTGATGATTACCAAGTCCTGAAGAGTGCCCTGATAGATGGGTTTGGCCTAACCACTGAGCAATACAGGTTAAAGTTCAGAGATACCCAAAAGGCACAGACACAGGACTGGGTGGACTTTGTAGATTGTGCTACCAAGGCTCTGGAAGGCTGGTTACTGGGCAGTAAGGTGTGTGACTTCAAAGGATTGAATAATTTAATCATGAGGGAGCAGATTCTTAATAACTGTCAGAATCAGTTGCTACATCAGTACCTGGTTGACTCTGATCTGACCTCTCCCCAAGAATTGGGAAAGAAGGCAGACAAATGGGTCAGAACCAGGGTGAAGCAGAAAGTACAGAATCAAGGTGGTGACCAGAAGAAGCAAGATTCCAAAAACTCTGATAAGGGTGGGGAGAAGGGTAAAGACCAGAAGTCTTCTCAAGGGCCCCAAAAATCTGCATCTGGTGGGGAAACCCAATCTAATAAAGGAAAAGGCCAAAAGAAACCATGGTGCAAAGTCTGTAAGCAAAAGACTCACTGGACCAGTGATTGCACCAAGTCCAAAGACTCCACTCCAGCCACCATTGCCCCTAAGACAACTGTTCCCCCTAGTCCAGCTACAAGTGGTGGTGGAAACACTCAGAATAAGAGTTTAGTAGGGTTGACCTTGGGTACTGAGATGGACTCTGGCCTAGTCAGAGTGCCAACTCAGGCTGTCCTTGTCTGTGATGGGGGCATGGATATGTCCCCCTTTGTGAGCCCCAATAATTTGGGCAAATACAGACAGCAGCCTTTAATTAATGGAAGGGAGGCTTTGGCATTCAGGGACACAGGAGCAAGTGTCACCATGGTGACACAAGATCTTGTGGATCCTGGGCAGATTATACTTGGTGAAATGTACCAAGTGACCAATGCTAGAAATGTCAGAACAGACCATTCTCTGGCAGTTGTTAACTTCTCCTGGGGAGGGGTAACTGGCCTTAAGAAGGTTGTGGTGAGTGCAGACCTACCAGTGGAATGCTTGCTTGGCAATGATCTTGAAACCTCAGCTTGAGCAGAGGTGGAGCTCAGGAAACATGCAGAAATGCTAGGGATCCCAGCACATGTCTTTGCTGTGACTAGGTCACAGGCAAAAATGTCAAAAGCTGAACAGGCCCTGGATTCTGGAATAATGGACCAGGTGCCTCCCAAGAGAAGAAGCAGTAGGGTTAAGGCAGTGCCTTCCCCCTTGGCTCAGGAGGAAGATCAGTCTTTTGAGGAAGATGATCTCAAGCCTGAAGAAGGAACTGTCCCAGAGGAGCTTGAACCTCATCAGGTTGAGTTCTTGGGGACAGGGGCCCTTCCAGGGCAGATCTGAGCCAGGAGCAGCTGAGCTGCCCTCTCTTGAACCCCTCAGACAGCAGGCTGCTGCTGAGGCTGCTGGGAATGCTAGTGGCACCCATAAGATATATTGGGATGATGGACTCCTGTACTCAGAGAGTAGAGACCCCAAGCCTGGAGCAGCCAGGAGGTTGGTTATACCTCTGAAGTTCAGGGGCTTCCTATTGACACTAGCCCATGATATTCCCTTAGCAGGTCAGCTGGGCCAGAACAAGACTTGGGACAGAATTGTCCCTCACTTTCACTGGCCCCACATGTCTGAAGACACCAAGGAGTTTTGTCGCTCCTGTGTAACCTGCCAAGCCAGTGGGAAGGCAGGTGGCACCACAAAGGCCCCCCTGATACCACTACCTGTGGTGGGGGTTCCCTTGAGAGGGTGGGGATTGACATAGTTGGTCCCATGGATCCCCAAACAGCATCTGGGCACAGGTTTATCCTGGTGGTGGTGGACCATGCCACCAGGTACCCAGAAGCCATTCCCTTTAGGACCACTACAGCTCCTGTGGTGGCAAGGGCCCTCCTGGGAATTTTCTCAAGAGTGGGTTTTCCTAAGGAGGTAGTATCTGACAGAGATGCAAACTTTATGTCCAGTTACTTGACTGCAATGTGGAAGGAGTGTGAAGTGACTTATAAGTTCACCACACCCTATCACCCACAATGCAATGGTTTAGTTGAGAGATTCAACAAAACTTTGAAGGGCATGATTAAAGGGCTCCCAGAAAAGCTTAGGCGAAGATGGGACGTACTCTTGCCCTGCCTTTTATTTGCATACAGGGAGGTGCCTCAAACGGGGGTTGGCTACAGCCCTTTTGAACTTTTGTTTGGCCATCCTGTTAGGGGTCCATTGTGTCTGGTGAAGGAAGGTTGGGAGTTACCTCTCAAACCCCTAAACAGGACATAGTGGACTATGTACTTGGTCTCCGCTCCCGGATGGCTGAGTATATGAAAAGGCAACCAAAAACCTTGAGGCTAGCCAGGAATTACAGAAAGCCTGGCATGACCAAAGGCTGTGCTGACTGTTTACCAGCCAGGACAGAAGGTGTGAGTGCTGGAGCCAGTGGCCCCAGCAGCCCTCCAAGACAAGTGGAGTGGCCCCCATACAATTGTTGAAGAGAAGGGAGAGGTTACCTATCTGGTAGATCTGGGAACTCCCAGGAGCCCCCACAGGGTGCTCCATGTCAACAGGCTGAAGCCATATGTGGACAGGGCTGACATGGGCTTGCTCATGGCAACTGATGACGGACAGGAGGAGGAGAGTGACCCTCTCCCTGACCTGCTCTCTCAGAACCCTGATGATGGGTCAGTGGATGGTGTAGCCTTGGCAGGCAGCCTCACTGCCCAGCAGCAAACTGATTGTAGACAGGTGCTCAATCAGTTCAGACACATGTTTTCTCTGACTGCAAGTCAGACCACCTGGTGCACTCATGAAGTGGACACTGGGGACAGTCTGCCTGTTAAAAGTAAGATTTACAGGCAACCTGACCAGGTCAGGGACTGTATCAGGACAGAAGTCCAGAAAATGTTGGAGCTGGGTGTCATTGAGCCTTCAGATAGCTCTTGGGCTAGTCCAGTGGTCCTGGTGCCAAAACCTCACACCAAAGATGGTAAGAGAGAGATGAGGTTTTGTGTGGACTACAGAGGCCTCAATGCAGTCACTAGGACTGATGCCCATCCAATCCCCAGGGCAGATGAGCTAATAGACACTTTGGCCTCAGCCAAGTATCTAAGCACATTTGACCTAACAGCTGGCTACTGGCAGATCAGACTAGCTGATGATGCAAAGCCAAAAACTGCATTTTCTACGCCTGGTGGGCTTTACCAATTTGTGGTGATGCCCTTTGGTTTGAAAAATGCACCTGCCACTTTTCAGAGGTTGGTGAACACAGTCCTTACAGGTCTGGAAGCCTATAGTGCAGCATATCTAGATGATATTGCTGTCATTAGCTCCACCTGGGAGGATCACCTGGTCCACCTCAGAAATGTTTTGGAGGCCCTGCAGAAGGCAGGCCTAACTACCAAGGCCACAAAGTGCCAGATAGGGCAGAGTCAGGTTGTGTACCTGGGCCACCTTGTGGGTGGAGGCCAGGTTCAACCATTGCAGAGCAAGATCCAGACCATCCTGGACTGGGCTGCTCCCACTACCCAGACTCAGGTGAGAGCCTTTTTAGGCCTGACTGGGTACTACAGAAAATTTGTCAAGGGGTATGGATCAATAGTGACACCCCTGAATGACTTAACCTCTAAGAAAATGCCCAAAAGTTTTAATGGACAGTTAGCTGTCAAAAGGCATTTGATGACCTGAAGCAGGCCATGTGCACTGCTCCCATTCTGCAAAGTACTGATTACTCCAAAAAGTTCATTGTGCAAACAGATGCATCTGAGTTGGGGGTAGGGGCTGTAAAGTCACAGTTGAATGATGAAGGTCAGGATCAGCCAGTAGCTTTTATTAGCAGAAGGCTGACCCCAGAGAGAAACGTTGGTCAGCCATAGAGAGGAGGCCTTTGCTGTGGTTTGGGCTCTGAAGAAGCTGAGGCCATACTTGTTTGGCACTCACTTCCTTGTTCAAACAGACCACAAGCCCCTCTTATGGCTAAAACAGATGAAGGGTGAAAACCCCAAACTTTTGAGGTGGTCCATTTCCTACAGGGGATGGACTATACAGTGGAACATAGACCTGGGAGTAACCATGCCAATGCAGATGGACTCTCCAGATATTTCCACTTAGAACATGAAGACTTAACTGGTCAAGGTTAGTTTAATGTCCCTGCATTTGGGGGGAGCGTTGTGTAGGACAGTAGGATCTGCCTCTTATGGTTACCCCCACTTTTTGCTGGTGTATCACTGTTTTTCGACTTTAGTCTGGCTGGGGCCCTGCCATTCAGTACCCCAGCCTAGCTGCTTCCTCTCTAAATTGATTCCCTGTACTTTAGGTACATCACAGATTGGATTCTGGAGTGCCCTTATAAGTCCCTAGTATATGGTATACTATGTACCCAGGGCATAGGTACCCCAGAGGCCTACCAGGGGCTGAAGCATGTATTGTGCCACCCCTGGAAGGCCCTCCAAAATGACACCACAGGACTGCTACTGCAGCCTGGGTAAGGTGGTGCATGCACCCTTGCAGAGATATAGGTTCCCTATATCTCACCTAACACTGCACATAGAAACCTATCAGTCACCCCTATGGCAGGCCTTATCAATCCTGAAGGCAGGGTGCTTGGTTATATGTGAGAGGGTGCCCATGCATGAGCAGAGCCCCTCTGCAGCCCTCGGAATCTCCTATCCGGGGTTGTCTGTGGTGCAGCCTGACCATATACTCTTAAGTGCATTATATCTAAATCGGTAAATGCTAACTTTGGGATGGCTGCACGGAAACATGTCGTGTTTGGTGTCAAACACCTTGGAATCATACCCCCACACCAGTTCCTGGTGTGGGAGTATGATCCCACCCTTCTAGAGGGAGAGACATGACAGCACCGGTATACCCGGTACCAACTAAACAGAGCCTGGCATCACAAAATGGATGCTGCAGCCACAGACACGAGTCTGGCCTCCTGCTGCTGACCGAAACTCCGGCAGGCCGGGAGGCCTGGACAATAGGTTTCCTGTCTCAGGGAGGTGTTACCACCTCCCAGACAGGCCTTAGTGGATTAGGGCTGGGTGGTGCACTCTCTGAGTGCTTTGAAGTCCTGCACTGGGGGCACATTTGGTGTCCTCGTGCATACCCCAGTTCAAACCGGTTGCAGGGGCTGCCAGCCCCTGCTCTGGCGCGAAACTGGACAAAGGAAATGGGTGTAGCCACCCCTCTTTCCAAACCCTGGCAACAGGACTTTAGATATCCCTGGACGAAACTCTGAAGCTTAATCCTGGACCTTCGACGCTCTACATCAAGATTAGAGGACTGAAGAATCTCCCTTGGGGTCAAGGAGTGACTCCCCTGCTTGGCAGGCACCAACGAAGCATCTGTCCGGTCTGTATCACGGAAGCTCCCGCCGGACGCCGAAGTCTTTGCATCACCAGAGGTAGATTTCCAGACTTCCCCGAGGCTGCCCTGAGTCCCCAGCAAAGCTGAGGTCCGTAGCTGTCGTGGGTAACGTGGAACCGTGACCCCTGGACACCAAGCACATTTGCAAGTGATTCAACTTCCTGACATCTAGGGAAGCTGTGCTTTGGGTTCCAAGTAGCCCTAGCCCCGAGCACCAACTGCAGCGAAGATCACTGGCCTACACTTTACGAGTGTCCCGTGGGCCAGCTCCAAGTGCGACCGCTCGAGGCTCCTTCGCAATCTCTAGTCCGTTGGCTAGTGGGTCCCCACGAAGGCAACTCTTCAATTGCTTGGGCTTTTCTGTTTGCTCCAGGCGTGCCCTGACTTACCCTTGCTGGGTGAGTCCCTCAGACCTTGCTGGTCTGCACCGCAGCCTTTTCTTCACTTCCCCATGACTTGCCGTTGCCAAGGCTTGTTGGGTCCAATCCGGTCGCCGACACCGCAGCACTCGACAGACTTCGTGGGACAGCTCGAATCCAGCTCCTGGTCGTCATCGACGCCTCCTGGACCTCGTGGCTGAAGAGTCAAGGCACCCATCAACTCACCTGAAGCACTCGACATCTGAGGGCATTCGACTATCGTGCCCCTGGTCACTGGCTAGTGACCCAGACTCTGTCCCCTCTGCTTTCAGGTCTTCCTTTTCCTCGATCCAGGCTTGCATCGCACCAGACACTCTTCTTCTCCACGGCAGCAGCACTTTTCCAGAGGTCGCCATTGAAAACGACGACGATTCCCGAACACCTTTTAACACGTATGCACCCGGCTTCCCTGGGTGAGGTAACTCGAGTATTTCGGTACTCACGTGGGTGTGGGCCCTAGAAACTCTTAAGTTTTAAGGGGTTAACTGGAAGTCCTCTCCGAAGTGTCCTTTTTCTTTAAAAATCTAACCGCGACTTTCCCCATAGAAGTCAACGGCGGCTCGCGGCTGTGTTCTCACACTCACACTGCACGCGCCCCCGTGGGTCCCCTGTGTCACTACCTTGGGTGGTTCCTTGGGGTCCAAGCACTTCTACAGGCTCTAGGCCTTGTGTCTAGTTCAGTCGTGGTTCTTATACCACTATTTTAGTATATGGTTTGAGTACGCCCCTAGGGCTCAAACGTGTATTGTGCTAAATACTGCTGATATTTGACTTGTAACTTATGTACTTCGAACTCTAGCCTCATAAAGAGACTAGAGGGGTGTGTTTAAGACTAAATACATATATTTTATATATATACCTGGTGTGGTCCTCTTTCCTTTGGTCACTCAAGAGATTATAGACTGGTAAAACAAGCTGCTTTACATTCCTCCAAGACTTAGCCTGAAGGCTGCTCTCCATAGCTACCACTAGGATAGCTTTCAATAAAGGTTGTCTTTAACCTATCATCCATAAGGGGTTGTTTGGACTGGTGCAAGGTGCCCACTATAACTAGTGGACAGCATATGCCAGGCCAACTTCTCACAATATGGATTTATTACTAAACACAACCCAATAGTCTCTTTATGAGGCTAGAGGTGAAAGTACACAAGTTACAAGTCAAATAGCACAGTAAATTAGCACAATATACGATTAGCCCTAGGGGCGTACCAAACCATATATCAAGAAAGTGGTATAAGAACCATGACTTAAGTAGACACAAGGCCTAGAGCCTGTAGAATCACTGGGACCCCAAGGAACCACCCAAGGTAGTGACACAGGGGACCCACGGGGGCTGTGTGCAGTGTGTGAACACAGCCGCGAGCTCCGTTAAAGTCTATGGGAAAGTCGCGGTTATCGTTTTAGAGTTTAAGGACACTTAGAAATGGACTAGGACCAAACCCTCTTGGACTTTAACAGTTCTAGGGTCAACACCCACGGGAGCACCGGAGTACTCGAGTTACCTCACCCAGGGAAGCCGGGTGCATAGGTGTCAAATGGTGTCGGGTCGCGTCGTCGTTTTCAATGGCAGCCTGCAGAGAAGTGCTGCTGCCGGGAAGATGCGAATGTCCGAAGAGATCCAAGCCTGGATCGGAGATGAGAAGAATCTGAAAGCAGAGGGGACAGAGTCTGGGTCACTTGCCAGTGACCAGGGGCACGATAGTCGAATGCCCACCGATGTTGGGTGCTTCAGGTGAAAGAGGTGAAGCTTGACTCTTCAGCCACGAGGACCAGGAGGCGTCGACGACGACCAGGAGCTGGATTCGAGCTGTCCCACGAAGGATGTCGAGTGCTGCAGCATTGGTGTCCGGATTGAACACAACAAGCCTTGGCAACAGCAACCCACGCAGAAAGGAGAAAGATGCTTCTGTGCAGACCAGCAAGGTCTGAGGGACTCACCACTTGGTGGGGAGTGAGGGCACTTCTGGAGAAACCAGAAACACCCAAAGAAAATCAGAGTTGCCTTCACAGGGACCCACCAGTCGACAGACCAGGGATCGAGAAGGAGCCCCAAGCGGAAATGCAGGAAGTGGGCCCACGGAACACTCGTGGAGTGTAGGCTCACAATCTTCGGTGCAAATGGTGCCCGGGGCCTGGGCTACAAGTAACCCAAAGCAGGACTTCAAGAGTCGTCGAGAAGTCAATGCACTAGCAAATGTGCGCGGTGTCCAGGAGTTCCGGTTCCATGCTACTCACGAGGGCTGCGGGTCTCAGCTTTGCTGGGGACTCGGGTCGGCCTCTGAAATGTCTGGAAATCCTCTTCCTGGGCTGCAAGTACTTCGGAATCCGGCGGGAGCTTCGGAGATGCAGACGGGCAAATGCTTCATTGGTGCCTGCCAAGCAGGGGAGTCACTCCTTGACCCCAAGGGAGATTTCTTCAGTCCTCTAGTCTTTAGTAGAGCGTCGAAGTTCCAGGATTCAGTAGCAGAGTTTCGTCCAGGGATATCTAAAGTCCTGTTGCCAGGGTTCCCTTACTTATACTAAAGAAAGGGGTTGGACTAACTCTGGGGACCCACCTATGGGAGGGTTTGGAAAGAGGGGTGGCTACACCCATTTCCTTTGTCCAGTTTCGCACCAGAGCAGGGGCTGGTAGCCCCTGCAACCGGTTTGAACTAGGGTATGCACGAGGACACCAAATGTGCCCCCAGTGCAGGACTTCAAAGCACTCAGAGAGTGCACCCACCCAGCCCCAATCCACTAAGGCCTGTCTGGGAGGTGGTCACACCTCCCTGTGACAGGAAACCTATTGTCCAGGCCTCCCCTGCCGGAGTTTCGGTCAGCAGCAGGAGGCCAGACTCGTGCCTGTGGCTGCAGCATCCATTTTGTGATGCCAGGCTCTGTTTAGTTGGTACCGGGTATACCGGTGCTGTCATGTCTCTCCCTCTAGAAGGGTGGGATCATACTCCCACACCAGTTACTGGTGTGGGGGTATGATTCCAAGGTGTTTGACACCAAACACGACATGTTTCTGTGCAGCCATCCCAAAGTTAGCATTTAATGTTTAGATATAATGCACTTAAGAGTATATGGTCAGGCTGCACCACAGACAACCCCGGAGAGGAGATTCCGAAGGCTGCAGAGGGGCTCTGCTCATGCATGGGCACCCTCTCACATATAACCAAGCACCCTGCCTTCAGGATTGATAAGGCCTGCCAAAGGGGTGACTGATAGGTTTCTATGTGCAGTGTTAGGTGAGATATAGTGAGCCTATATCTCTGTAAGGGGTGCATGCACCACCTTACTCAGGCTGCAGTAGCAGTCCTGTGGTGTCATTTTGGATGGCCTTCCAGGGGTGGCACAATACATGCTTCAGCCCCCGTTAGGCCTCTGGGGTACCTATGCCCTGGGTACATAGTATACCATATACTAGGGACTTATAAGGGCACTCCAGGATCCAATCTGTAATGTACCTAAAGTACAGGGAACCAATTTAGAGAGGAAGCAGCTAGGCTGGGCTCCTGAATAGCAGGGCCCCAGCCAGACTAAAGTCGAAAAACAGTGATACACCAGCAAAAAGTGGGGGTAACCATAAGGGGCAGATCCTACTCTCCTACACAACCCCCCCCCCCCAAACGCAGGGACATTAAACTAACCTTGACCAGTTAAGTCTTCATGTTCTAAGTGGAAATATCTGGAGAGTCCATCTGCATTGGCATGGTTACTCCCAGGTCTATGTTCCACTGTATAGTCCATCCCCTGTAGGGAAATGGACCACCTCAAAAGTCTGGGGTTTTCACCCTTCATCTGTTTTAGCCATAAGAGGGGCTTATGGTCTGTCTGAACAAGGAAGTGAGTACCAAACAAGTATGGCCTCAGCTTCTTCAGAGCCCAAACCACAGCAAAGGCCTCCCTCTCAAAGGCTGACCAACGTTTCTCTCTGGGGGTCAGCCTTCTGCTAATAAAAGATACTGGCTGATCCTGACCATCATTCAACTGTGATAGTACAGCCCCTACCCCCAACTCAGATGCATCTGTTTGCACAATGAACTTTTTGGAGTAATCAGGACTCTGCAGAATGGGAGCAGTGCACATGGCCTGCTTCAGGTCATCAAATGCCTTTTGACAGCTAACTGTCCACTGAACCTTTTTGGGCATTTTCTTAGAGGTTAAGTCATTCAGGGGTGTCACTATTGATCCATACCCCTTGACAAATCTTCTGCAGTACCCAGTCAGGCCTAAAAAGGCTCTCACCTGAGTCTGGGTAGTTGGAGCAACCCAGTCCATGATGGTCTGGATTTTGCTTTGCAATGGTTGAACCTGGCCTTCACCCACAAGGTCGCCCAGGTACACAACCTGACTCTGCCCTATCTGGCACTTGGTGGCCTTGATAGTGAGGCCTGCCTTCTGCAGGGCCTCCAAAACATTTCTGAGGTGGACCAGGTGATCCTCCCAGGTGGAGCTAAAGACAGCAATATCATCTAGATATGCTGCACTATAGGCTTCCAGACCTGTAAGGACTGTGTTCACCAACCTCTGAAAAGTGGCAGGTGCATTTTTCAAACCAAAGGGCATCACCACAAATTGGTAAAGCCCACCAGGGGTAGAAAATGCAGTTCTTGGCTTTGCATCATCAGCTAGTCTAATCTGCCAGTAGCCAGCTGTTAGGTCAAATGTGCTTAGATACTTGGATGAGGCCAAAGTGTCTATTAGCTCATCTGCCCTGGGGATTGGATGGGCATCAGTCCTAGTGACTGCATTGAGGCCTCTGTACTCCACACAAAACCTCATCTCCCTCTTACCATCTTTGGTGTGAGGTTTTGGCACCAGGACCACTGGACTAGCCCAAGGGCTATCTGAAGGCTCAATGACACCCAGTTCCAACATTTTCTGGACTTCTGTCCTGATACAGTCCCTGACCTGGTCAGGTTGCCTGTAAATCTTACTTTTAACAGGCAGACTGTCCCCAGTGTCCACTTCATGAGTGCACCAGGTGGTCTGACTTGCAGTCAGAGAAAACATGTGTCTGAACTGATTGAGCACCTGTCTACAATCAGTTTGCTGCTGGGCAGTGAGACTGCCTGCCAAGGCTACACCATCTACTGACCCATCATCAGGGTTCTGTGAGAGCAGGTCAGGGAGAGGGTCACTCTCCTCCTCCTGTCCCTCATCAGTTGCCATGAGCAAGCCCATGTCAGCCCTGTCCACGTATGGCTTCAGCCTGTTGACATGGAGCACCCTGTGGGGGCTCCTGGGAGTTCCCAGGTCTACCAGATAGGTAACCTCTCCCTTCTGCTCAACAATGGTATGGGGGCCACTCCACTTGTCTTGGAGGGCTGCTGGGGCCACTGGCTCCAACACCCACACCTTCTGCCCTGGCTGGTAAACAGTCAGCACAGCCTTTTGGTCATGCCAGGCTTTCTGTAATTCCTGGCTAGCCTCAAGGTTTTTGGTTGCCTTTTTCATGTACTCAGCCATCCTAGAGCGGAGACCAAGTACATAGTCCACTATGTCCTGTTTAGGGGGTTTGAGGGGTAACTCCCAACCTTCCTTCACCAGACACAATGGACCCCTGACAGGATGGCCAAACAAACGTTCAAAAGGGCTGTAGCCAACCCCTTTGAGGCACCTCCCTGTATGCAAATAAAAGGCAGGGCAAGAGTATGTCCCATCTCCGCCTAAGCTTTTCTGGGAGCCCTTTAATCATGCCCTTCAAGGTTTTGTTGAATCTCTCAACTAAACCATTGCATTGGGGGTGATAGGGTGTGGTGAACTTATAAGTCACTCCACACTCCTTCCACATTGCAGTTAAGTAACTGGACATAAAGTTTGCATCTCTGTCAGATACTACCTCCTTAGGAAAGCCCACTCTTGAGAAAATTCCCAGGAGGGCCCTTGCCACCACAGGTGCTGTAGTGGTCCTAAGGGGAATGGCTTCTGGGTACCTGGTGGCATGGTCCACCACCACCAGGATAAACCTGTGCCCAGATGCTGTTTGGGGATCCATGGGACCAACAATGTCAATCCCCACCCTCTCAAAGGGAACCCCTACCACAGGTAGTGGTATCAGGGGGGCCTTTGTGGTGCCACCTGCCTTCCCACTGGCTTGGCAGGTTACACAGGAGCGACAAAACTCCTTGGTGTCTTCAGACATGTGGGGCCAGTGAAAGTGAGGGACAATTCTGTCCCAAGTCTTGTTCTGGCCCAAGTGACCTGCTAAAGGAATATCATGGGCTAGTGTCAATAGGAAGCCCCTGAACTTCAGAGGTATAACCAACCTCCTGGCTGTCCCAGGCTTGGGGTCTCTACTCTCTGAGTACAGGAGTCCATCATCCCAATACATCTTATGGGTGCCACTAGCATTCCCAGCAGCCTCAGCAGCAGCTTGCTGTCTGAGGGGTTCAAGAGAGGGGCAGTTCAGCTGCTCCTGGCTGAGATCTGCCCTGGAAGGGCCCCTTGTCCCCAAGAACTCAACCTGATCAGGTTCAAGTTCCTCTGGGACAGTTCCTTCTTCAGGCCTGAGATCATCTTCCTCAAAAGACTGATCTCTTCCTGAGCCAAGGGGGAAGGCACTGCTTTAACCCTACTGCTCCTCCTCTTGGGAGGCACCTGGTCCATTATTCCAGAATCCATGGCCTGTTCAGCTTTTGACATTTGTGCCTGTGACCTAGTCACAGCAAACACATGTGGAGGGATCCCTAGCATTTCTGCATGTTTCCTGAGCTCCACCTCTGCCCAAGCTGAGGTTTCAAGATCATTGCCAAGCAAGCATTCAACTGGTAGGTCTGCACTCACCACAACCTTCTTAAGGCCAGTTACCCCTCCCCAGGAGAAGTTAAGAACTGCCAGAGAATGGTCGGTTCTGACATTGCTAGCATTGGTCACTTGGTACATTTCACCAAGTATAATCTGCCCAGGATCCACAAGATCTTTTGTCACCATGGTGACACTTGCTCCTGTGTCCCTGAATGCCAACGCCTCTCTTCCATTAATTAAAGGCTGCTGTCTGTATTTGCCCAAATTATTGGGACTCACAAAGGGGGACATATCCATTCCCCCATCACAGACTAGGACAGCCTGAGTTGGCACTCTGACTAGGCCAGAGCCCATCTCAGTACCCAGGGTCAACCCTACTAAACCCTTATTCTGAGTATTTCCACCACCATTTGTAGCTGGACTAGGGGAACAGTTGCCTTAGGGGCAATGGTGGCTGGATTAGAGTCTTTGGACTTGGTGCAATCACTTGTCCAGTGAGTCTTCTGCTTACAGATTTTGCACCATGGTTTCTTTTGGCCTTTTCCTTTGGTAGATTGGGATTCCCCACCAGATGCAGATTTTTGGGGACCTTGAGAAGACTTCTGGTCTTCTGGTTTAAAACTTGGCTGTAAGCAAGCAGAACGGCGGTGGAGGAGGGGATACTCTAATATAGCTAAAGCTGAGTGGAAGGAGAAAATTCTCCGCTATAAGAAACTAACGCTAAAGCGGAATTTTTCGCAAATGCAATTTTGAAGGCACCTAATAGCTCCAAAAGTGTTTTTAAAATAATGAATGACATCGCTACCCCGATTGTACAAAAATAAGACTCCCCAACACAGGAACTCTGTGACAGTTTGGCTGTTTTTTTTTAAGAAAAGATCTGTAAGATTATTAAAGGGATGGAAGGGGATAGTACAGTTGATGGGGCTAGTGGTCTGCTACCTGACAGGAAGGAGGACTGGAAGGGAATGAATGAAGTTTCAGATCAGAGGCCTCTTTTAGATCACTTTGAAATTCCCACGCTGGAGGATTTCACTCGGTTAGCCTTAGGAATTTCCTCTGGCTCATCACTGGACCCTCTTCCCCATAGGATTTGGAAGGCATTAGGCTCTGAGCTGTTCCCTATGCTAAAGCAGCTGTGTGATCAGTCCCTGGGTAGTGGAATGGTCCCACTCCTGCTGGAAGCAAGCAGTTGTAACCCCTTTATTAAAAAAACGTCGCTTGACCCAGCCTGTTTAAAAAACTACAGACCTATCTCGCTCCTCCCATATCCGGTTAAGCTCATGGAGCGCCTTGTAAGCAGGGCACTCTCCCAGTTTCTGGAGGTAAATAATTTACTGGATGCCGGACAATTCCGGCTTCCGCCCAGGACACGGGACTGAGACTGCCTTGCTGACTGTGTTGGATGATCTTCGCTTGCGTGCGGACATGGGTCAATCTACTATACTGATCCTGTTGGATCTGTCCGCCGCATTCGACACAGTCAATCACAAGGTTCTCCTGGAACGATTGGAAGGAGTGGGGGTAGTGGGCCTGGCCCAGAAATGGCTGCATTCATATCTGTCTGACAGATGTCAGGCTGTGGCCCTCCCCTTTTCAATCTAAGTTTATTAAGATACATCATGGTGTACCGCAAGGCTCTGCTATCAGCCCAATTCTTTTCAACGCCTATATGCGTCCCTTGGTGGATGTCATTAAATCTTACGGTATAGGTCTTGTAAATTATGCGGATGACACCCAGCTTATTCTCTCTTGGGATGGAGAACAGTCATTTTCTGTGGAAAACTTTCATGCATGTATGCAGAGTGTGGTATATTGGCTGAGAAATAACTCCCTGCAATTTAATGCAGATAAAACAGAGTTTCTTTATATTGCAGGTGGGAGAGTACCACATCCTCTCCCAGCCAATATGTGGCCGACTACTGCTGATGCCCCGCTGGTACCCTCTAAATCTGTTCGTAACTTGGGAATCTGCTTTAATGATGAGTTGACTCTGGAAAATCAAGTCAACAAGACTGTTGGGAGCTGCTACTCCCTTATTAGAGTTCTTAAAAAGTACTCCCCATGCTCCCGGTACATACTCGTGCTCTGGGTAGTAAGGAGCGTCATCCTGAGTAGGCTAGATTATTGTAATGCCCTGCTACTGGAGTCCCCTAAATATTTAATGGGGAGACTGCAGAGAATCCAGAATGTAGCGGCTAAGTTGGCCTTGACGAGACCTCGTCAGTCCTCCTCCTCTCAGGCTCTGGTGGACCTTCATTGGCTCCCAATCTTGCAGAGGGTTCATTTTAAATCCCTTTGTGTTGTGTTCAAGGCATTGCACGGTCGTGGGCCATTACCTTTGCAGAGGAAATTTAGTTGGTATGTTCCCACCCGTTGCCTCAGATCTTCCTCTGCCAACTGGGTGAAAGTACCTAGGGTCAGAAGAGCTAAACTGGGGGGGCAAGCTTTCAGCGTTGCTGCTGCAAGGCTTTGGAATAGCCTACCCACGGAGCTGCGACAGATGACGGATTTTATGCCGTTCAGAAAGAAATTGAAGACTTGGCTCTTCCCCAGAGTATGATGCCTCCTGCTCTTTATCACAGGCTCTCTTCCGTCTCTCAGCGCCAGGATACCCGGCGGGTCACAGTGCGCTCTATAAATAGCCCTTACATTACATTACATTACATTACCCTTTTCCCCACCCTTGTCAGAGTTTTTGGAATCTTGCTTCTTCTGGTCACCACCTTGGTTCTGTACCTTCTGCTTCACCCTGGTTCTGACCCTTTTGTCTGCCTTCTTTCCCAATTCTTGGGGAGAGGTGAGATCAGAGTCAACCAGGTACTGATGTAGCAACTGATTCTGACAGTTATTAAGAATCTGCTCCCTCATGATTAAATTATACAATCCTTTGAAGTCACACACTTTACTGCCAAGTAACTAGCCTTCCAGAGCCTTAGTAGCACAATCTACAAAGTCCACCCAGTCCTGTGTCTGTGCCTTTTGGGTATCTCTGAACTTTAACCTGTATTGCTCAGTGGTTAGGCCAAACCCATCTATCAGGGCACTCTTCAGGACTTGGTAATCATCAGCATCCTCTTCTCTTACAGTGAGGAGCTTGTCTCTACCTTTGTCTGCAAAGGAGAGCCACAAGATTGCTGCCCACTGCTCCTGGGGGACCCTCTGAACTTTACAGGCCCTTTCCAGTGCAGTAATCCATTTGTGGATGTCATCCCCACTCTGGTAGGGAGGGACAATCTTGCTCAGGTTTCTATGGTCATAAGACCTTTCCCTACCACTAGGGAAGTTGCTGCCACCATGGGACTCTAGTCCCAACTTTCTTCTTTGTCTATGAAGCTCTAGGGACTCCCTGTCTATAGCCAGCTGCTCTCTTCTGATCCTAAGCTGAGCTTCTTCATACTGGAGCAGTCTCTTTTTCCTTTCATGAGAGGATTCCCTCCTATGAGAGGAAACAGAGGTCCCTACTGAGGTGTCAGAATGGTTAGACTCCTGAGAAGGAGATCTGGACCTTCTAGGCACACTCACAACTCTTCCTGGTGGGACAAAGGGGAAGTCATTCTGATCCTCCTCCTCATCTGCAGGAGGAGCTGGATTGTCCAGGGCAAGATCATTGTCATCTTCCTGGCCAGTTTCAGAGGTCAGGTCCTGGGTATTTTCACCCCTGGCCCCTTCCTCATCTTCTGCCCCACCCTCTCTGCCTACCCCTGCAGACCCTAGGGGTCTTCTGAGATCATCTAGCAGAAGCATCTCCATGAGACGTTGGGTGTTGGCACTTTTGCCTGTCTTCAGCTTCCTAGTCTTGCACAATTCTCTCAATTCCAAGAATTGGAGGTTGTCATACTTGGAGGGTAGAAGCCCACTGGCTTCTGGCAGGGACCTACTGGTTTCTGGCCCTGAAGACATTACTAGTGAGGTGTGGTGTATGCACTACCTACTCTAGTGTGGCCAACTAAACTCTCTTGAGTTGTAGAAAGGGTGTGCTAAGCCCTTGACACACAACTCTAAATTCAGTAGAACTTACTGTATTTCTAAGCTTGAATTTATATGTACCTCAGGTACCTTTAGTGGTTTTCAGTTAGTCACACACTTGATATTATCTGGTAAAACAAGGCAAGCTTTAATCCAACCGCTGCACACCAATGTGAGAAGTTGGCCTGGTATATGCTGTCCACTAGTTATAGTGGGCACCTTGCACCAGTCCAATCGACCCTTATTGATGATAGGTTTAAAGACAACCTTTATTGAAAGCTATCCTAGTGGTAGCTATGGAGAGCAGCCTTCAGGCTAAGTCTTGAAGGAGTGCTAAACTATTGTTTTACCAGTTATAATCTCATGAATGACCAAATGAAAGGAGAACCACACCAGGTATATATATAAAATATATGTATTTATTACTAAACACAACCCAATAGTCTCTTTATGAGGCTAGAGGTGAAAGTACACAAGTTACAAGTCAAATAGCACAGTAAATTAGCACAATATACGATTAGCCCTAGGGGCGTACCAAACCATATATCAAGAAAGTGGTATAAGAACCACGACTTAAGTAGACACAAGGCCTAGAGCCTGTAGAATCTCTGGGACCCCAAGGAACCACCCAAGGTAGTGACACAGGGGACCCACGGGGGCTGTGTGCAGTGTGTGAACACAGCCGCGAGCTCCGTTAAAGTCTACGGGAAAGTCGCGGTTATCGTTTTAGAGTTTAAGGACACTTAGAAATTGACTAGGACCACACCCTCTTGGACTTAGACAGTTCTAGGGTCAACACCCACGGGAGCACCGGAGTACTTGAGTTACCTCACCCAGGGAAGCTGGGTGCTTAGGTGTCAAATGGTGTTGGGTCGCGTCGTCGTTTTCAATGGCAGCCTGCAGAGAAGTGCTGCTGCCGGCAAGATGCAAAGTGTCCGAAGAGATCCAAGCCTGGATCAGAGATGAGAAGAACCTGAAAGTAGAGGGGACAGAGTCTGGGTCACTTGCCAGGGACCAGGGGCACGATAGTCGAATGCCCACCGATGTCGGGTGCTTCAGGTGAAAGAGGTGAAGCTTGACTCTTCAGCCACGAGGACCAGGAGGTGTCGACGACAACCAGGAGCTGGATTCGAGCTGCCCACGAAAGATGTCGAGTGCTGCAGCGTTGGTGTCCGGATTGAACACAACAAGCCTTGGCAACAGCAACCCACGCAGAAAGGAGAAAGATGCTTGTGTAGAGACCAGCAAGGTCTGAGGGACTCCCCACTTGGTGGGGAGTGAGGGCACGTCTGGAGCAACCAGAAACACCCAAAGAAAATCAGAGTTGCCTTCACAGGGACCCACCAGTCAACGGACCAGGGATCGCAAAGGAGCCCCAAGCGGAAATGCAGGAAGTGGGCCCACAGAACACTCGTGGAGTGTAGGCTCACAATCTTCAGTGCAAATGGTGCGCAGGGCCTGGGCTACAAGTAACCCAAAGCAGGACTTCAAGAGTCGTCGAGAAGTCAATGTACTAGCAAATGTGCACGGTGTCCAGGAGTTCCGGTTCCACGCTACTCACGAGGGCTGCGGGTCTCAGCTTTGCTGGGGACTCGGGTCAGCATCTGAAATGTCTGGAAATCCTCTTCCTGGGCTGCAAGTACTTCGGAGTCCGGCGGGAGCTTCGGAGTTGCAGACCGGCAAATGCTTTGTTGGCGCCTGCCAAGCAGGGGAGTCACTCCTTCACCCCAAGGGAGATTTCTTCAGTCCTCTAGTCTTTAGTAGAGCGTCGAGTTCCAGGATTCAGTAGCAGAGTTTCGTCCAGGGATATCTAAAGTCCTGTTGCCAGGGTTCCCTTACTTATACTAAAGAAAGGGGTTGGACTAACTCTGGGGACCCACCTATGGGAGGGTTTGGAAAGAGGGGTGGCTACACCCATTTCCTTTGTCCAGTTTCGCGCCAGAGCAGGGGCTGGTAGCCCCTGCAACCGGTTTGAACTGGGGTATGCACGAGGACACCAAATGTGCCCCCAGTGCAGGACTTCAAAGCACTCAGAGAGTGCACCCACCCAGCCCCAATCCACTAAGGCCTGTCTGGGAGGTGGTCACACCTCCCTGTGACAGGAAACCTATTGTCCAGGCCTCCCCTGCCGGAGTTTCGGTCAGCAGCAGGAGGCCAGACTCGTGTCTGTGGCTGCAGCATCCATTTTGTGATGCCAGGCTCTGTTTAGTTGGTACCGGGTATACCGGTTCTGTCATGTCTCTCCCTCTAGAAGGGTGGGATCATACTCCCACACCAGTTACTGGTGTGGGGGTATGATTCCAAGGTGTTTGACACCAAACACGACATGTTTCCGTGCAGCCATCCCAAAGTTAGCATTTACTGTTTAGATATAATGCACTTAAGAGTATATGGTCAGGCTGCACCACAGACAACCCCGGAGAGGAGATTCCGAAGGCTGCAGAGGGACTCTGCTCATGCATGGGCACCCTCTCACATATAACCAAGCACCCTGCCTTCAGGATTGATAAGGCCTGCCATAGGGGTGACTGATAGGTTTCTATGTGCAGTGTTAGGTGAGATATAGTGAACCTATATCTCTGTAAGGGGTGCATGCACCACCTTACTCAGGCTGCAGTATCAGTCCTGTGGTGTCATTTTGGATGGCCTTCCAGGGGTGGCACAATACATGCTTCAGCCCCTGGTAGGCCTCTGGGGTACCTATGCCCTGGGTACATAGTATACCATATACTAGGGACTTATAAGGGCACTCCAGGATCCAAACTGTGATGTGCCTAAAGTACAGGGAACCAATGTAGAGAGGAAGCAGCTAGGCTGGGGTCCTGAATAGCAGGGCCCCAGCCAGACTAAAGTCGAAAAACAGTGATACACCAGCAGAAAGTGGGGGTAACCATAAGAGGCAGATCCTACTCTCCTACAGAAGAGAGGGCAGGAGACTGCAGAGCAGCAGTGTATGTGGAGGAAGAGAGGGCAGGAGACTACAGAGCAGCAATGTATGTGGAGGAAGAGAGGGCAGGAGACTGCAGAGCAGCAGTGTATGTGGAGGAAGAGAGGGCAGGAGACTGCAGTGGGAGCAGCAATGTATGTGAAGGAAAAGAGGACAGGAGTGCAGCAGCAGGAATGTATGTGGAGGAAGAGAGGACAGCAGACTGCAGTGGGAGCAGCAATGTATGTCGCGGAAGAGAGGGCAGGAGACAGCAGCAGCAATGTATGTGGAGGAAGATAGGACAGGAGACTGCAGAGCAGCAATGTATGTGGAGGATATGAGGGCAGGAGACTGCAGCAGCAGCTTTGCATGTGGAGGAAGAGAGGGCAGGAGACTGCAGTGGGAGAAGCAATGTATGTGGAGGAAGAGGGGGCAGGAGACAGCAGCAGCAGCAATGTATGTGGAGGAAGAGAGGGCAGGAGACTGCAGCAGCAATGTATGTGGTGGAAGAGAGGGCAGCAGACTGCAGGAGCAGCAATGTATGTAGTGGAAGAGACGGCAGGAGACTGCAGCAGCAATGTATGTGGACGAAAAGAGGGCAGAAGACTGCAGCAGGAGTAGGAATGTATGTGATGGAAGAGAGGGCAGGAGACTGCAGAGCAGCAATGTGTGTGCTGGAAGAGAGGGCAGGAGACTGCAGAGCAGTAAAGTATGTGGAGGAAGAGAGGGCAAGAGACTGCAGCAAGAGCAATGTGTGTGGAGGAAGAGAGGGCAGCAGACTGCAGCAGGAGCAATGTATGTGGTGGAAGAGAGGGCAGCAGACTGCAGTGGGAGCAGCAATGTATGTGGAGGATGAGAGGACAGGAGACAGCAGCAGCAATGTATGTGGAGGAAGAGAGGGCAGGAGACTGCAGAGCAGAAATGTATGTGGAGGAAGAGGGGGCAGGAGACTGCAGCAGGAGCAGCGATGTATGTGGAGGAAGAGAGGGCAGGAGACTTCAGCAGCAGCAATGTATGTGGAGGAAGAGGGGGCAGGAGACTGCAGCAGCAGCAATGCATGTGGAGGAAGAGAGGGCAGGAGACTGCAGAGCAGCAATGTATGTGGAGGAAGAGAGGGCAGGAGACTGCAGAGCAGCAATGTATGTGGAGGAAGAGAGGGCAGGAGACTGCAGAGCAGCAATGTATGTGGAGGAAGAGAGGGCAGCAGACTGCAGCAGGAGCAATGTATGTGGAGGAAGAGAGGGCATGAGACTGCAGTGGGAGAAGCAATGTATGTGGTGGAAGAGGGGGCAGCAGACTGCAGCAGCAATGTATGTGGGGGAAGAGAGGACAGCAGACTGCAGCAATGTATGTGGAGGAAGAGAGGACAGCAGACTGCAGAAAGGTATGTGGAGGAAGAGAGGGCAGGAGACTGCAGCAGCAGCAATGTATGTGGAGGAAGAGAGGGCTGGAGACTGCAGAGCAGCTATGCATGTGGAGGAAGAGAGGGCAGGAGACTGCAGTGGGAGAAGCAATGTATGTGGAGGAAGAGAGGGCAGGAGACTGCAGAGCAGCAATGTATGTGGTGGAAGAGAGGGCAGGAGACAGCAGCAGCAATGTATGTGGCGGAAGACGGGGCAGGAGACTGCAGAGCAGCAATGTATGTGGAGGAAGAGAGGGCAGGAGACTGCAGAGCAGCAATGTATGTGGAGGAAGAGAGGGCATGAGACTGCAGTGAGAGAAACAATGTATGTGGTGGAAGAGGGGGCAGCAGACTGCAGCAGCAATGTATGTGGAGGAAGAGAGGACAGCAGACTGCAGCAATGTATGTGGAGGAAGAGAGGGCAGGAGACTGCAGCAGTGGCAATGCATGCGGAGGAAGAGAGGGCAGGAGACTGCAGAGCAGCAATGTATGTGGTGGAAGAGGGGGCAGCAGACTGCAGAGCAGCAATGTATGTGGAGGAAGAGAGGGCAGGAGACTGCAGAGCAGCAATGTATGTGGAGGAAGAGAGGGCAGGAGACTGCAGCAGGAGTAGGAATGTATGTGATGGAAGAGAGGGCAGGAGACTGCAGAGCAGCAATGTGTGTGCTGGAAGAGAGGGCAGGAGACTGCAGAGCAGCAATGTATGTGATGGAAGAGAGGGCAGGAGACTGCAGAGCAGCAATGTATGTGGAGGAAGAGGGGGCAGCAGACTGCAGCAGCAGCAATGCATGTGGAGGAAGAGAGGGCAGGAGACTGCAGAGCAGCAATGTATGTGGAGGAAGAGAGGGCAGAAGACTGCAGCAGCAGCAATGTATGTGGAGGAAGAGGGGGCAGGAGACTGCAGAGCAGCAATGTATGTGGAGGAAGAGAGGGCAGGAGACTGCAGAGCAGCAATGTGTGTGGAGGAAGAGAGGGCAGGAGACTTCAGCAGCAGCAGCAATGTATGTGGAGGAAGAGGGGGCAGGAGACTGCAGCAGCAGCAATGCATGTGGAGGAAGAGAGGGCAGGAGACTGCAGAGCAGCAATGTATGTGGAGGAAGAGAGGGCAGAAGACTGCAGCAGCAGCAATGTATGTGGAGGAAGAGGGGGCAGGAGACTGCAGCAGCAGCAATGCATGTGGAGGAAGAGAGGGCAGGAGACTGCAGAGCAGCAATGTATGTGGAGGAAGAGAGGGCAGAAGACTGCAGCAGCAGCAATGTATGTGGAGGAAGAGGGGGCAGGAGACTGCAGCAGCAGCAATGCATGTGGAGGAAGAGAGGGCAGGAGACTGCAGAGCAGCAATGTATGTGGAGGAAGAGAGGGCAGAAGACTGCAGCAGCAGCAATGTATGTGGAGGAAGAGGGGGCAGGAGACTGCAGATCAGCAATGTATGTGGAGGAAGAGAGGGCAGGAGACTGCAGAGCAGCAGTGTATGTGGAGGAAGAGAGGGCAGGAGACTGCAGTGGGAGCAGCAATGTATGTGAAGGAAAAGAGGACAGGAGTGCAGCAGCAGGAATGTATGTGGAGGAAGACAGGACAGCAGACTGCAGTGGGAGCAGCAATGTATGTGGAGGAAGACAGGGCAGGAGACTACAGCATCAGCAATGTATGTGGAGGAAGTGGGACAGCAGACTGCAGAGCAGAAATGTATGTGGAGGAAGAGAGGGCAGGAGACTTCAGCAGCAGCAATGTATGTGGAGGAAGAGGGGGCAGGAGACTGCAGCAGCAGCAATGCATGTGGAGGAAGAGAGGGCAGGAGACTGCAGCAGGAGCAATGTATGTGGAGGAAGAGAGGGCATGAGACTGCAGTGGGAGAAGCAATGTATGTGGTGGAAGAGGGGGCAGCAGACTGCAGCAGCAATGTATGTGGGGGAAGAGAGGACAGCAGACTGCAGCAATGTATGTGGAGGAAGAGAGGGCAGGAGACTGCAGCAGGAGCAGTGATGTATGTGGAGGAAGAGAGGACAGCAGACTGCAGAAAGGTATGTGGAGGAAGAGAGGGCAGGAGACTGCAGCAGCAGCAATGTATGTGGAGGAAGAGAGGGCTGGAGACTGCAGAGCAGCTATGCATGTGGAGGAAGAGAGGGCAGGAGACTGCAGTGGGAGAAGCAATGTATGTGGAGGAAGAGAGGGCAGGAGACTGCAGAGCAGCAATGTATGTGGTGGAAGAGAGGGCAGGAGACTGCAGAGCAGCTATGCATGTGGAGGAAGAGAGGGCAGGAGACTGCAGTGGGAGAAGCAATGTATGTGGAGGAAGAGAGGGCAGGAGACTGCAGAGCAGCAATGTATGTGGAGGAAGAGAGGACAGCAGACTGCAGTGGGAGCCGCAATTTATGTGGAGGAAGAGAGGGCTGGAGACTGCAGAGCAGCTATGCATGTGGAGGAAGAGAGGGCAGGAGACTGCAGTGGGAGAAGCAATGTATGTGGAGGAAGAGAGGGCAGGAGACTGCAGAGCAGCAATGTATGTGGAGGAAGAGAGGACAGCAGACTGCAGTGGGAGCCGCAATTTATGTGGAGGAAGAGAGGGCAGGAGACAGCAGCAGCAATGTATGTGGCGGAAGACGGGGCAGGAGACTGCAGAGCAGCAATGTATGTGGAGGAAGAGAGGGCAGGAGACTGCAGAGCAGCAATGTATGTGGAGGAAGAGAGGGCATGAGACTGCAGTGGGAGAAGCAATGTATGTGGTGGAAGAGGGGGCAGCAGACTGCAGCAATGTATGTGGAGGAAGAGAGGGCAGGAGACTGCAGCAGGAGCAGTGATGTATGTGGAGGAAGAGAGGACAGGAGACTGCAGCAGTGGCAATGCATGCGGAGGAAGAGAGGGCAGGAGACTGCAGCAGCAGCAGTGTATGTGGAGGAAGAGAGGGCAGCAGACTGCAGAGCAGCAATGTATGTGGAGGAAGAGAGGACAGCAGACAGCAGTGGGAGCAGCAATGTATGTGGAGGAAGAGAGGGCAGCAGACTGCAGCAGGAGCAGCAATGTATGTGGAGGAAGAGAGGGCAGGAGACTGCAGCAGCAGCAATGTATGTGGAGGAAGAGAGGGCAGGAGACTGCAGCAGCAGCAATGTATGTGGAGGAAGAGAGGGCAGCAGACTGCAGTGGGAGCAGCAATGTATGTGGAGGAAGAAAGGGCAGGAGACTGCAGAGCAGCAATGTATGTGGAGGAAGAGAGGGCAGGAGACTGCAGCAGCAGCAATGTATGTGGAGGAAGAGAGGACAGCAGACATCAGTGGGAGCAGCAATGTATGTGGTGGAAGAGACAGCAGGAGACTGCAGCAGCAATGTATGTGGAGGAAGAGAGGGCAGGAGACTGCAGCAGGAGTAGGAATGTATGTGGAGGAAGAGAGGGCAGGAGACTGCAGAGCAGCAATGTGTGTGCTGGAAGAGAGGGCAGGAGACTGCAGAGCAGCAATGTATGTGGAGGAAGAGAGGGCAGGAGACTGCAGCAAGAGCAATGTGTGTGGAGGAAGAGAGGGCAGCAGACTGCAGTGGGAGCAGCAATGTATGTGGAGGAAGAGAGGGCAGGAGACTGCAGCAGGAGTAGGAATGTATGTGGAGGAAGAGAGGGCAGGAGACTGCAGAGCAGCAATGTGTGTGGAGGAAGAGAGGGCAGGAGACTGCAGCAAGAGCAATGTGTGTGGAGGAAGAGAGGGCAGCAGACTGCAGCAGGAGCAATGTATGTGGCGGAAGAGAGGACAGCAGACTGGAGAACAGCAATGTATGTGGAGGAAGAGAGGGCAGCAGACTGCAGTGGGTGCAGCAATGTATGTGGAGGAAGAGGGGGCAGGAGACTGCAGCAGCAGCAATGCATGTGGAGGAAGAGAGGGCAGGAGACTTCAGCAGCAGCAATGTATGTGGAGGAAGAGGGGGCAGGAGACTGCAGAGCAGCAATGTATGTGGAGGAAGAGAGGGCAGAAGACTGCAGCAGCAGCAATGCATGTGGAGGAAGAGAGGGCAGGAGACTTCAGCAGCAGCACTGTATGTGGAGGAAGAGAGGGCAGGAGACTGCAGCAGGAGCAGTGATGTATGTGGAGGAAGAGAGGGCAGGAGACTGCAGAGCAGCAATGTATGTAGAGGAAGAGAGGGCAGGAGACTGCAGAGCAGCAATGTATGTGGAGGAAGAGAGGACAGCAGACTGCAGTGGGAGCCGCAATGTATGTGGAGGAAGAGAGGGCAGGAGACAGCAGAGCAGCAATGTATGTGGAGGAAGAGAGGGCAGGAGACTGCAGAGCAGCAATGTATGTGGAGGAAGAGAGGGCAGCAGACTGCAGCAGCAATGTATGTGGGGGAAGAGAGGACAGCAGACTGCAGCAGCAGCAATGTATGTGGAGGAAGAGAGGGCAGCAGACTGCAGCAGGAGCAATGTATGTGGAGGAAGAGAGGGCAGGAGACTGCAGCAGGAGCAGTGATGTATGTGGAGGAAGAGAGGACAGCAGACTGCAGAAAGGTATGTGGAGGAAGAGAGGGCAGGAAACTGCAGCAGGAGCAGTGATGTATGTGGAGGAAGAGAGGACAGCAGACTGCAGCAGCAGCAATGTATGTGGAGGAAGAGAGGGCTGGAGACTGCAGAGCAGCAATGTATGCGGAGGAAGAGAGGGCAGGAGACTGCAGCAGCAGCAATGTATGTGGAGGAAGAGAGGGCTGGAGACTGCAGAGCAGCAGTGTATGTGGAGGAAGAGAGGGCAGGAGACTGCAGCAGCAGCAATGTATGTGGAGGAAGTGGGGCAGCAGACTGCAGCAGCAGCAATGTATGTGGAGGAAGAGAGGGCAGCAGACTGCAGCAGCAATGTATGTGGGGGAAGAGAGGGCAGGAGACTGCAGAGCAGCAATGTATGTGGAGGAAGAGAGGACAGCAGACTGCAGTGGGAGCCGCAATGTATGTGGAGGAAGAGAGGGCAGGAGACAGCAGCAGCAATGTATGTGGAGGAAGAGAGGGCAGGAGACTGCAGAGCAGCAATGTATGTGGAGGAAGAGAGGGCAGCAGACTGCAGCAGCAATGTATGTGGGGGAAGAGAGGACAGCAGACTGCAGCAGCAGCAATGTATGTGGAGGAAGAGAGGGCAGGAGACTGCAGCAGGAGCAGTGATGTATGTGGAGGAAGAGAGGACAGCAGACTGCAGCAATGTATGTGGAGGAAGAGAGGACAGGAGACTGCAGAGCAGCAATGTATGTGGAGGAAGAGAGGACAGGAGACTGCAGCAGCAATGTATGTGGAGGAAGAGAGGACAGGAGACTGCAGAGCAGCAATGTATGTGGAGGAAGAGAGGACAGGAGACTGCAGCAGCAATGTATGTGGTGGAAGAGAGGGCAGGAGACTGCAGCAGCAATGTATGCTGAGAAAGAGAGGGCAGAAGTCTGCTGCAGGAGTAGGAATGTATGTGGAGGAAGAGAGGGCAGGAGACTGCAGAGCAGCAATGTGTGTACTGGAAGCGAGGGCAGGAGACTGCAGCAGCAGCAATGTATCTGGTGGAAGAGAGGGCAGGAGACTGCAGCAGCAGCAATGTATGTGGTGGAAGAGAGGGCAGGAGACTGCAGCAGCAGCAATGTATGTGGAGGAAGAGAGGGCAGGAGACTGCAGCAGCAGCAATGTATGTGGTGGAAGAGGGGGCAGCGGACTGCAGCAGGAGCAATGTATGTGGTAGAAGAGAGGACAGCAGACTGCAGAACAGCAATGTATGTGGAGGAAGAGAGGGCAGGAGACTGCAGCAGCAGCAATGTGTGGAGGAAGAGAGGGCAGGAGACTGCAGCAGCAGCAATGTATGTGGAGGAAGAGAGGGCAGGAGACTGCAGAACAGCAATGTATGTGGAGTAAGAGAGGGCAGGAGACAGCAGCAATGTATGTGGAGGAAGAGGGGGCAGGAGACGGCAGCAGCAATGTATGTGGAGGAAGAGAGGGCAGGAGACTGCAGAGCAGCAAAGTATGTGGAGGAAGAGAGGGCAGGAGACTGCAGCAGCAGCAATCTATGTGGAGGAAGAGAGGGCAGGAGACTGCAGAGCAGCAATGTATGTGGAGGAAGAGAGGACAGCAGACTGTAGTGGGAGCAGCAATGTATGTGGAGGAAGAGAGGGCAGGAGACAGCAGCAGCAATGTATGTGGAGGAAGAGAAGGCAGGAGACTGCAGCAGCAGCAATGTATGTGGAGGAGGAAGAGAGGGCAGCAGACTGCAGAGCAGCAATGTATGTGGAGGAAGAGAGGACAGCAGACAGCAGTGGGAGCAGCAATGTTTGTGGAGGAAGAGAGGGCAGGAGACAGCAGCAGCAGCAATGTATGTGGAGGAGGAAGAGAGGGCAGCAGACTGCAGCAGCAGCAGCAATGTATGTGGTGGAAGAGAGGGCAGAAGACGGCAGCAGCAGCAATGTATGTGGAGGAAGAGAGGGCAGGAGACTGCAGAGCAGCAAAGTATGTGGAGGAAGAGAGGGCAGGAGACTGCAGTGGGAGCAGCAATGTATGTGAAGGAAGAGAGGGCAGGAGACAGCAGCAGCAATGTATGTGGAGGAAGAGAGGGCAGGAGACTGCAGAGTAGCAATGTAAGTGGAGGAAGAGAGGGCAGGAGACAGCAGCAATGATTGTGAAGGAAGAGAGGGCAGCAGACTGCAGCAGCAGGAATGTATGCAGTGGTAGAGAGTGCAAGAGACGGCAGCAGCAATGTATGTGATGGAAGAGAGGGCAGGAGACTGCAGCAGCAGCAATGTATGTGGTGAATGAGGGGGCAGCAGACTGCAGCAATGTATGTGATGGAAGAGAGGGCAGGAGACTGCAGAGCAGCAATGTATGTCGAGGAAGAGAGGGCAGGAGACTGCAGGAGCAGCAATGTATGTGGAGGAAGAGAGGGCAGGAGACTGCAGCAGCAGCTATTCAGGTCCCCAGCCTATCTGCTTTCTCTTATAAATTGATTCCATGTACTTTAGGTACACCACAGATTGGATTCTGGAGTGCCCTTATAAGTCCCTAGTATATGGTATGTACCCAGGGCATAGGTACCCCAGAGGCCTACCAGGGGCTGAAGCATGTATTGTGCCACCCCTGGAAGGCCCTCCAAAATGACACCACAGGACTGCTACTGCAGCCTGGGTAAGGTGGTGCATGCACCCCTTACTGTGGTATAGGCTACCTATATCACTACTTCATTGCACACACATATAAACCTATAAGTCACTCCTATGGCAGGCCTTAACAATCCTAAAGGCAGAGTGCTTGGTTTTTATGTGAGAAGGTGCCCCTGCATGAGCAGAGCCCCTCTGCAGCGTTCGGAGTCAATCCTCTGGTGCTGTTTGTGGTGCAGCCTGACCATATACTCTTAAGTGCATTATAACCTCGCGTTAAATGCTAACTTTGGGATGGCTGCACGGAAACATGTCGTGTTTGGTGTCAGACATCTTGGAATACTACCCCCCACCAGTTCTGGCGGCGGGGGTAGCATTCCACCCTTCTAGAGGGAGAGACATGTACACACCGGCATACCCGGTATTAACTTTACAGAGCCCAGGCATCACAAAATGGATGCCGCAGCCACAGACACGGGTCTGGCCTCCTGCTGCTGACCGAAACTCTGGCAGGGGAGGCCTGGACACTAGGTTTCTGTCGAAGGGAGGTGTAACCACCTCCCGAGACAGGATAGTGTGTATTGGGGCTGGGCGGGAGCACTCTCTGGTGCTTTGAAATCCTGCACTGGGGGCACATTTGGTGTCCTCTGTGCATAGTCCAGTTCAAACCGGTTGCAGGGGCTACCTGCCCCTGCTCTGGCGCGAAACTGGACAAAGGGAATGGGTGTAACCACCCCTCTTCCCTGGCCCTCCCATAGGTGGGTCCCCAGAGTATGTCCAACCCCTAACTTAGTATAAGTATGGGACCCCAGTCCTTAGGACTTTAGATATCCCTGGACGAAACTCTGAAGCTGAATCCTGGACCTTCGACGCTCTACATCAAGATTAGAGGACTGAAGAATCTCCCTTGGGGTCAAGGAGTGACTCCCCTGCTTGGCAGGCACCAACGAAGCATCTGTCCGGTCTGCATCACTGAAGCTCCCACCGGACGCCGAAGTCTTTGCATCACCAGAGGTAGATTTCCACACTTCCCCGAGGCTGCCCTGAGTCCCCAGCAAAGCTGAGGCCCGTAGCTGTCGTGGGTAACGTGGAACCGTGACCCCTGGACACCAAACACATTTGCAAGTGCATCAACTTCCTGACATCTCTCGAAGCTGTGCTTTGGGTTCCGAGTAGCCCTAGCCCCGAGCACCAACTGCAGCGAAGATCACTGGCCTACACTCCACGAGGGTCCCGTGGGCCAGCTCCAAGTGCGACCACTCGAGGCTCCTTCGCGAACTCTCGTCCGTTGGCTAGTGGGTCCCCACGAAGGCAACTCTTCAACTGCTTGGGATTTTCTGGTTGCTCCAGACTTGCCCTGACTTACCCTCGCTGGGTGAGTCCCTCAGACCTTGCTGGTCTGCACCGCAGCCTTTTCTTCACTTCCCCGTGACTTGCCGTTGCCAAGGCTTGTTGGGTCCAATCCGGTCGCCGACACCGCAGCACTCGACAGACTTCGTGGGACAGCTCGAATCCAGCTCCTGGTCGTCATCAACGCCTCCTGGACCTCGTGGCTGAAGAGTCAAGGCACCGTCAACTCACCTGAAGCACTCGACATCTGAGGGCATTCGACTATCGTGCCCCTGGTCACTGGCTAGTGACCCAGACTCTGTCCCCTCTGCTTTCAGGTCTTCCTTTCCCTCGATCCAGGCTTGGATGGCTCCGGACACTCTTCTTCTCCACGGCAGCAGCACTTTTCCAGCGGTCGCCATTGAAAACGACGACGATTCCCGACACCTTTTAACACGTATGCACCCAGCTTCCCTGGATGAGGTAACTCGAGTATTTCGGTACTCACGTGGGTGTGGGCCCTAGAAACTCTTAAGTTTTAAGGGGTTAACTGGAAGTCCTCTCCGAAGTGTCCCTTTTCTTTAAAAATCTAACCGCGACTTTCCCCATAGAAGTCAACGGTGGCTCGCGGCTGTGTTCTCACACTGCACGCATCCCCCGTGGGTCCCCTGTGTCACTACCTTGGGTGGTTCCTTGGGGTCCAAGCACTTCTACAGGCTCTAGGCCTTGTGTCTAGTTCAGTCGTGGTTCTTATACCACTATTTTAGTATATGGTTTGGTACGCCCCTAGGGCTCAAACGTGTATTGTGCTGAATACTGCTGATATTTGACTTGTAATTTATGTACTTCGAACTCTAGCCTCATAAAGAGACTAGAGGGGTGTGTTTAAGACTAAATACATATATTTTATATATATACATGGTGTGGTCCTCTTTCATTTGGTCACTCAAGAGATTATAGACTGGTAAAACAAGCTGCTTTACATTCCTCCAAGACTTAGCCTGAAGGCTGCTCTCCATAGCTACCACTAGGATAGCTTTCAATAAAGGTTGTCTTTAACCTAATCATCCATAAGGGGTTGTTTGGACTGGTGCAAGGTGCCCACTATAACTAGTGGACAGCATATGCAAGGCCAACTTCTCACAGGCAGGAGACTGCAGAAATGTATGCGGAGGAAGAGAGGGCAGGAGACTGCAGAGCAGCAATGTATGTGGAGGAAGAGAGGGCAGGAGACTGCAGAGCAGCAATGTATGTGGAGGAAGAGAGGGCAGGAGACTGCAGCAGGAGCAATGTATGTGGAGGAAGAGAGGGCAGGATACTGCAGCAGGAGCAGCAATGTATGTGGAGGAAGAGAGGACAGCAGACTGCAGAGCAGCAATGTATGTGGAGAAAGAGAGGGCAGGAGACTGCAGCAGCAGCAATGTATGTGGAGGAAGAGAGGGCAGGAGACTGCAGCAGGAGCAATGTATGTGGAGGAAGAGAGGGCAGGATACTGCAGCAGGAGCAATGTATGTGGAGGAAGAGAGGGCAGCAGACTGCAGTGGGAGCAGCAATGTATGTGGAGAAAGAGAGGGCAGGAGACTGCAGCAGCAGCAATGTATGTGGAGGAAGAGAGGGCAGAAGACTGCAGCAGCAGCAATGTATGTGGAGGAAGAGAGGGCAGGAGACTGCAGCAGGAGCAATGTATGTGGAGGAAGAGAGGGCAGCAGACTGCAGTGGGAGCAGCAATGTATGTGGAGAAAGAGAGGGCAGGAGACTGCAGCAGCAGCAATGTATGTGGAGGAAGAGAGGGCAGGAGACTGCAGCAGGAGCAATGTATGTGGAGGAAGAGAGGGCAGGATACTGCAGCAGGAGCAGCAATGTATCTGGAGAAAGAGAGGGCAGGAGACTGCAGCAGCAGCAATGTATGCGGTGGAAGAGAGGGCAGGAGACGGCAGCAGCAATGTATGTGGAGGAAGAGAGGGCAGGAGACTGCAGCAGCAGCAATGTATGCGGTGGAAGAGAGGGCAGGAGACGGCAGCAGCAATGTATGTGGAGGAAGAGAGGGCAGCAGACTGCAGCAGGAGAAATGTATGTGGTGGAAGAGAGGGCAGGAGACTGCAGCAGCAATGTATGTGGTGGAAGAGGGGGCAGCAGACTGCAGCAGGAGCAATGTATGTGGAGGAAGAGAGGGCAGCAGACTGCAGCAGGTGCAATGTAAGTGGAAAAAGAGAGGGCAGCAGACTGCAGAGCAGCAATGTATGTGGAGGAAGAGAGGGCAGCAGACTGCAGCAGCAGCAATGTATGTGGAGGAAGAGAGGGCAGGAGACTGCAGTGGGAGCAGCAATGTATGTGGAGGAAGAGAGGGCAGGAGACTGCAGCAGCAGTAATTTATGCGGAGGAAGAGAGGGCAGGATACTGCAGCAGCAGCAATGTATGTGGAGGAAGAGGGGGCAGGAGACAGCAGCAGCAATGTATGTGGAGGAAGAGAGGGCAGGAGACTGCAGAGCAGCAATGTATGTGGAGGAAGAGAGGGCAGGAGACGGCAGCAGCAATGTATGTGGAGGAAGAGAGGGCAGGAGACTGCAGAGCAGCAATGTATGTGGAGGAAGAGAGGGCAGGAGACTGCAGCAGCAGTAATGTATGCGGTGGAAGAGAGGGCAGGAGACTGCAGCAGCAATGTATGTGGTGGAAGAGAGGGCAGGAGACTGCAGCAGCAGTAATGTATGCGGTGGAAGAGAGGGCAGGAGACTGCAGCAGCAGCAATGTATGTGGAGGAAGAGAGGGCAGGAGACTGCAGCAGCAGCAATGTATGTGGTGGAAGAGAGGGCAGGAGACAGCAGTGGGAGCAGCAATGTATGTGGTGGAAGAGAGGGCAGGAGACTGCAGCAGCAGCAATGTATGTGGAGGAAGAGAGGGCAGGAGACTGCAGCAGCAGCAATGTATGTGGTGGAAGAGAGGGCAGGAGACAGCAGTGGGAGCAGCAATGTATGTGGTGGAAGAGAGGGCAGGAGACTGCAGCAATGTATGCGGTGGAAGAGAGGGCAGGAGACTGCAGCAGCAGCAATGTATGTGGAGGAAGAGAGGGCAGGAGACGGCAGCAGCAATGTATGCGGTGGAAGAGAGGGCAGGAGACTGCAGCAGCAGCAATGTATGTGGAGGAAGAGAGGGCAGGAGACGGCAGCAGCAATGTATGTGGAGGAAGAGAGGGCAGGAGACTGCAGAGCAGCAATGTATGTGGAGGAAGAGAGGGCAGGAGACTGCAGCAGCAGTAATGTATGCGGTGGAAGAGAGGGCAGGAGACTGCAGCAGCAATGTATGTGGTGGAAGAGAGGGCAGGAGACTGCAGCAGCAGTAATGTATGCGGTGGAAGAGAGGGCAGGAGACTGCAGCAGCAGCAATGTATGTGGAGGAAGAGAGGGCAGGAGACTGCAGCAGCAGCAATGTATGTGGTGGAAGAGAGGGCAGGAGACAGCAGTGGGAGCAGCAATGTATGTGGTGGAAGAGAGGGCAGGAGACTGCAGCAGCAGCAATGTATGGAGGAAGAGAGGGCAGGAGACTGCAGCAGCAGCAATGTATGTGGTGGAAGAGAGGGCAGGAGACAGCAGTGGAGCAGCAATGTATGTGGTGGAAGAGAGGGCAGGAGACTGCAGCAATGTATGCGGTGGAAGAGAGGGCAGGAGACTGCAGCAGCAGCAATGTATGTGGAGGAAGAGAGGGCAGGAGACGGCAGCAGCAATGTATGCGGTGGAAGAGAGGGCAGGAGACTGCAGCAGCAGCAATGTATGTGGAGGAAGAGAGGGCAGGAGACGGCAGCAGCAATGTATGCGGTGGGAAACGACCTTAACAACGCGGTCAAGACACTGCAGTACATTTAGATCGCTGCTTTTACAACGCAAGTCGTTACCTACTGTACGTAGGCTGGAGTTGGAATAGTAAATCATACTATTCCAAAGTCCAGCGCCCTACAGCGCAAGTCGTGGTAACGACTTGCGTTGTAAAAACAGCGATGTAATGTACCGCGATGTAAATGATCGCGTTGTTACATCATACATCCGTATGCGGTGGAAGAGGGGGCAGCAGACTGCAGCAGGAGCAGTTCCAGCACTTTCCATCATGGGAGAAACGGGAACAGATTACAGTTTAAAAACACACATTACTGGTCGCAGATGCCAAATGGCGTTGTTAAAAGGCTAGGCAGGCTGAGGGTGCCACGTGATACTGATAGATACAAAACACCAAATGTAACCAGTAGACCCCAATTACGGCCCACGGTGCAATCGGGTGGTTGCTTACAGTTCTGTACATTACCAAAACCCACATGACAGTACATAAATACATACCAAGAGTTTGAAAGTGGTAAACTGGGATTTCCAGCAGGCCCCACTGTTCTTTTAGAGGCACCAAGCTGCTCGGTAGCAAAACTAGACATTTCATTTTATCTAGGCGCTGTTGCAGGTGGAGAGCACCAGAAGTCATTTTTTCAGTACTCTCCACCTGCAGCACAAGACAATTATTTTTCAACATCTGACTTTGACACAGACAAGAAGAGAGAGATGGAAAAAGGAAATAAAGTAGGAGGAAGGGAAATAAAAACTGTCAGAAAGAGAAAGCTGGGATGAAACAGAATATTCAAGTTTTAGATAAATAGACAAAAGTGTAGGGAGGTGGAAGAAAGAGGTATGAGGTGGAAACAAGACTAGGCAGCCTGGGTATTCAGTAGCGCTAGCGGGGGCGCCTGGGGAAAACGTTTGGGTCACTAGGCTTTTTTCTGACCTGTGAAGAGGGGACATGCAGGGATTTAAACCTATACCCAGGTGGGCCAAATCCACATCTCCACAGTGGCTGCATTAGTGCAACCAGCTTAGCTGGTACCCCTGCCCACTTCCGGCTGCTCCCACAATGCCTGCTGATGCAAGCATGCTGTTGGAGGAAGTAATGGCCACCATCACTCTACTAAAGCATAAAAGGAAGTATTTATTTGAAGCAAATAGAGCTCACAACATAATAAACATCCTTTGGCTTTAGCCACATGCACTTGCTTAGAGCATGCTTTTTTCAGACCTCATTGATTGATGAAAGCTATGATACTGCAGTGATGCAGCATGTAAGAGTGTGCATTCAGTGAAGGGTGAAAGATGGCAGAGTCAGCACAGGGGAAGGCACAGGGAGACTATATCTCAGATAAACCTTGCAGCAAAGCACAGTTCCAGCCCTAGCTTTCATGCATGTAAAAGATCACTGCACATTGGGAGGTGCATGTAAATTGGTTTGCTGTAATGAATAGACACAGAAGTTCTCAATATTTCCTTCCATGTACAAGCTATGAGGTGCTAATATTGCTCTAAGCTCTCACATCCCACATCCCACATTCCATTCCTCAGCCAGGAAGCTTATGCATATACAGAACCCCCAGAGTCCACACACACAAAACACAACATTGAGATCCTACATCCTTTGCCCCCTTACTAAGCAAAAGGTAATATTGTTAGTTAGCCATTACGAAACTGAAGAAAGACTGCAACGACAAGTAGCGCATTGAGATGTAGCAATTTCTTCTAGAAACTTTTTAACTCCCTTAATGTTCTGGATAGTCGGTGCCCACTTCTGGAACTCACCAAGGCTTACTCATGTTGCAGATTAGCCATAACTTCCAGAATATCCCAGTTTATGCAACTCGCTGGGCTTGCTTGTCTCCCAGCACTACCTTATGCGAATGGATTAGGACTCCATACCCACTTGTCACCTCATAAACAACACAACAGTTACACAGACTAACAGCGCTATCTTACTTATAGCGGGCAAAGGCCTGCTCACCCTGCAACCACAACCACAGGCCGGGGATGCGTACCTTTACGGGTCCCACTCGAGGTCCATTAAAACAACACGCGACAAAGAAATCCATGCACCCAACAACCTCACAACTGCACCATTGTTGTGATTATTACTATCTAATTGGCAAAGTGTGCAAACACCCTGGAGGAGGTGCTGGCACCAGTGGGCGGGAATCCAACAACAGCATTCAGCAGATAGCAGAGAGTCAGATACTCGCAGAACAGCCAAGTTTTTGCGCCACGCAACGACTCACGCTGTCATCACGCTTCACTATACTGCAGTAGCTAAGGTCTCGCTAACCTTGCCATCCACCCCATGCCGCTCACTCATGGCTACATGTCACATCATCAAAAAGATGACTAACTGGCAAGACTAACTGTTCCACCACAACAACAAATAAACAGGCATCTTAGTACTTTTGAGTCCTTTTCTCGGCATCTTCATATCCAATGTATAGATTGCTGTCTGCTGGCTGCATATATATGTGTAAACTGTTACACCGGTGATGTGCGAGTACTCATCTCATCTTCAGTAGTTTTCTTACCTACATACACACCTGCTAGGAGGTAATATTCGTGTCTTGCTAGTCTGAGCATCCAGCTGTCTCCTGGCAGAGACCTCTCACTTCTAGAGCACATCATACAGCCCTTAGCTCAGCCAGGAAGCTGATACATACCCAGCATGCAATGCACACTCAGGTGCACACGTATTGTACGCATTCAAGCTTCAAAGAATGAGGATGCACAGAAGGCATGTGCCTGGCACAAAGATGGCTTCTAGAAACCATGCGCCAAGCAGCAATATTCAGAGGCACCTTGTGGCCCCTTCACAAGGGCAGCTTCTAGCATATGGCAGCCCAGCCCCAAGGTGCCAGGACAGCACTTAATTTATTTGCATAAAAAGTGATCATATCACCCCCTCTGCAGCAGGGAGACTCTCAGCTTTGGTGCAGAAACATTGCACCATTCTGGGTCTTCACTGGAAAAAGGACCACTCTTAGCAAATCGGCACCAAATCAGCAGAATGCAGAGTGGACACAAACCCTGGTGAAGAGATAGCTTCTTGCCTTACTCAATGTAGCTAGGCGCGAGCTCATTCAGCATGATCCTCAGCCAAAAGGCTACTTATGGCATCCTTGCATCGAAGCAGGAACCTGCAGATCCGCATGCGCCCTAAGCAAAAGACTATTGCTGGAACCCTTGCATCAGAACAGAGACATGCTGAGGTAGCTTGAGCTCTACCCAAACGAGTACGCCTGGCAAACTTGAATCAAATCAGGAGCATGCTGGGTTAGCTTAAACGCTCTTCAAATGACTCCTCCTGGCACCCTTGCATCAAATCAGGAGCATGCTGAGTCAGCGTGGTCCCTAACCAAAAGACTCCTCCTGGCACCCTTGCATCAAATCAGGAGCATGCTGAGTCAGCGTGGTCCCTAACCAAAAGACCCCTCCTGGCACCCTTGCATCAAATCAGGAGCCTTCTGATCAGCTTGATCCGTAATCGAAAGACTCCTCCTGGCACCCTTGCATCTAATCAGGAGCATGCTGAGTCAGCGTGGTCCCTAACCAAAAGACTCCTCCTGGCAACCTTGCATCAAATCAGGAGCATGCTGAGTCAGTGTAGTCCCTAACCAAAATACCCCTCCTGGCACCCTTGCATCAAATCAGGAGCATGCTGACTCAGCGTGGTCGCTAACCAAAAGACTCCTCCTGGCACCCTTGCATCAAATCAGGAGCATGCTGAGTCAGCGTGGTCCCTAACCAAAAGACTCCTTCTGGCACCCTTGCATCAAATCAGGAGCATGCTGAGTCAGCGTGGTCCCTAACCAAAAGACTCCTCCTGGCACCCTTGCATCAAATCAGGAGCATGCTGAGTCAGCATGGTCCCTAACCAAAGACCCCTCCTGGCACCCTTGCATCAAATCAGGAGCATTCTGACCAGCTTGATCCCTAATCGAAAGACTCCTCCTGGCACCCTTGCATCAAATCAGGAGCATGCTGAGTCAGCGTGGTCCCTAACCAAAAGACTACTCCTGGCACCCTTGCATCAAATCAGGAGCATGCTGAGTCAGCGTGGTCCCTAACCAAAAGACTACTCCTGGCACCCTTGCATCAAATCAGGAGCATGCTGAGTCAGCGTGGTCCCTAACCAAAAGACTACTCCTGGCACCCTTGTATCAAATCAGGAGCATTCTGACCAGCTTGATCCCTAATCGAAAGACTCCTCCTGGCACCCTTGCATCAAATCAGGAGCATGCTGAGTCAGCATGGTCCCTAACCAAAAGACTTCTCCTGGCACCCTTACATCAAATCAGGAGCATTCTGACCAGCTTGATCCCTAATCAAAAGACTACTCCTGGCACCCTTGCATCAAATCAGGAGCATGCTGACCAGCTTGATCCCTAATCAAAAGACTACTCCTGGCACCCTTGCATGAAATCAGGAGCCTGCTGAGTCAGCGTGGTCTGTAACGAAAAGACTCCTCCTGGCACCCTTGCATCAAATCAGGAGCATGCCGAGACAGCGTGGTCCCTAATCAAAAGACTACTCCTGGCACCCTTGCATCAAATCAGGAGCATGCTGACCAGCTTGATCCCTAATCAAAAGACTACTCCTGGCACCCTTGCATCAAATCAGGAGCATGCTGAGTCAGCGTGGTCCCTAACCAAAAGACTCCTCCTGGCAACCTTGCATCAAATCAAGAGCATGCTGAGTCAGCGTGGTCCCTAACCAAAAGACTCCTCCTGGCACCCTTGCATCAAATCAGGAGCATGCTGAGTCAGCGTGGTCCCTAACCAAAAGACTCCTCCTGGCACCCTTTCATCAAATCGGGAGCAAGCTGAGTCAGCGTGGTCCCTAACCAAAAGACTCCTCCTGGCAACCTTGCATCAAATCAGGAGCATGCTGAGTCAGCGTGGTCCCTAACCAAAAGACTCCTCCTGGCACCCTTGCATCAAATCAGGAGCATGCTGAGTCAGCATGGTCCCTAACCAAAAGACTTCTCCTGGCACCCTTGCGTCAAATCAGGAGCATGCTGACCAGCTTGATCCCTAATCAAAAGACTACTCCTGGCACCCTTGCATGAAATCAGAAGCCTGCTGAGTCAGCCTGGTCTCTAACGAAAAGACTCCTCCTAGCACCCTGGCATCAAATCAGGAGCATGCCGAGACAGCATGGTCCCTAACCAAAAGACTCCTCCTGGCACCCTTGCATCAAATCAGGAGCATTCTGACCAGCTTGATCCCTAATCGAAAGACTCTTCCTGGCACCCTTGCATTAAATCAGGAGCATGCTGAGTCAGCGTGGTCCTTAACCAAAAGACTCCTCCTGGCACCCTTGCATCAAATCAGGAGCATGCTGAGTCAGCGTGGTCCCTAACCAAAAGACTCCTCCTGGCACCCTAGCATCAAATCAGGAGCATGCTGAGTCAGCGTGGTCCCTAACCAAAAGACTACTCCTGGCACCCTTGCATCAAATCAGGAGCATTCTGACCAGCTTGATCCTCAATCGAAAGACTCCTCCTGGCACCCTTGCATCAAATCAGGAGCATGCTGAGTCAGCGTGGTCCTTAACCAAAAGACTCCTCCTGGCACCCTTGCATCAAATCAGGAGCATGCTGAGTCAGCGTGGTCCCTAACCAAAAGACTCCTCCTGGCACTCTTGCCTCAAATCAGGAGCATGCTGAGTCAGCGTGGTCCCTAACCAAAAGATTCCTCCTGGCACCCTTGCATCAAATCAGGAGCATGCTGAGTCAGCGTGGTCCCTAACCAAAAGACTCCTCCTGGTACCCTTTCATCACATCGGGAGCATGCTGAGTCAGCGTGGTCCCTAACCAAAAGACTCCTCCTGACAACCTTGCATCAAATCAGGAGCATGCTGAGTCAGCGTGGTCCCTAGCCAAAAGACTCCTCCTGGCACCCTTGCATCAAATCAGGAGCATGCTGAGTCAGCATGGTCCCTAACCAAAAGATTTCTCCTGGCACCCTTGCATCAAATCAGGAGCATTCTGACCAGCTTGATCCCTAATCAAAAGACTACTCCTGGCACCCTTGCATCAAATCAGGAGCATGCTGACCAGCTTGATCCCTAATCAAAAGACTACTCCTGGCACCCTTGCATGAAATCAGGAGCATGCTGAGTCAGCGTGGTCCTTAACCAAAAGACTCCTCCTGGCACCCTTGCATCAAATCAGGAGCATGCTGAGTCAGCGTGGTCCCTAACCAAAAGACTCCTCCTGGCACCCTTGCATCAAATCAGGAGCATGCTGAGTCAGCGTGGTCCCTAACCAAAAGACTACTCCTGGCACCCTTGCATCAAATCAGGAGCATTCTGACCAGCTTGATCCCTAATCGAAAGACTCCTCCTGGCACCCTTGCATCAAATCAGGAGCATGCTGAGTCAGCGTGGTCCTTAACCAAAAGACTCCTCCTGGCACCCTTTCATCAAATCAGGAGCATGCTGAGTCAGCGTGGTCCCTAACCAAAAGATTCCTCCTGGCACCCTTGCATCAAATCAGGAGCATGCTGAGTCAGCGTGGTCCCTAACCAAAAGACTCCTCCTGGCACCCTTGCATCAAATCGGGAGCATGCTGAGTCAGCGTGGTCCCTAACCAAAAGACTCCTCCTGGCACCCTTGCATCAAATCAGGAGCATGCCGAGTCAGCGTGGTCCTTAACCAAAAGACTCCTCCTGGCACCCTTGCATCAAATCAGGAGCATGCCGAGTCAGCGTGGTCCCTAACCAAAAGATTCCTCCTGGCACCCTTGCATCAAATCAGGAGCATGCCGAGTCAGCGTGGTCCCTAACCAAAAGGCTCCTCCTGGCACCCTTTCATCAAATCGGGAGCGTGCTGAGTCAGCGTGGTCCCTAACCAAAAGACTCCTCCTGGCACCCTTGCATTAAATCAGGAGCATGCCAAGTCAGCGTGGTCCCTAACCAAAATACCCCTCCTGGCACCCTTGCATCAAATCAGGAGCATGCTGAGTCAGCGTGGTCCCTAACCAAAAGACTACTCCTGGCACCCTTGCATCAAATCAGGAGCATTCTGACCAGCTTGATCCCTAATCGAAAGACTCCTCCTGGCACCCTTGCATCAAATCAGGAGCATGCTGAGTCAGCGTGGTCCTTAACCAAAAGACTCCTCCTGGCACCTTTGCATCAAATCAGGAGCATGCTGAGTCAGCGTGGTCCCTAACCAAAAGACTCCTCCTGGCACCCTTTCATCAAATCGGGAGCATGCTGAGTCAGCCTGGTCCCTAACCAAAAGACTCCTCCTGGCACCCTTGCATCAAATCAGGAGCATGCCGAGTCAGCGTGGTCCCTAACCAAAATACCCCTCCTGGCACCCTTGCATCAAATCAGGAGCATGCTGAGTCAGCGTGGTCCCTAACCAAAAGACTTCTCCTGGCACCCTTGCATCAAATCAGGAGCATGCTGAGTCAGCGTGGTCCCTAACCAAAAGACTCCTCCTGGCACCCTTTCATCAAATCGGGAGCATGCTGAGTCAGCGTGGTCCCTAACCAAAAGACTCCTCCTGGCACCCTTGCATCAAATCAGGAGCATTCTGACCAGCTTGATCCCTAATCAAAAGACTACTCCTGGCCCCCTTGCATGAAATCAGGAGCATGCTGAGTCAGCGTGGTCCCTAACCAAAAGACTCCTTCTGGCACCCTTGCATCAAAGCATCCACATTCAGAATCAACTTGATCCCTAACCAAAATAATACTACAGCACCCTTGCATCAAAACAGGTACATACTCACCCAGTAGGAGACACGATTAGGAGACACTACTACTTGGTGGAACGTGATGCATGACAGCATGCCCATGTGCAGGTACAACCCATGGTATCCCTACACCAAATTGGAGGATGATGACAAAAAAAAATCACAGAGCAGCTCCTAACACCCTGTTTCAGCAAAGGATTTGGTGCATCCACAATAGCCGATGCACAAGGACAACTCTTATCTTCTATGCACCTAACAGTCAGCATGCTGAGTGAGCATCAGACAAGGTATAGGACAACTCATAGCATCCTTGCACCAAAGCATGAGAAGGTCAGGCAGCAGGTACTCTGGGATCCGGGCAACTCATATCTGGCATTTTTCGGAGGCACTAACCTAGTCACAGCTCCATAGATGGCTGCACCAATGCAGAAAACATGGTGATCAAGCAAGATCTTGGGCATGAGTAGATATCACCTCTATTCTGCCCTGAAGGTCATGCTGTGTCAGGTTCAAGCGTCCCGCACCACAGCAGGATTATACTGTGCAAGCATAAGCAGAGATGCAGATTCAAGTGTCTCTGCACCCAAGCAGGGGCATGGTAATTCATCAGGACCTAGGGTATATGGACAACTCTTTATTATTTGGCATGAAGGCAGCAGCATACTGAGTTAGCACAACCCCAGACACAGCGCCAAGCATCTCTGAACCAAAGCAGGTGCATGCTGTGTCAGCATGAACCCAGAAGCATCTCTAAGCATCTCTGTACTACAGCAGGAGCTTGTGGTGTCAGCATGCACCCAGACTAAACATCTCTGCTACTGCCGGAGCATGCTGTGTCAGCATGCACCCAGACTAAACATCTCTGCTACTGTTGGAGCATGCTGTGTCAGCATGCACCCAGACTAAACATCTTTGCTACTGCAGGAGCATGCTGTGTCAGCATGCACCCAGAAGCATCTCTAAGCATCTCTGTACTACTGCAGGAGCTTGTGGTCTCAGCATGCACCCAGACTAAACATCACTGCTACTGCCGGAGCATGCTGTGTCAGCATGCACCCAGACTAAACATTTTTGCTACTGCAGGAGCCTGCCGTGTCAGCATGCACCCAGACCAAACATCTCTGCTACTGCAGGAGCATGCCGTGTCAGCATGCACCCAGACCAAACATCTCTGCTACTGCAGGAGCATGCCGTGTCAGCATGCACCCAGACTAAACATCTCTGCTACTGCAGGAGCATGCCGGGTCAGCATGCGCCCAGATAAAACATCTCTGCTACTGCAGAAGCCTGCTGTGTCAGCATGAACCCAGACTAAACATCTCTGTACCCCTGCAGGAGCATGCCGGGTCAGCATGCACCCAGACTAAACATCTCTGCTACTGCAGGAGCATGCCGGGTCAGCATGCGCCCAGATAAAACATCTCTGCTACTGCAGAAGCCTGCTGTGTCAGCATGAACCCAGATAAAACATCTCTGTACCCCTGCAGGAGCATGCCGGGTCAGCATGCACCCAGACTAAACATCACTGTACCCCTGCAGGAGCATGCCGGGTCAGCATGCACTGGGACTAAACATCTCTGCTACTGGAGGAGCCTGCTGTGTCAGCATGCACCCAGATTAAACATCTCTGCTACTGCCAGGAGCCTGCTGTGTCAGCATGCACCCAGATTAAACATCTCTGCCACTGCAGGAGCCTGCCGTGTCATCATGCACCCAGATTCAACATCACTGCTACTGCAGAAGCATGACGTATCAGCATGCACCCAGACTAAACATCGCTGTACTAATGCAGGAGCCTGCCGTGTCAGCATGCGCCCAGATAAAACATCTCTGCTACTTCAGGAGCTTGCCGTGTCAGCATGCACCCAGACTAAACAGCTCTGCTACTGGAGGAGCATGCCGGGTCAGCATGCGCCCAGATAAAACATCTCTGCTACTGCAGGAGCTTGCCGTGTCAGCATGAACCCAGATTAAACATCTCTGTACCCCTGCAGGAGCATGCCAGGTCAGCATGAACCCAGATTAAACATCACTGTACCCCTGCAGGAGCATGCCGTGTCAGCATGCACCCAGACTAAACATCACTGTTCTAATGCAGGAGCGTCCAGTGTCATATGCAGAGTTTACACCTTCCACATTACCTATACTTGTGTGCGGAGTTCTCCTCTCTGACTGCGGAGTCCCCAACACGTAAGTATACATTTTAGTAGTAAATGTGGTAGGGACTGGAGGGAGTGGGTGGGAAAAGGGGCAGACTTACTACAAAAGGGGAAGGGACTAGGTAAGAGTAAGAGGGGTTATGGGACGGTCACAGAGGGTTTAGGGAGAGACGTCACCTGCTCACACAAGAGTAAGCCAATTGCTTTACACAAGGAGTGGAGACCTTTAACTTGCACTTTTGTAGTGAATTTACACTCTGAGTTTGTGAATACTGGAAAGTAATTAACATACTTCAAAGAGTAAATTATTTTGTTTCCTTTCTTAACTTGTTTGCACTTCTCATGGTATTTATTGGATTTAGCATCTTTTTAATGATTTTGTGTATTTTACTTAAATTATGCATCTCTATTCTGTGACATATTTTATCGAATGAATTGTTATTTATTTGCTTTTATGATTTGCTTGTCAAATTGAATAAAGTTCATGATTGACTGATTATGTAAATTATTCAAAAGTGTAAGTTACCTTTGTAAATCAGGCCCATTATATATATATATATATATATATATATATATATATATATATATATATATATGCAAAAATATCCTCCTCCTTTGAAAAAGACAAGGGGACACGGCAGGGCTTCAAGGAATCATTTGTTCGAATTCTCTGGCATGACGCGTTTCGGCGGTAGCCTCTTCAGATGCCTCCGGTGTTACAAATTTCAAAGTTTCCTTTTATTTATTAAGCCCCTCCTTCTAAAGTAGCGTGGGGCACACCTGCACCATATCTCATCAGAGAACACTCGGCCAGTTCATAGTTATGGACTGCAGATCCCATCATGCAGTTGGTTCGCAATCTGGACGAATGTCTCTTACAGCCGGATTTTTCCCTCCTCAAAGTGAGTGGCTGAAGAATGGTTAGCTTGAGATTGTAGCACTGTGCTGGGCAACAAACGATTATATTCTTCCTAAAAGTTGCCTTGTTGGAAGGTCACTCACGAGGGGGTTTACACACACTTGCCGCTGGTAGCAGCACAACGGCCTGCCGCACATCCATCCTTTGCATGCCAAACGCGTTTTGGGCGTCATCCCGCCCTTGATCACTGGCTGTACAACGAAAAGCAGAGGCTGATTACACGCACATGATTTATTGGAATAACAAGTCCCACCCACATGGGTGTGGCAAAGTTGCATTCTGGTCTTAGCAGTCCATTGCCCAAACTCGATCGTGCTAAAACCCCAGTGGGCACCTCTGATTCAACGTTGTTTAACAATGTCTTACCCCAATGGGTGGAAGGAAATGTCATACTGCGCCCCCATGCTGCCAATATATACCAACGGTTCAGGCCCCCCTTGTTCTGTTCACTGCCCAAGATGCTGAGCAGCGTAGATCCGCTAGTTGCAGCGGCGGGACCATTCCGCGACCAGACTAGCCGCATTAAATTCTTCCGAAAAGTTGCCTTGTTGGAAGGTCACTCACGAGGGGGTTTACACACACTTGCCGCCGGTAGCAGCACAACGGCCTGCCGCACATCCATCCTTTGCATGCCAAACGCGTTTCGGGCGTCATCCCGCCCTTGATCACTGGCTGTACAACGAAAAGCAGAGGCTGATTACACGCACATGATTTATTGGAATAACAAGTCCCACCCACATGGGTGTGGCAAAGTTGCATTCTGGTCTTGTTTGCGGCTTGCCCTAGCCGCGAGAAGGCCCCACTGCTTAATTAGCGGGACTACGGCACCAGTGACAAAGAGGTGCTGCAAGTACGACGGGTCCGTTCTGAGGATGGTTCATGGCAAGGCTTCGACCTGGGCAGCTCCTAACACACCCACTGGGGTTAAACATGGACATTTTGAAGGTACTGTGGTGCCCATTGTGGTTTTATTATAAGGGTGGACTACAAGGACCAAGATTCATTGCGCATACGCCCACTGGGGCGGGGATATTTAATGCGCGTAGCTCACCTGAGCCGCTGTTTCCTTCTGGCCAGTGAACAAGGGCGGGAGTACGCCCGAAACGCGTTTGGCTACGTTATTTGTGTGAGGAGCGCCAGGCTGTTTGTTTTTGTCATCCCCAGAATAAATGGACTGAACCTGCCGTGTGTGGCTTTCTTACTTGGAGGCAACTCTTTTTTTTGTGATGTTTGCGGCTTGCCCTAGCCGCGAGAAGGCCCCACTGCTTAATTAGCGGGACTACGGCACCAGTGACAAAGAGGTGCTGCAAGTACGACGGGTCCGTTCTGAGGATGGTTCATGGCAAGGCTTCGACCTGGGCAGCTCCTAACACACCCACTGGGGTTAAACATGGACATTTTGAAGGTACTGTGGTGCCCATTGTGGTTTTATTATAAGGGTGGACTACAAGGACCAAGATTCATTGCGCATACGCCCACTGGGGCGGGGATATTTAATGCGCGTAGCTCACCTGAGCCGCTGTTTCCTTCTGGCCAGTGAACAAGGGCGGGAGTACGCCCGAAACGCGTTTGGCTACGTTATTTGTGTGAGGAGCGCCAGGCTGTTTGTTTTTGTCATCCCCAGAATAAATGGATTGAACCTGCCGTGTGTGGCTTTCTTACTTGGAGGCAACTCTTTTTTTTGTGATGTTTGCGGCTTGCCCTAGCCGCGAGAAGGCCCCACTGCTTAATTAGCGGGACTACGGCACCAGTGACAAAGAGGTGCTGCAAGTACGACGGGTCCGTGCTGAGGATGGTTCATGGCAAGGCTTCGACCTGGGCAGCTCCTAACACACCCACTGGGGTTAAACATGGACATTTTGAAGGTACTGTGGTGCCCATTGTGGTTTTATTATAAGGGTGGACTACAAGGACCAAGATTCATTGCGCATACGCCCACTGGGGCGGGGATATTTAATGCGCGTAGCTCACCTGAGCCGCTGTTTCCTTCTGGCCAGTGAACAAGGGCGGGAGTACGCCCGAAACGCGTTTGGCTACGTTATTTGTGTGAGGAGCGCCAGGCTGTTTGTTTTTGTCATCCCCAGAATAAATGGACTGAACCTGCCGTGTGTGGCTTTCTTACTTGGAGGCAACTCTTTTTTGTGATGTTTGCGGCTTGCCCTAGCCGCGAGAAGGCCCCACTGCTTAATTAGCGGGACTACGGCACCAGTGACAAAGAGGTGCTGCAAGTACGACGGGTCCGTTCTGAGGATGGTTCATGGCAAGGCTTCGACCTGGGCAGCTCCTAACACACCCACTGGGGTTAAACATGGACATTTTGAAGGTACTGTGGTGCCCATTGTGGTTTTATTATAAGGGTGGACTACAAGGACCAAGATTCCTTGCGCATACGCCCACTGGGGCGGGGATATTTAATGCGCGTAGCTCACCTGAGCCGCTGTTTCCTTCTGGCCAGTGAACAAGGGCGGGAGTACGCCCGAAACGCGTTTGGCTACGTTATTTGTGTGAGGAGCGCCAGGCTGTTTGTTTTTGTCATCCCCAGAATAAATGGACTGAACCTGCCGTGTGTGGCTTTCTTACTTGGAGGCAACTCTTTTTTTTGTGATGTTTGCTGCTTGCCCTAGCCGCGAGAAGGCCCCACTGCTTAATTAGCGGGACTACGGCACCAGTGACAAAGAGGTGCTGCAAGTACGACGGGTCCGTTCTGAGGATGGTTCATGGCAAGGCTTCGACCTGGGCAGCTCCTAACACACCCACTGGGGTTAAACATGGACATTTTGAAGGTACTGTGGTGCCCATTGTGGTTTTATTATAAGGGTGGACTACAAGGACCAAGATTCATTGCGCATACGCCCACTGGGGCGGGGATATTTAATGCGCGTAGCTCACCTGAGCCGCTGTTTCCTTCTGGCCAGTGAACAAGGGCGGGAGTACGCCCGAAACGCGTTTGGCTACGTTATTTGTGTGAGGAGCGCCAGGCTGTTTGTTTTTGTCATCCCCAGAATAAATGGACTGAACCTGCCGTGTGTGGCTTTCTTACTTGGAGGCAACTCTTTTTTTTTTGTGATGTTTGCGGCTTGCCCTAGCCGCGAGAAGGCCCCACTGCTTAATTAGCGGGACTACGGCACCAGTGACAAAGAGGTGCTGCAAGTACGACGGGTCCGTTCTGAGGATGGTTCATGGCAAGGCTTCGACCTGGGCAGCTCCTAACACACCCACTGGGGTTAAACATGGACATTTTGAAGGTACTGTGGTGCCCATTGTGGTTTTATTATAAGGGTGGACTACAAGGACCAAGATTCATTGCACATACGCCCACTGGGGCGGGGATATTTAATGTGCGTAGCTCACCTGAGCCGCTGTTTCCTTCTGGCCAGTGAACAAGGGCGGGAGTACGCCCGAAACGCGTTTGGCTACGTTATTTGTGTGAGGAGCGCCAGGCTGTTTGTTTTTGTCATCCCCAGAATAAATGGACTGAACCTGCCGTGTGTGGCTTTCTTACTTGGAGGCAACTCTTTTTTTGTGATGTTTGCGGCTTGCCCTAGCCGCGAGAAGGCCCCACTGCTTAATTAGCGGGACTACGGCACCAGTGACAAAGAGGTGCTGCAAGTACGACGGGTCCGTTCTGAGGATGGTTCATGGCAAGGCTTTGACCTGGGCAGCTCCTAACACACCCACTGGGGTTAAACATGGACATTTTGAAGGTACTGTGGTGCCCATTGTGGTTTTATTATAAGGGTGGACTACAAGGACCAAGATTCATTGCGCATACGCCCACTGGGGCGGGGATATTTAATGCGCGTAGCTCACCTGAGCCGCTGTTTCCTTCTGGCCAGTGAACAAGGGCGGGAGTACGCCCGAAACGCGTTTGGCTACGTTATTTGTGTGAGGAGCGCCAGGCTGTTTGTTTTTGTCATCCCCAGAATAAATGGACTGAACCTGCCGTGTGTGGCTTTCTTACTTGGAGGCAACTCTTTTTTGTGATGTTTGCGGCTTGCCCTAGCCGCGAGAAGGCCCCACTGCTTAATTAGCGGAACTACGGCACCAGTGACAAAGAGGTGCTGCAAGTACGACGGGTCCGTTCTGAGGATGGTTCATGGCAAGGCTTCGACCTGGGCAGCTCCTAACACACCCACTGGGGTTAAACATGGACATTTTGAAGGTACTGTGGTGCCCATTGTGGTTTTATTATAAGGGTGGACTACAAGGACCAAGATTCATTGCGCATACGCCCACTGGGGCGGGGATATTTAATGCGCGTAGCTCACCTGAGCCGCTGTTTCCTTCTGGCCAGTGAACAAGGGCGGGAGTACGCCCGAAACGCGTTTGGCTACGTTATTTGTGTGAGGAGCGCCAGGCTGTTTGTTTTTGTCATCCCCAGAATAAATGGACTGAACCTGCCGTGTGTGGCTTTCTTACTTGGAGGCAACTCTTTTTTTTTTGTGATGTTTGCGGCTTGCCCTAGCCGCGAGAAGGCCCCACTGCTTAATTAGCGGGACTACGGCACCAGTGACAAAGAGGTGCTGCAAGTACGACGGGTCCGTTCTGAGGATGGTTCATGGCAAGGCTTCGACCTGGGCAGCTCCTAACACACCCACTGGGGTTAAACATGGACATTTTGAAGGTACTGTGGTGCCCATTGTGGTTTTATTATAAGGGTGGACTACAAGGACCAAGATTCATTGCACATACGCCCACTGAGGCGGGGATATTTAATGTGCGTAGCTCACCTGAGCCGCTGTTTCCTTCTGGCCAGTGAACAAGGGCGGGAGTACGCCCGAAACGCGTTTGGCTACGTTATTTGTGTGAGGAGCGCCAGGCTGTTTGTTTTTGTCATCCCCAGAATAAATGGACTGAACCTGCCGTGTGTGGCTTTCTTACTTGGAGGCAACTCTTTTTTTGTGATGTTTGCGGCTTGCCCTAGCCGCGAGAAGGCCCCACTGCTTAATTAGCGGGACTACGGCACCAGTGACAAAGAGGTGCTGCAAGTACGACGGGTCCGTTCTGAGGATGGTTCATGGCAAGGCTTTGACCTGGGCAGCTCCTAACACACCCACTGGGGTTAAACATGGACATTTTGAAGGTACTGTGGTGCCCATTGTGGTTTTATTATAAGGGTGGACTACAAGGACCAAGATTCATTGCGCATACGCCCACTGGGGCGGGGATATTTAATGCGCGTAGCTCACCTGAGCCGCTGTTTCCTTCTGGCCAGTGAACAAGGGCGGGAGTACGCCCGAAACGCGTTTGGCTACGTTATTTGTGTGAGGAGCGCCAGGCTGTTTGTTTTTGTCATCCCCAGAATAAATGGACTGAACCTGCCGTGTGTGGCTTTCTTACTTGGAGGCAACTCTTTTTTTTGTGATGTTTGCGGCTTGCCCTAGCCGCGAGAAGGCCCCACTGCTTAATTAGCGGAACTACGGCACCAGTGACAAAGAGGTGCTGCAAGTACGACGGGTCCGTTCTGAGGATGGTTCATGGCAAGGCTTCGACCTGGGCAGCTCCTAACACACCCACTGGGGTTAAACATGGACATTTTGAAGGTACTGTGGTGCCCATTGTGGTTTTATTATAAGGGTGGACTACAAGGACCAAGATTCATTGCGCATACGCCCACTGGGGCGGGGATATTTAATGCGCGTAGCTCACCTGAGCCGCTGTTTCCTTCTGGCCAGTGAACAAGGGCGGGAGTACGCCCGAAACGCGTTTGGCTACGTTATTTGTGTGAGGAGCGCCAGGCTGTTTGTTTTTGTCATCCCCAGAATAAATGGACTGAACCTGCCGTGTGTGGCTTTCTTACTTGTAGGCAACTCTTTTTTTTGTGATGTTTGCGGCTTGCCCTAGCCGCGAGAAGGCCCCACTGCTTAATTAGCGGGACTACGGCACCAGTGACAAAGAGGTGCTGCAAGTACGACGGGTCCGTTCTGAGGATGGTTCATGGCAAGGCTTCGACCTGGGCAGCTCCTAACACACCCACTGGGGTTAAACATGGACATTTTGAAGGTACTGTGGTGCCCATTGTGGTTTTATTATAAGGGTGGACTACAGGGACCAAGATTCATTGCGCATACGCCCACTGGGGCGGGGATATTTAATGCGCGTAGCTCACCTGAGCCGCTGTTTCCTTCTGGCCAGTGAACAAGGGCGGGAGTACGCCCGAAACGCGTTTGGCTACGTTATTTGTGTGAGGAGCGCCAGGCTGTTTGTTTTTGTCATCCCCAGAATAAATGGACTGAACCTGCCGTGTGTGGCTTTCTTACTTGGAGGCAACTTTTTTGTGTGATATATATATATATATATATATATATATTCACTGAAAAAACCATAGGTTTCAGGCACGTTATAGTTAGAAATTAGCATTTAAAAAACCTTAGAAATTCACTGAAAAAACCATAGGTTTCAGGGACGTTATAGTTAGTTGGACATTTCACTCGTACAAAACCATAGAAATTCCCCTGTTATAGTTAGTTCAGCTAACTATAACTCACACCCCCGCAATGCACTGCTGATGACGTCACATATTACATCATTCATGACATGGTCAGTGACATCACTGATGACATCACTGATGACATCTCAAATGACATCACTGATGACATCACTGATGACATCATCCAGTCACTGTGTGTTTCTGTAAAGTTTAAATATGTTTTATATATATATGCCAAGCTGTATTGAAGAATGAGAGGGTGTAGAAGTGTCTGGATGAAGGATTTAGTAGGTGCGTGACTGACTGTATAAGTGAGTGATTAAATGTGCCTTACTGAATGCATGGGTTAGTGACTAAACTGTCTGAATGTGTGTATCAGTATGTCTGTTGTTGTGTAAGCTGCTGAATGGGTTGGTGAGTAGCTACATGAGTGTCTATATGGGTTATTGATTGGTTGCCAGAGTATTTGTATGGGAGACTGAGTGTGTGTGTGGGTGGGTGGGAGGTGTGTGACTCTGCATAGATGTGTGAGTGGTTGATTCACTGGGTGTATGGGTTCAAGAGTGCATGTGGAAACAGCTGTATGGGCGGGTGAGTGTGTGTATGGGTGTGTTCGTGAGAGATTGGATGTCTCAGTGGTACATGTCCAAGTAACTACATATGTAAAAGGTAGTGTTTGTGAGAGTTGGAGTATATAAATGACTATACATGAGAGTGAGTGATTGTGAGAGTGGCTGTATGGATCAGTGTGTACTTGTATCAGTGATTGTATAAGAGAGTAAGTATGTGTTAGTATATGTTTGAATAAGTGAGGTGGTGTGTGAATAACTGTATAGGTGAGGAAATGGGAGTGTGATTAATACTTTGCATGACTGACTAGGTGTATCAGTAACTCCATGGATGAGTGGCGGTGTGTGAGTGTCTGTATAGGTGTATGAGTGCATATGATAGTGTTGTATTGATGAGTGACTGTATGTATGAGTGATTGTATGGGTGAATGAGTGGATGTGTGTGTAGACCTAGGAATCAGTGAGTGCGTATGTAGTAACTGGTATTGGTGTGTCGATGGTTTCGAAAATGGTAGTCTGTATTTTACAGTGGGTGTATCAAAGATTATATTAGAGTGTGAGGAGGTGCATCAGATTTTGACGTGGATGATGTCATCAGTGATGTCATCAGTGATGTCATTTGAGATGTCATCAGTGATGTCATCAGTGATGTCACTGACCATGTCATGAATGATGTAATATGTGACGTCATCAGCAGTGCATTGCGGGGCGCGAGTTATAGTTAGCTGAACTAACTATAACGGGGAATTTCTATGGTTTTGTACAAGTGAAATGTCCAACTAACTATAACGTCCCTGAAACCTATGGTTTTTTCAGTGAATTTCTAAGGTTTTTTAAATGCTAATTTCTAACTATAACGTCCCTGAAACCTATGGTTTTTTCAGTGAATTTCTAAGGTTTTTTAAATGCTAATTTCTAACTATAACGTGCCTGAAACCTATGGTTTTTTCAGTGAATTTCAATGGTTTTTTAAATGCTAATTTCTAACTATAACGTGCCTGAAACCTATGGTTTTTTCAGTGAATTTCAAAGGTTTTTTAAATGCTAGTTTCTAACTATGCCTACAAAGGTAGGACATGTGAAGAAAGAAGAAGAAAAGCGCAGAAAGAAGGAAGACAAATGCAGAAAGAGGCAACAGAAGTCCAGAAAGACGAAGAAAAGTGCAGGAAGAAGCAAGAGATGTGCAGAAAGAACCAACAGAGGAGCAGAAAGTCCTCCTGTGCCCCCCAACTTTTACTGGCGGGTACTGGTGGTAACTCACTCTGAATAACCAGCACCGGAGCCAGTGCTATGCTAAAAGACACTTAGAATACAGTGAAAACACCTACATACAATAGGGAACACTATGCGTTGGGGTACCCCTGTGATTAGCATGACCTCCTCTGTATTTGCCATGAATTAGTGCCTGGGTCATTGCATGAGTACATGAGTAGTGACTGGATGATTAGAGTGCTGCAAGGACAGTGCATGGTGATTTTATACGTGCTTGGGTTTTGGCGCAGTGATTATATAAGCACATAGGATTGGCTGGGTGATTGGAGGACTGCATAGATAGTACCAGGGAGATTACTGGACTGCATAGGTAGTCCTCAAGGTATTGCACCAGTGCATGTGTTAGTGACTGGGTCATTCCATGAGTACATGGGTACTGACTGGATAATTAGAGTACTGCAAGGAGAGTGCGTGGTGAACTTATAAGTGCTTGGCTATTGGAGGAGTGTATGGATTAGTACATGGTAGTGGCTGGGTGACTGGAGGAGTGCACAGGGAGTGACAGTGTGATTGCGGGACTGCATGTGTATTACCTGGGGAATTGAAGGAGCAAATGAGAAGTGTGTAACTGGGTACAGGACTGTATGGGTAGGGCATATGGGATTGTAACAGTGATCAGGTAGTGCTTGGAGCATTGCATGAGTACATAGCTACTAACTGAAAGATTAGAATACTGCAAGGAGAGTGCCTGTGTGAATTTATAAGTGCTTGGGTATTGGCGGAGTGTTTGGATTAGTACATGGTAGTGGCTGGGTGACTGGAGGACTGCACAGGGAGTGACTGGGTAATTGCTGGACTGCATGGGTACTACCAGGGGAATTGAAGGAGCGAATGAGAAGTGTGTAGGTGGTTAGAGGACTGCATGGGTAGTACACAGGGATTGTAGCAGTCAATGTGTTAGTGCCTGGATCATTGCATGACTTATTGGGTAGTGACTGGATGATTAGAGTACTGCGAGAAGAGTGCATGGTGAATTTATAAGTGCTTGGGTTTTGGCATAGTGATTGGATAAGGACATAGGACTGGCTGGGTGATTGGAGGACTGCATAGGTAGTACCAGGGAGATTACTGGACAGCATAGGTAGTCCTCAATGGATTGCAGCAGTGCATGTGTTAGTGACTGGATCATTGCATAAGTACATGGGTAGTGACTGGATGATTAGAGTGCTGCAAGGACAGTGCATGGTGATTTTATAACTGCTTGGGTTTTGGCGGAGTGATTGGATAAGTACATAGTGCTGGCTGGGTGATTGGAGGAGTGCATGGGTAGTGACAGAGGGATTTCTGGAGTGCATGGGTACTACCTGGGTAATTGGAGGAGTGAATCAGTAGTGTGTAGGTGGTTAGAGGTCTGCATGGGAAGTGCTAAGGGGATTGTAGCAGTGCATGTGTTAGTGCCTGGGCCATTCCATGAGTACATGGGTACTGACTGGAAGACTAGAGTACTGCAAGGAGAGTGCATGGTGAATTTATAAGTGCTTGGGTTTTGGTGGAGTGATTGGATAAGTACATGGTGCTGGCTGGGTGATTGAAGGAGTGCATGGGTACTGACAGGGCGATGGCTGGACTGCATGGGTAGTGCTCAGGGTATTGTAGCAGTGCATGGGTCATTGCATGAGTGCATCGGTACTGACTGGATGATTAGAGTATTGCAAGGAGAGTGCATGGTGAATTTATAAGTGCTTGGGTTTTGGCGGAGTGATTGGATAAGTACACACATGTCACATCAGTCCCGCCCTCCCTTCACCACTCTGCAAACGCACCCCTGGCAGGTTTTAAGTTGGGGAATTAATTCCCCTTGAATCCTGAGGGTCCCTTGGGTCCAACTAGCCCACCAGGTACCTCCAGTAAGCGCTACAGAGCTGCGTTGCAGAGAGGTGGTCCAAGGCCAGGCCCCTTTTACACCTCTCTGCAACGCAGCTCTGTGGCGCTTACTGGAGGTACCTGGTGTGCTAGTTGGACCCAAGGGACCCTCAGGATTCAAGGGGACTTGCAACGCAGCCCTGTGGCGCTTACTGGAGGTACCTGGTGGGCTAGTTGGCTCCCAGGGACCCTCAGGATTGAAGGGGAATTAATCCCCCAACTTAAAATACGCCACGGGGCACATTTGCACAGTGGTGCAGGGAGGGGGCGGGGCCTGATGTGACAAGTGTGCAAACGCGCCCTGTGGTGCATTTTAAGTTAGGGGATTAAGTCCCCTTGAATCCTGAGGGTCCCTGGGGGCCAACTAGCCCACCAGATACCTCCAGTATGTGCCAGGGAGCTGCGTTGCAGAGAGGTCTTTAGAGGCTACGCCCCTTTTTACACCTCTCTGCAACGCAGCTCTTTGGCACTTACTGGAGGTACCTGGTGGGCTAGTTGGCCCCAGGGACCCTCAGGATTGAAGGGGACTTAATCCCCCAATTTACAATGTGCCAGCGGGTGCATTTGCACACTTGGTATGTCAGGCCCCGCCCCTCCCTGCACCACTGTGCAAACGCGCCTCTAGCGCGTTGTAAATTGTGGGATTAATTCCCTTGAGTCCTGAGGGTCCCTGGGGGCCAACTAGCCCACCAGGTACCTCCAGTAAGCGCCACAGAGCTGAGTTGCAGAGAGGTGTAAAAGGGGCGTGGCCTCTGAACACCTCTCTGCAACGCAGCTCCCTGGCGCATACTGGAGGTACCTGGTGGGCTAGTTGGCCCCCGGGGACCCTCAGTATTCAAGGGAAATTAATTCCCCCACTTACAACACGCCAGGGGGCACGTTTGCTGAGTGCTGCAGTTAGGGGGCGGGGCCTCCGTCGCGATGCGGCTTTTTAATTTTTTTATTTAATTTTACAAGGGGGGCTGTGTGGCCCCCCTCCTTTTACATTAATTAGGGCCCTGGGGACCCCATCCCCCAGGGCCTGTTTTTTTTACAAAAATAAAACAGGAAGGGGGTTGCGCGGCCCCCCTCCCAAGGCCAATTTCGGCCCCGGGGACCCCATCCCCCGGGGCTGTGCCACAGTTTACATTTTTTTTTTTATTGATTTAAGGAGGGGGGCCACGCGGCCCCCCTCCTGGGCCACTTCTGGCCCCGGGGACTCCATCCCCCGGGGCCTGGCCTCTCTGTTGGGGACCGTGGGGGGAGCCCCAATGCCCCCACGATCCCGCCGGCTCCCCGCCTCCTGCGGGAGCCGGCATTGCTTTTCCACACATGCAGCTCCCCTAGTGGAAAAGCAATCTGGTTTGGATTTTGGAAGCGAGAGCAGGAAACCTGCTCTCGCGTCCAAAATCCAAACCAGTGTTTGCTATGGCAGGACAGGAGCCGCACGGCTCCCGTCCTGCCATAGCAAACAGCAGTGTCCCGGGGGTGGGCACCCCGGGACACTGCAGGAGCCGGCCCTGGGGGGTGGCGGTCCCCGGGGCCATCGAGGGCTCCTGGAGGGGGGCCGCGCGGCCCCCCTCCCAACTAGTGTACAGCCCCGGGGAGGTGGCTGTCCCCGGGGCGTGTGGGGGGGCTCGAGCCCCCCACACAGGTTTATTAATTTTTTTTTTAAAAGCCCCGGGGGGTGGCGGTCCCCGGGGCAGCGGGGGGCCGTGTGCCCCGCGAATAATTAATAAAAGCCCCGGGGGTGGCGGTCCCCGGGGCTTGGGGGTCCTTGGAGGCCCCCCCACACATTAAAAAAGAAGCCCCGGGGGGTGGTGGACCCCTCGGCTGCGGCGGGCCGAGTGCCCTCCCGCACATAATGTTAAGAAAGCCCCGGGGGGTGGCGGTCCCCAGGGCTGTGGGGGCCCCGCGGGCCCCCGCATATATTTGTTACAAATGCCCCCGGGACCTGGCCCACCCGGGGGCCTCAATTAAACGAAGCGCGGGAGCCCGCGCCTCATTTAAAAAAAAAATGTTGTCCGGATTTGCGCACCCAGCGCGAATTCGGCCAATTTTCTTTTTTAAAAAATGCTTTTTTTTGGCCTGGGGGTCCTTGTGGGACCCCCTGAGCAGGCCTAGGGGGTCAGGGTGTTTCTACCCTGCCCCCTTTTCTTGTTTTTTTTATCTTTTTCCTCACCTTTTCTTTCTCCCTCGGTCCGAGCACAAGATGGCTGCCAACACTTCCTGGTTTGAAGTGTTGGCAGCCAATCAGAGCCAAACTTGTGCTCGAGGATTAGGCTCCGCCCACATATATATATATTTTTTTCTTTAATATCTCAAAAACTACTGAACGGATTTACACCATTTTAAAAAAAAAAGGTCGCTTTCTGAACCAAGCACTACCTTTTTGCCAAATTTGGTGTAATTCCGTTCAGCAGTTCGGGCTGTAGCCTTGCCTATAGTTTCCTATGGGAAATGGATTTTTTGACTCTTATTTTTTTAATTTCTCAGCAACTACTGAACGGATTTACACCATTTAAAAAAAAGGTAGCTTTCTGAACCAAGAGCTACCTTTCTGCCAAACTTGGTGTAATTCCATTCAGCAGTTCGGGCTGTAGCCTGTCTCAAAATTTCCTATGGAAACTAACAAACGAAAAACACTTTTTGGGCCCCGCTTTTTTCTCCGCTCCCGCTTGACGAATCACCCCCAAACTTTCAGGATAGGAGCTGACCTAGATAGACCTTTTTTTTGGGAGAATTTCACAAAGATTCGTTAAATGACGCCAAAGATATTAGCAAATCAAAAAATGCTTTTCCTATGGAAACTAGGTTCTACTATAACTACCTACTGGCGACCGCCAGTAGGTAATATATATATATATATGTATATATATATATATATATCGGCGTTTACTCTGTCACCACTTCAAAATACCTTCCATACGAACGAACGGAG